>JARNME010000029.1:21444701-21967824 GCA_030179655.1 Scaptomyza flava | reverse complement strand
ACCACCCCTTTCCCTGTCCAGCGCCGAGGCGCCTGGCGTGATGTGACAAGTCATGGCTTGGCACCAAGAATAAAACTGCATTTAAGTTATTTCATTTAAATAAAATTCGATTTTTGGTCATATGCATGTTAAAATTTTATGCCAAAAAATCGACATCATCATTTGGCAAATCTTTCGACTTCCATAACTTCGGCAAAACTGACCCGATTTTCAAAAGCAATAGCTTAAAATTCATGGTTTGGCACCAAGAATAAAACTGCATTTAAGTTATTTCATTTAAATAAAATTCGATTTTTGGTCATATGCATGTTAAAATTTTATGCCAAAAAATCGACATCATCATTTGGCAAATCTTTCGACTTCCATAACTTCGGCAAAGCTGACCCGATTTTCAAAAGCAATAGCTTAAAATTCATGGTTTGGCACCAAGAATAAAACTGCATTTAAGTTATTTCATTTAAATAAAATTCGATTTTTGGTCATATGCATGTTAAAATTTTATGCCAAAAAATCGACATCATCATTTGGCAAATCTTTCGACTTCCATAACTTCGGCAAAACTGACCCGATTTTCAAAAGCAATAGCTTAAAATTCATGGTTTGGCACCAAGAATAAAACTGCATTTAAGTTATTTCATTTAAATAAAATTCGATTTTTGGTCATATGCATGTTAAAATTTTATGCCAAAAAATCGACATCATCATTTGGCAAATCTTTCGACTTCCATAACTTCGGCAAAACTGACCCGATTTTCAAAAGCAATAGCTTAAAATTCATGGTTTGGCACCAAGAATAAAACTGCATTTAAGTTATTTCATCTTAATAAAATTCGATTTTTGGTCATATGCATGTTAAAATTTTATGCCAAAAAATCGACATCATCATTTGGCAAATCTTTCGACTTCCATAACTTCGGCAAAACTGACCCGATTTTCAAAAGCAATAGCTTAAAATTCATGGTTTGGCACCAAGAATAAAACTGCATTTAAGTTATTTCATTTAAATAAAATTCGATTTTTGGTCATATGCATGTTAAAATTTTATGCCAAAAAATCGACATCATCATTTGGCAAATCTTTCGACTTCCATAACTTCGGCAAAACTGACCCGATTTTCAAAAGCAATAGCTTAAAATTCATGGTTTGGCACCAAGAATAAAACTGCATATTAGTTATTTCATTTAAATAAAATTCGATTTTTGGTCATTTGCATGTTAAAATTTTATGCCAAAAGATCGACATCATCATTTGGCAAATCTTTCGACTTCCATAACTTCGGCAAAGCTGACCCGATTTTCAAAAGCAATAGCTTAAAATTCATGGTTTGGCACCAAGAATAAAACTGCATTTAAGTTATTTCATTTAAATAAAATTCGATTTTTGGTCATATGCATGTTAAAATTTTATGCCAAAAAATCGACATCATCATTTGGCAAATCTTTCGACTTCCATAACTTCGGCAAAACTGACCCGATTTTCAAAAGCAATAGCTTAAATTCATGGTTTGGTACCAAGAATAAAACTGCATTTAAGTTATTTCATTTAAATAAAATTCGATTTTTGGTCATATGCATGTTAAAATTTTATGCCAAAAATCGACATCATCATTTGGCAAATCTTTCGACTTCCATAACTTCGGCAAAGCTGACCCGATTTTCAAAAGCAATAGCTTAAAATTCATGGTTTGGCACCAAGAATAAAACTGCATTTAAGTTATTTCATTTAAATAAAATTCGATTTTTGGTCATATGCATGTTAAAATTTTATGCCAAAAAATCGACATCATCATTTGGCAAATCTTTCGACTTCCATAACTTCGGCAAAACTGACCCGATTTTCAAAAGCAATAGCTTAAAATTCATGGTTTGGCACCAAGAATAAAACTGCATTTAAGTTATTTCATTTAAATAAAATTCGATTTTTGGTCATATGCATGTTAAAATTTTATGCCAAAAAATCGACATCATCATTTGGCAAATCTTTCGACTTCCATAACTTCGGCAAAACTGACCCGATTTTCAAAAGCAATAGCTTAAAATTCATGGTTTGGCACCAAGAATAAAACTGCATTTAAGTTATTTCATTTAAATAAAATTCGATTTTTGGTCATATGCATGTTAAAATTTTATGCCAAAAAATCGACATCATCATTTGGCAAATCTTTCGACTTCCATAACTTCGGCAAAACTGACCCGATTTTCAAAAGCAATAGCTTAAAATTCATGGTTTGGCACCAAGAATAAAACTGCATTTAAGTTATTTCATTTAAATAAAATTCGATTTTTGGTCATATGCATGTTAAAATTTTATGCCAAAAAATCGACATCATCATTTGGCAAATCTTTCGACTTCCATAACTTCGGCAAAACTGACCCGATTTTCAAAAGCAATAGCTTAAAATTCATGGTTTGGCACCAAGAATAAAACTGCATTTAAGTTATTTCATATAAATAAAATTCGATTTTTGGTCATATGCATGTTAAAATTTTATGCCAAAAAATCGACATCATCATTTGGCAAATCTTTCGACTTCCATAACTTCGGCAAAGCTGACCCGATTTTCAAAAGCAATAGCTTAAAATTCATGGTTTGGCACCAAGAATAAAACTGCATTTAAGTTATTTCATATAAATAAAATTCGATTTTTGGTCATATGCATGTTAAAATTTTATGCCAAAAAATCGACATCATCATTTGGCAAATCTTTCGACTTCCATAACTTCGGCAAAGCTGACCCGATTTTCAAAAGCAATAGCTTAAAATTCATGGTTTGGCACCAAGAATAAAACTGCATTTAAGTTATTTCATTTAAATAAAATTCGATTTTTGGTCATATGCATGTTAAAATTTTATGCCAAAAAATCGACATCATCATTTGGCAAATCTTTCGACTTCCATAACTTCGGCAAAACTGACCCGATTTTCAAAAGCAATAGCTTAAAATTCATGGTTTGGCACCAAGAATAAAACTGCATTTAAGTTATTTCATTTAAATAAAATTCGATTTTTGGTCATATGCATGTTAAAATTTTATGCCAAAAAATCGACATCATCATTTGGCAAATCTTTCGACTTCCATAACTTCGGCAAAACTGACCCGATTTTCAAAAGCAATAGCTTAAAATTCATGGTTTGGCACCAAGAATAAAACTGCATTTAAGTTATTTCATTTAAATAAAATTCGATTTTTGGTCATATGCATGTTAAAATTTTATGCCAAAAAATCGACATCATCATTTGGCAAATCTTTCGACTTCCATAACTTCGGCAAAACTGGCCCGATTTTCAAAAGCAATAGCTTAAAATTCATGGTTTGGCACCAAGAATAAAACTGCATTTAAGTTATTTCATTTAAATAAAATTCGATTTTTGGTCATATGCATGTTAAAATTTTATGCCAAAAAATCGACATCATCATTTGGCAAATCTTTCGACTTCCATAACTTCGGCAAAGCTGACCCGATTTTCAAAAGCAATAGCTTAAAATTCATGGCTTGGCACCAAGAATAAAACTGCATTTAAGTTATTTCATTTAAATAAAATTCGATTTTTGGTCATATGCATGTTAAAATTTTATGCCAAAAAATCGACATCATCATTTGGCAAATCTTTCGACTTCCATAACTTCGGCAAAACTGACCCGATTTTCAAAAGCAATAGCTTAAAATTCATGGTTTGGCACCAAGAATAAAACTGCATTTAAGTTATTTCATTTAAATAAAATTCGATTTTTGGTCATATGCATGTTAAAATTTTATGCCAAAAAATCGACATCATCATTTGGCAAATCTTTCGACTTCCATAACTTCGGCAAAACTGACCCGATTTTCAAAAGCAATAGCTTAAAATTCATGGTTTGGCACCAAGAATAAAACTGCATTTAAGTTATTTCATTTAAATAAAATTCGATTTTTGGTCATATGCATGTTAAAATTTTATGCCAAAAAATCGACATCATCTTTTGGCAAATCTTTCGACTTCCAAAAGCAATACCTGAAAAATCATGGTTTGACTTCTATAACATACCTGCATTTAAATAATTACATTTAAATTAAATTCGATTTTTGGTCATATTGCATGTGAAAAACTTATTCCATCGACTTGGGCATTGCTGAAATGTTGAGAGATTTGGCTCACTCTCTCCGTTCTCATATTAATTTCTAGAGAAAATTTGTCACCCTGACTCGGAATGTTGATGGCCCAGAACCAGTGTAAGTAAGTGTTTATATATTACATTATTTGGTTAGTGCTTTGACGCAACGAGTTTTTTTTTCGTAATGGAAGTTTTTGACTGTTATTCGAAAAAATATAGAATTATTGGATTTACCTAGTTGCATGTCAGGCACAATTGCCAAGGCTATCAATCAATTTAGACACCAGAAACGGCATCCTCGTTGGTCGACGGCCCTTTCCCAAAACAAGAAAAAAACCTTCTGGTTATTGTATGTATGTAAGCACATATGTATGTGTGTATGTATGCAGATATGTATGTACATTTGTATGTCGTAGCTGTATTTGTGCATACTTCCTGTCGCCACAATTTGTTTGCGCTGCTGTCAAGATGTAAAAGCGACGACCAAACTACCTTGCCATTCCCTTTTACATCCCCTCAACGCTTTCGCCATCGTTGGCAGACACCCATTTCGATCAATTGAAGCATGTGACAGGCAGCGGGCAGAGCTCATCAATCTCGTGTCGAGGGCTAAACAACAACAAAAACCACAACAAAAATATGCAATGTGTTCAACATTGCGGCAAAAAGCGAGCATCGATAAGCCCCGAAAACAACAAAAATTAGAACTCCAAAGCCAGAGAACCCTTTTGCGGCCTAACCACACACACACACACACACACAGTAAATATTTTACTAACATTGAGAGAGAAAAAAAAGAAACATTAGAAAATATGTGTTGACAGCAGTCATCAATCAAGCGACACAACTTTTGACATGTCAAATGAACGAGCTGGCGCATAAATTACAATAAAACAACAACAACAAACAACAGCATATGGATACCGTTTCAGAATAGAGTACAGAAACAAAGAGCGAGAGAGAGAGAGAGAGAGAGAGAGAGCGAGAGGGTGAAAACAAAATGCCTTGCATGCCAGGCAGAAGCAGAAAACATGTCAAACGGCAGCAATTGGAAAATCAATTTCATCAGCATTTGATGTTGTTGTTGTGGTCTGAGGGGACTCTTTAGATGCGGCATGTTAAATGTCATTACATTACTGATAAGATTGATAACGCATAAACTGTTTCTTGTATGTGTGTGTGTGTGTTGTTTTGGTTTTGTGTTTTTGCTTCGGTTACGTGACTCTCAAGTGAGTCATGCAATCACATCAAATACTCATTCGATCATTCAATCATTCAGTCAGTTATTCTGCCAGACAGTCAGCCAGTCTATCAATCAGTCAAATCAACACACGTTAACAGACGTTTTCACTTAGAGCAAAGAACAAAGGCAGCGCGACTTCGAATTTTAAATTCAAACAGTTTTTTTTTCGATAAGAACTTGATTTATTTTCATATGATTTAATTGGTAACATAGCATGAAAAGCTGTAAACTTATTTAAATTAAATTAATTAAATAATAAAAAAATGAAAATTCATAGGCAACAATAAATATTTGAAAGGTTAGAATCCTTTTAGATACTTTCTGTGCCAAAACATTTCAACTATTCAATGTAATACAACAAAAATCTGCCCGAAGAATTTATAAAATACTTGTAAATCTACCGAAAATAAACAGAATTTTTTTCAAGCATTAACATCTACAAAGTGCACCAAAGACAAAGACTTTTATTTTCTTGATATTGTGGGTTTTTTTTTTGTACTTGGTTTTGCATTTTAGTCAACGAACACTGTGACAGATTTCACTTTTGTGTTTTCTGTTCGCTGTTCGTTTGTGTGTTTATTTTACTGTTGGCAGTGACAAATCCTTTACCGTTATTTGTGTACCACTGACACTTTGACAGGCGGCGACACATGTGAGTCTCTCACGTAATCACAGATACAGAAGAGCCCCTATCATATTACTTTTACTGTAGGGGTTTTACTTTGTTTGTGGGCGAGTGGGGAACGGGGTGGGATGGTCGGGTTGCTGGCCTGCGGAAAAGTTTTTAATATTCGTGCGAGACGCGACGAAAAAACCTCGCGACAAATCCATTTCAATTTTCATGTTTGTTTTTATCTTTCTGTTTTTTTTTTTTTTTTTTTTTTTTTTTGTATGCCACAAACAGAATTGCTTTACAAATTTGTTGTACGGCTCCAAAGCGACTTTTTGCGTGACAGCTGTCAGTTAAGCTCTGCCAAAATATTGACAGTTATAATGCGTCACATATGCAAATCACTCGAAAGTTCAGTTAAGAACCCAACTTGTTTACTTGCGCCGACTTTTTAACGACCAAAACGAACAAATCCTTTGCAATTAAGAACTGTCAACAAGTCTTTTGTATGCACAACATTTTCGAAATTGCTGGCGAATACTCAACAGACAGCTGATTTACTGTGCTGAAAGTAATTTGGCGCTAGCTTCTCGTTCCTCACATTCCTCACATTTGTTATTTCACCGAACGCCTCAACTGTTTGCTTTCGTTGGCTCTCTGACAAGTTTGGCATCTCTTTGTAATTGATTAGCCTGGGGGTTAGCCGGCTGACATTGCATGTCGAATTCAATTTTAAAGCGTTAAGAAAAACTGCTTAAAGTGCTTGGCGCATTGAAGATCACTTAAAGTTCACAGACCGCAAAAACACTTTGACAAACAGCTATAAAACAAAAAAAAGCTGCTGGGGCTGTGATTGATCGCTAAATGTCAATACTAAAGCTTAAGTTTAGTGTTATTTGTTTCTTGTTAAATAAATTAATAACTATTATTTTCATGCTGAAGATTCGTGCCGTTACTTAAGGTAAGAATGTCAAGCAATAGCTAAAAATAATATTTAGTTAAGCTTATCTCATTATTTATTGATGGCTTAGCCAAAGATGGAAACCTTTTCCAGTTCGAGTGTGATCGATGACCCCATCATAAAGCTGTCCCTCGAGTGTAATTCCAGTAGGCGCCAGTGCAAACTGTAACATAAACATAACTAAGCCACAATCATTGTGAAGTGTGTCGTTCTATGGATATTGACTTTAGTACAGATAAAGTATAAAATGTTTGTGGCACTCAAACATGCCACCATCAACTACTATGATATATGGCTTGAAAGAGAGAGAGACAGAGAGAGAGAGAAAGGCAGAAAGCATAAGCCGGAAATGATCGAAGATTTTTGTTGTATATTTATGATCTCGTTGGCAATAAGTCGACGCTTATCGTGAATGCAATTTATAATACAAAATGGCAGCAGACGATAAAGATGGGGCAACATAATTAATATTTTTAAGAGCTGAAGCCCTGACCGGACACTGGTCCTGGTCCAGTGTGCCGCCTGGTCCTGTTGCTTCATCAGCGATTCCAATCAGATAACATTAGCACGTCACATCACACAGCGTGCAAAAAATTATTATTCATTGAATTTGTGATAAATGTGACAGGGCCCAACAGGCAGTCCAGCAGCAGCCAGTTGCAACAATGCGTTGCACACACGCACGCACACAGACACGGACACGAGGCCGCATCGTAGCTGTCAAAAATTTGTTGCAAAAGATATTATCTTGCCCCAAACAACTGACTGACTGGCTGACGACTGCTTTTGCGCTGTTATATAGCTCATCAATAACAACGACGACGTCGACAAAGAGAAGAGTTGAACAGATGATGATGATGATGATGATGATGACCATGATCGATGATTGGCCTGTTTTGTTTTTTGTTGTTTTGTTTTTAGTGTGGCACAGACAGACGACGCTGAGTGACGATTGCTGAGCAGCACACAGCCCAATACCAAAACTCAAACCATAAACAATGTTCAGGCAACTGTGACCACACCCATTGACAGACACATCAGACAGACATTGAACACAGACTGATAGACCGATGTGCAATGTGCAACGCGCGATGGCAACAATTATTTGCGGAGAATCACAACACAGATACTTCATACACACATATAGAAAATGTATCCATGGAACGGACACTTGATTGATGGGCTCAATAAATTGCACGACGAGATGCGCATTGTGAGTGTTGTTGTTGATTTTGGTTTCTTTTTTTTTAGTGTTGCTTGTTGTTGTTGTTGTGACTGTCACAGTGCTTGCGATAAGCAAAAGGTGACAGCCAAGAACGGTAACAGCAGTCAACGCAATTAGATCAAGTCCAACATAAATGGCTTTAACAAACCATGTCAAAGAAAATAACTGAGCAAAGCTATGAGGCTGGCTAATATCTATAAGAAATTCCTTTCAGATTCCTTTCATTGATCTTGTTTAGTAAGGAATCAAATAATTTAAGAGTGTTTAGCTCTAAGCATTTTTTTGTATATATTCTTATTGAAATATTCTCAGTGCTAAAGCTGTTCGTATATTTAAGAAAGAAATAATCTAAAAAAGAATTTCTTATTAATAAGAATAATCTTATATCAACTACAAAATTTATTTGTTAATTATATTTGCACACAAACAAATAATTTACAGATTCAATTTACCTGCTAAAATACATAAGCTTTGTAATTTATCGAATTTTTGTAGTCAAGGCGACAATGTGAAAAATTCAGTAGTTTATTTATAATTTGTAATTTCATGGCTCATGTCGTGTGGCTGTCAGTGATTAATGCACTGAATGTGTGTTTCGAAAGTAAAGGTCTTTAGAGAGATTGAGAGACAGAATGTTCTTACCTCAGAATCGGCTGCAACATAAAAGTCGTTTCGCTTGAGCTGTGTGTTTGTTTTCTTTCTAAAAACAAAATTATGTGTTAATCTTATTTGATTTGTCATTCTCACATGTGATGTGATTTTGTGGCAGCTCCTTTCGGCTCCCCTCCCGCTAGCCTATCTCAATGAAATTATATTGTGCACCGTGCACTTGGCTGTGATGTATGGTAAACAAATGTTTTCTTGACACATTTATTTGTTTAATGAGACGTTGAATAATTAGTTGGATACACAAACCAAATGACTCAAATACAACATTTCTATGTACGTTTTGATTCTATATAGCAGTATGTTTACAACAATTTATAAAATTATGATTGACGACTCGACGCTGCTGCTGATTGTGTGACCCGTAATAAGTAAGATTCCTCCCCCGCCTAACCGCTTCCTTCGCTCACCAAAGACGCCCCATCCCAATGGTTACATGCATGATATTTTTCTGTCTGTTTCTGTTTCTGTTCTCATTTTTTGCTCTTTTCTCTTTGCTCTGCTTCGGTCATTATGGCTGACAGCGCGCCTTCAAAATTAAGAGTTTAGATTGATGGCCACACATCGGTCAACGAGGTAGAGAAGCAAAAAACATCACCATTAATAAAAGCAACTTGGTCACACTGAAACTTGAATGCTCTAATGTTTAGTTAGAGTTTAGCTAACATTTTAAGCTTTCGTAATAATACACTTCATATTTAAAAAGATTTTTAGAGCGAAAATCATTATGAGAATTCAGAATTTTATAGTTCAACATTATATATAAATAAAAGAAATTTTTGACAAGTTTCATAATATTATTATGAATAAGTAGTTAAGAAAATATTTTATAAACACATTGAAAATTTCGAAATGACTTTACACTTTTCAATTTACCTATATGCACCAAACCATCTAGGTACCTCATAATACCGATTTAAAGGGCATTGACAATCTGAAAATTGCAAATTCTGTTCTGTGGTTTGTCTGCTTGCCTGTTGACAGGTCACTAATTTCAGGTTCTCTTTGAGCACATATTTTTTGCTTTGGTTTTTGGGCTGCAAATTTGTTTCTTTTTCTTGTTCCTAGGGCAACGATGATTGATGATTGATGCGATTGCTGCACGAACGAACAGAAAAGAAGAAAAAAAAAAAAAAAGACAAACGAAACCCTTTCTTTGGCTGGGCTTTCGAAACATATTTTATTTAGAAATGTCATTTGAGTTTGGCAAAAATATTAATCATCATCGTTGCAGTATGGAGCGGGGCCGTGTTGATAAATGAAGTTTGAGATGCGCTGGATGTTGGATTGAGAAATGATTTGCTATGATGGTTTTGGGGTAATTAGCTCAGAGAGAGGGGTGGAGAGAGAACAAGAGTTGAGCATTAGCATTATACAATATATATGTGCTCCATAATGATGTGCAACAATTTGTGGCAGCACGAAATGCAAAAACAAAGACAGAACGAGAGAGGGTGAGCGAAATTAAATATGATAAAAGACCCACACACTGTCTGTCGGCATAATTAAGTATGACATGCAAAAGTATGAATTATCACTGAGATGTCAAAATGTCACAGCTGGCGAAGACAGAGAAGACGACACACACACAAAGACAGACACACACGCAAAGATAAAGAGACGAAGGCGAGCGGAAGACATAAATAAGATACAAGACGAGAGTGAAGAGCAGAGACGAGACGAGAGCAAAAGTAAAGCTGACAAACGAACGCCGCGTGTGGGATTAACTGACTCGAAAATTTATGATATGAAAAATTACTTGTTACTCAACAGGCAAAAACATATAAGACGGACAGAGAGAGAGGGAGACAGAGTGTATGTTTTCCCTCTCTTTTTCTCTCTCTTCACAACGAAAAATTTGTTGGTCGAACAAATTTTCTAAAGTCTGTGCTGAAAAATTAATGTGCCCAACTGTCATTGCAATGACAGAGATGTACCGGAATGGAATGGGACTGGGAATGGGATTGAAAATGAGTGTTGTGCGAGAACGGGTCGTGAAGTGCTGGGGGGCGTGCGGATTGTTGTTGTGAAAGCTTATGATAAATGATTTTGAAATGTGACAAAATGCTTACGAGTGGGATTAACAAGACGACGACGACGTCGACCTAAGCCTGCCGAAAAGGATGTTTGAAAGAGAATGAACGGGTTGCATGAGAGAGTTGATTGCTTTTTTTTTTAGGAATGAGGAGAGACAATCTCGGGCGCGATTATAATGATTACTGTAATTAAGTTGTTTGCTTTGTGCTCTGTGGGAGCTTCTACTTAAAAAAAAAAAACTAAATATATAATCATGCTAATAATGTCTTAATTAATATATTTAAATTTATTTAAGACCAATTAACTGCACTCAATACAAATATTTATAGAGAAAAGTCAATTACATTTTATAGACCTTCGGACATTTTTAGTTTAAAAATGTTAAGTAAAGTAAAAGTAAAATTAAATACAATCCCATCATAATTGATTGACTGATTGACTGCTATCAACGGACTGTCCAAACGGTAAGACATAGCATTAAAATTGTTATGCAATACATTTTCGAATGGAACGTAGATAAACACTAAGATTAAAATATCAAAATTTCTATAGTATAGTTTGGGTAATGTAAAAATGTCTATTGTGAATTGAGCACATTTCGAAACTGATATGCGGCATATCAAAGTGAACGAACTGATTAATTTTCAATCAACTTTTGACTTGCAATCGATATCATGGGTGTTAGCGTCGCGCCAATCGCGAATGGTCAAGTTGAGTGACGCCAACGCTGGTCAATCGATGATCGTCGATCAAAGAAATATCATGCGATGCCCATCATGCCATCAATCTTGCTAGTTCTGACGCCTTCTTTCGCTGCGTTGCCCACAAAGTCAAATTCGAAATGCAATATGATGTTGAATCGATCTCGAAAGGGTTAAGACATCATCAGTCAAATGGCGCGACAGCGTTCATGGTCAGATCAATTGAGCTTTTCAGTTTGTTTGATTTATGTATGTTACAAACATGCTTATAGGAAAATGATCTTTCTCTCAATCCATCAACCCATAAAATAATTTAACAGAGAGAGTAAACATTTTTTATCAGGTGCTCAGCATTTGACAAGATGGTAAACAGCGATAGTGCTCTAAAGTGCGTCAAACGACGCCTAATTGAAAGTATGAACCAGTATTTGAGAGAAAAAGAGAGTAGGAGCGCCACCACACCTTTGTGTGTCCAGTTTCAGTCTGTGTGTGTAGTACATGCAAACACATACACTGATATATAAATCAATTAATTTAAACTGTCGGCCAGCTGTCAAATTGTTGCTACCGTTGAGCATGTTCTCTTCCACTCCAACTCTCCTTCTCATTGAGTTCGATTGCGGTTCCCCTTCCAGTTAGAGACGACTGGCATAAGGCAAAGGCTACGGCAACGGCAACGGCAACGGCAATGGCGACATGTCGAGAGATTTACTGAGTGATTGACGACTTTACTATGTGTCATTAAATACCGTTAGCAGACGCTGCTGGCGTTGGCGTTGGCGTTACTTCTTCTTGTTTTTGTTGCTGTCAGTTGTTGTTGTGTGCATTTCATTTGAGTAATTATTCATGTGAAAGTCGTCTGAATTTACTTAAAAGACTTTGCTTGTTGTTCTTATTGTTGTTGGCTGTTGAGTGTAGTGTGATTAGTAACAATTGAAATGCAAGCTGCGTGGGTGGCGATAATTAAGTACATTTCCCAACAAAAGTTTATAGTTTATTCAATAACTGTAATAGCTGTGGAATTATTAATAATGTTATTTAATTTTAGTTACATTTATTGCAATGCTTTCCTAATACCATCATCAAGTTGAATTGAAACCATTTTGATAGACTCTCAAGTCAACTTCAGTTCCCCTGCAAATTTCCCCTAACAATTGCTGTTATTCTCCCTTTCCACAACTCTCACAGCATATGTAACAACAATAAAACCGAATGAATATGCCAAACACAACGTTCAACTGCTAAGTGCTGCACTCAACTAGCAGCTTATTAGCAAAACTTTCTCATTGGGGCTTGTATATGCATGTAGTAGTACTTGGGTATTATAATAATCGAGTTAGATTCCCGTTTAGGTTTTTGGGTGTTGGTGTTCTAAGGGGCGAAGGAGGTTGGGAATCACCAGCTTTCATGCACAATTTCCGTTTCATGGTCGGGCGGGCCATAGAAATAAGCCCAGAGTTTACGAGTTCCAAAGAGAGAGCGAGGTGCTACAAGGGTTGACGAGGTTCAACCGGCGACGTCATCATTGTCGGCGTCGTTGGTGTAAGTGTTGCTAAAAAGTGGATAACTATTTTGTAAGGGCGACAAGGAAATACTTTACTAAATTGCCAGGGCCGAGCCCCCATCTTTGATCCACAAATACCACAACACCAAAAAAAACATCCACACACACATGCAAGTTCAACAGAAAATGTGTTGAGGATTCAACTTTTAGGAATCGTTAGAATTTCGCACGTTTATTGAGTTGTTTTTGTAGTGTATGTAAATTGCTTGCATAACTTGCCAAGGATTGTTATTGTTGTTGTTGAGTGTCGAGTGTGTTCCATAAGAGTTTGCCTTTTGCACCGTAAATATTCCATTTTGCTAAACTAGTGCCACAAACTGGATTATTGTCTGTAGATATTTTCAGATACAGCGTTTGTCTATAAACTTTGATTCCTTTCTGCAGAATGCGCCCATTCGCATTCTAAAAAGTTATGTTCACAAACACAGAGACTGAGAGAGAGAGAGAGAGAGAGAGTCCTTCCTGGTTTGAGTTCCTTGTTTTTGTATGGGATAAGTCTGCGGTTCTTGTTGTTGTTGTTGTTTGGTGTCGGCATATTTGTCGTTTGTGGTCTCAACGGCAAATATTATAGCAAATTGAACTGTAAATAGTTTTATTGCCCCCCGTAAAGCCACAAGCCAAGATATATATATAGGAAAATACCATTTGGCAACACACACACACACACACACACACACACGCACATAACTGTGTTGCATTCTCATTGTTTTTGCTTTTGACCCGCCACAAAATGAAGTTGTTGAAATGCGGACGGATTTACTTTTATGGAATGTCGTTTTTTGGTCTTTTGCACATTCTGGCAAATAGCTTAAATTAATTTGGTTAGTTGCCTTCATTAAAATGCCCATACATACAGTCAAACTTGCATATAACGAACATCCCAAGGGGACAAGAATGGATTTTTGATTGAATTAAATTGCAAGGTTCCGGAAATTAGTTTGAATTATAGATTCAAGTAATAAAAATTTAATGAAATGAAATTAATATTTATACGAAATTATTTTTTTAATATAGCAAAAATGAAGCTGAAGTTTTGCTTTAACTTTAACCAAAATAAAATACAATAAAAAATACTTTTTCGCAAATTCAACTATAAATCTAGGTTCGTAACCTATCCCACATCCATATTTTGTACTCCCTTCGCTCTTTCAACTATTTTTTACAAAGAAAAAAAAAAACAAAAAGATGATAAATGATTGGCAAATTAATATAAAATTCATCAGTGCTTTGAAAGCGAACGCATTGTGAACACGAAACTAATAATTTCTGTTCATAATTTGCATAGATATATCATTATTAACATTATTATTGCTCATTCTTCATGTGCTGCGTCCTCTACAGTTTGCTATTTCAAAAAACACGCCTCGCATTTTCATCAATCAATTTCGAAAGAGGGAGGAAAGAGCTAAAAATGAAAAGAAGAAGAAGAAGAGGACAGAATGGCCAACGCCTGACATGAAAAATATGTGCCTGAGTCTCGGAATGGTAAAATGGATAATTTATAAAAATTTAAGAGCACTGCAACGTGCCACTCGACATCAATCACACCAAAAAAATACTGACTGAGTGACAGAATGACAGATTGACAGACTGACAGACGCCTTAACTGCCATTATTTCGTCCGAGTTGAAAGTTGTTTAAATGCGACGAAGGCCATGGGATGTATGTAGATGATGTTCTTTGCTGTCCTGTCAGCTGTTCGAGAGATGTGAAAATTGTGTGTGAAAAATTGGATAAGAAATTTTATTAGATCTAGTATTTTGTGACTTATTTTTCCTGCCAAATGCTCCGTATGAAATAATTCAACAGCTAAGCTTTTGCTACTTGAACTCATTTTCTTTTAGTTTTCCACTTGTTTTTTGACTCAGCTGTGCCGCACGATTTAGCCGAGTTGAGTGACAAGAGAAATGATTAATTATAATGAAGAGTAATGTACGAAGAGGGAGTGAGTGTAAGTATCATCATACATACATACATATATGATTAATGACCTTATTATCTACTCTTTCTATCTTTGCTCGTTTTAATGTGTGTGTGGCAGCGATTTATTAAGATTTTTTGATGTTGAGCAATAATTTTATGAAGAAAGTGAAATTTGATAAAGCAGAAAAAATAATACAAATAATTATAAAAACAAAAAACTGAAAATAAAATATTTCATAGCAAATTAAGTTAAATTTTAAGCTTTTTAATCAAATGAAAGATGATTACAATTTTTAGTTAACAATAAATTACTATTACAGTCATACTTCCATATAACGAAGCTCAAGGAAACAAGAAAAAACTTCGTTATCTAGAAATTTCGTTATATACAATAAATTTCAGGGTTCTGTTTTTGACTTCGTTGTATTGAAAAATCGTTATACGCAAGTTCGTTACATGCAAGTTCGACTGTTAAGTAAATGTCAGATTAGCAACGTTAAGATCTAACTTAACATTAAAATCTTTTCTATATCTTACACTTTAACTCATAGGTTATTTAATATTTATAATGTTTTCTAGCCTTTTTATAGCCATTTATTTCAAGCAGACAAAATCAGCACTAATTTAAGTCGATTGAATGTGATTTTGACTTTATTATTGTACAACTTTTAAACACATTCTTTTCTCACCTCAATAATCGAATGGGCGCTATGAAATCGAGTTAATCTGAAGGACTTTGACACACAGAATTGCAATGTTGGCCAATATCATTGCGGTGTTGACAGCCTGTCAACATGTCGTATGATTAATGCTTGCCAAAATGCAGTGTTGCCATTGCGTGCGATTAAATAAAGTTGATAAATTGGCTGTGAAAAAACAAAAACAAATATTTGCCACGAGCCAACTCATTAACCAGACCAAGAAGCACTTTGATCCCAATTCCAGTTAAATTAATTAAATATTTTCTCTCAAGCCAGACAAAAAAAAAAAACAACTTAACGCTACAAATGCAACTGCATCTGTTGCATCGCTGTTTGTGTTTGTTTGACTTGCCCTTTAACCTTTTGACATGGTCTGTCGTTGAGTGTGAAGTCCGTGCAAAAGCTTTGTTTGATTGATTGTTACGGCATTGGAAACTTGGCGCAACAAGCTGTCAAAGGAGACAGCTAATTGCAAGTGTGGCCAGACTTCTTAGATAACTTGCTACAAGTGCGCAATTAATGATAATTATCAGTGATCTTTGGCATATCGGTCTACATGTGTGTGTTAAAGTAAATGCATAAATGTTGACTTTTAAATCTTCAATCTTCGATAGTTTCTGAAGCACTCTATAAAACTATCGATATTAATATGTTTAGTAAAAAATGCTATCGATAGTTTGAAACATACTTGATCTTGAGTGCTTTTGACTCATTTTCAATGGGTTTGATCGAGTTTTCCTCACAATATGCAACAAAGTTAACATAATTAGGCCACAAATCTATTGTCAACTTGTCAATTTGTCCCTCTCACTTGATGTTGCATACTTCATCAGCAATTGCCACTTGATGTATGATTCAAGTGTAATACTCTCAAAGTCTCATTTACAAATTGAAGAGAGAGAGAGAGAGATAGAGAAAGACGTGCGTCTCTTTCTCAAACCTAAGCGAGTCAATTTCCTGTGACTGGGAATTCGAGTTGGCAAACATTATGAATGCAGTCATAAATGTGTCATAAACACAAGACAGACAACTGCCAACTGGAGACGACACGAGACGTTGCAATGTTTTGCAAAATATGACCATAGGCTGCATGCGGCAAACAACATAATAAATTAATTATATGCAACATCAACAAACTCGAGCTGCCTCAAGTAATGTTACAATTGATGCATCGCTACGTTGCAGCACCCCCCCCCCCCCCACCCCGTCTCGCTCTCTCCACACTTGTGGCATGTCGTGAGCGTGAGCGGGAAACCCGCTAGCAAACTATTCTGTTGCCGCTCCCAGTATCTGCTGCCTCTTAACTCTTGACAAGGCACAAACAAACAAGAGGCGTGGATGTCAGGGTGCGGGGTGGTGAGGTGTGCAGTTTGTTTGTGTTGAGGAAATAGTTTAGCATGTGTGGCATAGCAATGCCAAGAGAGAGAGAGAGAGAGAGAGAGGGGGGGGGGAAGGTGAGGAGGGGGGCAAAGCTGCAGGCAACACTGGCAACAGGCCAGTCAAACAGGCAGGCAATCCATCCATCAGCCGCCAGGCAGACAGCTAGTTGCCTCAAGTTGCACGTTGATTTCGAATACACTTAGCCAAAAAATGAAGTTTATTAATTTCCAAACACATTTTGGCAACACTTTATTTTTAATTAATTATTAATTAATAAATAAAACGTTCCCAAAATAATTAAATTAAATATGTAAAAATTCAAAATATTAAAAATTAAAATGTTATAAGAAATCTATATATATTTTATGCTTAACTAAAAATATTTCAATTTATTTAATGTTATTTATTAGTAAGCTTAAGATATATGTTTTTTAAATAAATAAGCCTAAAATATTTGTTTAAAATAAGTTTTCATTCTAGAGCATAAAATCGTCGTTTAATAATTATTGCATTGCTTGTTTGATATCTGTTGTTGTTGTTGTTGTTGTTACATGAGCCAAGATTGTGGCACAAATGTTGCTGACGTCGCTGACTAGAGGAACCCACCAATCCTCCCGTCATCCCTCCCTAAGAGGTTAGCAGGGGGACTAAGGGGGCTGATGTTCTGATTGGAAAATCAAGTGTGCGAATGGTGCGAGTGTGTGTGCGTGTGTGTGTGTGTGTGTGCATGTTTGCCTGCATTTAATGGGCGACTGATGGCTGCAACTCCGCTAATTGCGAATGCTTGACGCATGTTGCAGGCACTTGGCTCAGACACGGACAACAACTAGTTGAAAGACTGGCAGTCAGCAGTCAGGCCAAGTCGCTTAGACAGTTCAGCCAAGTCATCCAGTCAGCCAGTCAGCCAGCAATCAAGAATGAAATACACACACAAAGAGTGAAAGAGTGAGAGAAAGAGAGAGAGAGAGAGAGAGTGCGTCGATGGAGAGGGGCACTCGACAACACTTGAGTTGCGAATATTTCTTCATCGTCTTTGATGCGTTGCGTGATTTTTAATTAGTTTTCTTAGAAATTAAATTGTTAATTTGATCGACGCATTTTCTGCGACGCTTCGCTGCTAAGTGGGCAACTCTGCTTCTTGTTGCTGCTGTTGTAATTGCTATTGTTGTTGCTTTTAGCTCTTTGTCTACTCATTAATGCCAATTCTGGCGCGCCAGTGTTGACGCCTGTTTGCCCCAAGACACGACACAAAGACGCCCCTCCGTCCGCTCCATCCTCCCTTGGACACGGCCATCAAGCAACTAAGAATTGCATTCGAGCCGATCTCTTTTCCTCTTTCTTTGCTTTGTGCTTTTTGCGCGCTGTGGTGAGTTTTATGGGTCTTGTGAGTAGGCAGGCATGACGTTTACCAATGCATGGCTGTACATATGTGTGTGTGTGTGAGTGTTTAAATCTGTCTGCAGATATGCCAAAACCGTTGGTTACATACTTGACATTGATTCTTCTACATTATTGAGTGACAAAGCGAAAAGAGAAAAGTGAAATTGTTAGCTTTAAAAAGGCTAGTAAGCAGCTTGCATTAGGTTTAGCTATTTAATTTGAATTACGTTCCAGCCTGCAAGCTAATCTGCGGATCATATGTATATGCGTGGATTGTGTTCATGGCATTCACCCTAAGGCACAATTTGGTTTCAATGTCGAATTCACATCACTCCTAGAGTCGGAAGCTCATCTAAATTGGCGCAGTCAACCAACTTTCGCCTGCAATCAATCAACAAAACTGTCAGCCTCCGCTTCGCGGTGGTGTGTGTGTGTGTGTGTGTGGATGGATATGTCGATGATGCTATCGCATGAGTGGTGCGGTGTGTTCGCATGTGGTGTGGTTGTGCATGTGCCACACTCGCTAAGGCAATTAAGCCCAAAAATGCCAATTAACCTTTGAATTCCATGCACAACCACGTAGCGGGTGCATTGTATGCAGTCCACACTGTACACACTCACACACACACATTAAGTGAACGAGTGCAGTTGTGTGCAGAGGCATTAAAGATAAAATAATTACCCAGACGCATAACTCCAAAGTTAAATACATTCATACATACATACATATAGAAATATAATTTATGCATGCACACAGCAAAGGAGACACAAAAGGCGAGAGAGAGAGAGAGAGATAAAAGTTAACTGGACTGCAATTTCTCTCACGCAGCTTTTTGTCCAACGGAATCATAAGCTTCCTCTCTCTCTCTCTCCCTCTCACTCTCTTTTAGTGATGCTCAAGCAGCCATAAATTATGATATAATTTATGACGCGACATTTTCATCAGCAATTCGTTAAAATTCATGCATATATGCATTTATTAGCAGTACCCCTCTTCTTCCTCCTTCCTGCTTGGAGCTATTTCATAAATGTATTAAGCCACTTGCATATTGTGAGAGCGAGAGAGAGAGGGGAAAGGCATACAAAGCCAGGCGACGACAACACGAATCGCATGTTAAATTCTTATTTTAATCGATGCAAATATGCAACAACAACATAAACAATCAACGACGACGCGATGTCGACGCTACGTAGCCGGTGGTGCATGCAACAATGACGACGACGACGGCGGCGGCAGCCACTCCAATTTTATGTGACAGTCTCTGGCAATCGGGGAGCGGAATGCGTGTGTGTGTGTGCTAGTATGTGTGTGGGGAGGTGCAGAAACAGAAACCCGACCATCGCGATAATAAATCAATTTTCACAATAAACAGTTGCCAGCATCAGGCGTGCCCACAGTGCACAGTGGGTTGTGTGTGAATAAACAAGAATTAATGAGCAACAAGATTCATAATAATTAAGAATAGAAAAATTAAAATAAACGGTAAAAAATACGATGAGAATATGCTACCATTATAAAAGTAAAATCCATTATAATCAAATATATGAGTTATTTTTGTTAAAATATTTTTTAAAAATTATATATGATATTTATTTATATTTATTAAACGTTATTAATAACATTACATACTTTCTTACATATTTTACATATTTTCAATATCAAATTATTATTAAATGTGTGTGTGATTTAAACCACGGTGTCAATTGCCCCTATCTCTGTTACTGTCGACATGGTTAAACCCGTACTGGGGGTAAGTGTGTCTCACACCAATTCGTGTCTTGGGCAGCGACATAATAAATTAACTGCCCTGCAATTATTCTCACATTTTCGCAAAGTGAATAAAAATTACAAAAACAATTTATGTGGAATCCGTAAAAGAAACGAACCGAAAACATGAAAGCGTCCACAATTATGGGCATCGAAAGTGAGAGCTCATGCATGGGATTAGCTGAGCGATGACGGGGGAGTAGGGAATGGCGGAGTGGGAGAGTCACAGCTGGCTGTCTGACCTGACCCTTAGCTAACATTTACCATTAACCATTCACCTTGAACAGCAGCGCAGGGCCCCAAAACGAAAACCTTTTCCCAATCCAATTTCGAATGCAATCGTAGCATTTGCTGTTGCTGCTTTTGTTGCTGCAGTTAATCAAAATATCAAATTAACTGTCGTGTCTGTGGCAAATAAATCAAAATAAAAGCCAGCGCCGGATCCGGCTAGCCCGCCAACTCCACCACAATATTGCTCCCACTCTCTCTCTTTCTCTCGCTCTACTTGGCTGTGTCGAAGCTCCCTTATGAAATTTTCATATATGTTGGCAATGATGAGTGTGATGAATTTATTATAGGCACAGAAGCTTACACGATACCATGTTTACGCTTTGAAGGAGAGAGAGAGAGAGAGAGAGAGAGTGTATGTGCGAGAACTTTCTGTGTTTGAGTTTGTCTCGTCAACGCCTTTAACGGTGATTATTCAATGTCAAAACTTAATGTATCCAAATTGCAGTTGTCGGCAGCAACCAGCCATGAAATTGAAAAGAGCCGCCGCCGCCGCCGTCGTGATTGAGTTGCTTGCTAAATCCCAGCCAGCTGTTGCTGTTGCTGTTGCATAGTTTTAGGCGTGAGTCATGTACAGTTTACCAGCTACCCAAAAGTAATACGACAAAACGAGTGGCCAAAATGCAGCTGGCAATTTGGTCATTTCAACTTGAAATTTAAACACAAACTTCAACTCAAACTCAAACGCCAACTCCAACTCCAACTCAACTCAGCCAGCAACAGCAGCTGCCGCTGTCAAACACAAAGAGAACTAAAAAGAGAGCGAGAGGAATGGTTGAAAAGCTTGTTACCATAAAATTGGTGTAAACGAATTGCAGTCGCAGCGGCCACAGTGCAAACTCATCAGAAAGAGTCAGAGTGAGAAGAAAAACGAAGGGAGAAGAACTCTCGCGTCATTGTGAAATGTCTGTAATTTGGACAATTTGATGAATGGTTATTTGCCACGAGATGGCAAAGTGGTCATTATTCTTTATCACTCTTTTTTGTTTTTTCTTTCACTCTGCTCGTTTTTTTGTCGATGTTGTTGGAGCTGCAACCAACGCTTTACTTATTTAACATTGCGCATTTTGAAGCTTTTGCCCTGTGCACATTGTTTTTTGTGTGCAGCTTTATATGCAGTTCGCCGTAATGAAGGGCATAATAACAATGTCATCAAGTTTGGTAACGAAAAGGGAAAAACAAAAACTCTAGAAGGAAACTCCATGTTGCTGCATCATTTCCTACGATGCTCAAGAGCACTCTATTAAGATTTGTATGCCTAAGTGTGTGAAGTGAGAAACTAAACAAACTTATGAACATTCTTTTAAACGTTTTCGTTAGGAAATTGGTAAAATAAATATTGGTTTTCCTATCTAAACTGTGTATAAGTATGTCATTAGAAAATATTAGGTTTTCAACGTCATAGGCGGCCGAACTAGCATTGTTTTAAGAATTTTAGTAGTAAGGCATATTTATATTATTATTATTAAATAAATGTGAAATCAACAGGTTTTGCCAACGATTATTTCAAATATTTGTATGTGTAATTAAATACTTAAAAAAATATATATAGAGCATTCTTAAGTCGTTATTTGTTTTCTCAGTTGAGCTTCTTTTTTATTGCTGCAATTACTTAGCTCTTAGCTTTGCACGTGTGTGGGCATAATTCACCACACACACACACACACACACACGTACATAAACACACCGTAAATTTTCAATTTAACTCACCTGACAGCAATGCAATATTGTCATTATGGTCAGGCAATAGGTGCTAGAGGGAGATGGCATGAGGAACGTTATCGCGCTAGCCAAATTGCAGTAGCGTAGCGTGAAAGAACGCATGAAGTGCACAGAGAAGAAGAAGAAGAAGAATGACCGCACAAGCACTGAGGCCCCAGAAAACTGAAACACTAAAACCCAAAAGCCATCTGTTAACTGACTTGCCTCCTTTTAGATGGGCCAACTACAACGCCTCCTTCTGCTTCTTCTTCTTCTACTTAAACAATGCGTTCCACATGGCGGCAGGCCTAATTACATTTCTTGGTCCAAAACTGCAAACGGTGAAAACGGGCGAATAACGAATGGTGAATGCCGTGATTAGACCAAAATTGTGCCGCGAGAGCTTTCCCCGCCCTGCTCCTCCTCATAACGTTAACTCAACGGTTGCTGCTTGCTATTGCCGTCGTTAAAATGCGTACAAAATAGATTTATGTGCTCGTATTTTACACGCTTAGTTCCTAAATGCACACACACACACACACACTATTGCAAAAGTGGACCGTAGCCGCAATTGCTGCACTCGATCCTCTCTCTCACTCTCTCTCTCGTTTTGCACTTGCTCTCTTTGGTCATTTTGTCTGCAGCAATGTGCAAGCACTTGAATTACATAGTGAAATATGGGCTCTCACATATTTAACAAATGTCGAAAAATAACGGTGCTTATCAAAACCGTAAAGCACGACTTTAATAATACCCTGCAGTAAGTCATTACCCTTGGAGTTGCAGGGATTTCGTTATGATTTTCTTATATTTTTACTAAATGCAACATGATTGTAAAATATTACTTTTAATGTTAAAAACTTACAAAAAAAACACTTAATGCATATGATTTTATTTAAGCATTTTGCCAATTTTTGCCAACCTCATTGCAATTCTAAAAGACTTAGATACTTAAAACATATAATTTTCTATTATAATTTTGTGCCAAGGTAAATATGATTTTGCATTTTAACCCTCATCATATTTCTATATAATTTGTCAGTTTTGTTCATTAATCAAATGATTATTTCATTAGTGTTGGTGTTATGTAACCTACCCAACCATCAGATATTTTATCGTTTTATTAATGGGCTACAAAATGGCCTAGGCACGCCTAAATAGCAATTTTTTGGGTGCGTCATTTACTTGTAAATATGAATAGTTATGCTATGAATTGTTACTTACTTAATACTAGAAACTCTCTGGAGTTGAAATATTTCAACATTAAAATGGTACGCTTGGTTGGTCATTTGGTCGACGTCAACCCGAGAGCACAAGGATCAAGTTGAAAAGGATATAATGTAAATAGATTGGGGGGGTCGAAGTCTATGTTTTGCATAAGAATGCAAAACCAATTTTGTGTGTTGATTGTGCCGTCCACTTTTAGCCTGAGGTCAGCATTGGATGTGTAAGTATATGTTTGCGTGCTTAACGAATTGTTTTGTGGGCAACTCTGTCACTCGAGCTGTCAACCCTGCCACTGGCACTGACTGACACAACTTTAACCCAAGAAGTTGCCCTTCAGGGCTTTTGTGTAAGTTGAAAATTGATAATGAAGCAGAAATTGTGATGGGAATGAATACTCCAAGTCCAATTATAACAAATACTACAATGTATTATGCGTGCTGCCCACTTGATGACCATTAAAATAAACTCTTGACTATTGTACAATGGGAGCAGTCATTGTAAATGAAACCACTTCGATAGGGGCGAGGAAAAAGAAACCCCCTGCAGCTTATGCTTATAGCCGATTACACACAAAGACATTTCGCCGCTAGCGTTTTCTCGTTTTTTCTCTTTCTCCTGTTAAGGTCTACAGTTGTTGACCCCACGCTGATTTCAATTTCTCAAACTCAACGTGAAA
Organism: Scaptomyza flava; assembly: GCA_030179655.1. Classification (NCBI taxonomy): domain Eukaryota; kingdom Metazoa; phylum Arthropoda; class Insecta; order Diptera; family Drosophilidae; genus Scaptomyza; species Scaptomyza flava. The sequence continues at coordinate 21,943,680 of JARNME010000029.1, read as the reverse complement.
CGTTACAAAATAATAACGATGATGACGATTTTTGCGCATTTCTTGATTTCTGAATGATACGACGCGATGCAAGTCACTTTTGTCGGCGGATTTCTTTATTATTGACTAACCGCATGTGGGCCGAAAAGAAGCAGAAAAATAAGAAGAAGTCGACGAAGACATCCATTCATAAAACCCGTCGACATCGCACTAATTCAAGTTGAAATGTGTGAACAACACACACACACACACACACACAGAGAGAGAGAACCGATATTCGATTCCCAAGACCACAACACTAATGATTAATGTATGAACACACTTTGAGTGAGTTATGTATCCGAGTATTGGAAGTGAGGTAGATAGAGAGAGAGAGAGCGGAAGAGAGAACAGAAAATTCAGTAGCCATGCGGCTATGTCGATCGCGACGAGTGTCATTAAAGTTGACTTAAGCGCAGCTGGAAGCATCATCATCCTCGTCTCGTCAACTCTTAAATAGAACTTAGCTCAGTTGTGTCGTATGTCGAATGTGATTTGGTGTAGCATACAAAACATACTCAATTCAATTCAGTTCAGTTCAGTTCATTTGAACGTTGATCATCATTATCGATTATTTTGCTGACGGAGCGTTTATAAATACGATTTGTAACGCGCGTGAGCCTCTTTTCTTCGTTTGAACTTGCTAGAAGCTATTTCGAACAGTTTTGGCCAAAGATCTATTGGTCAGTTATGTTGCTTTCCGGTTACCTCAAACATGACAATCATGCATTTTATTTTATGCGCTTCAATTAATCGCATTTTAAACGTACATTTATATTTGTTGTATGTATCATTTATTACAGATTCGTTCTGCAGCTTTGGCTGATGGCTTCATGCTACTTGGTTAACAAAATCGCTTTGATGTTGGCCAAGTAATGATCAATGATCGCTCTTGGCAAAGACTATTTCTTATATCTCCCAATATTAAATAGATTCTACCGACAAATAAAGAAAATTTCATTACCAATAGCTGCGATTTTTTTATGCAACGAAAAGTATCTATAAATACGAAAATTTCCACGAAAATAAACCAAAAAGAAGATGTCATATAAACACTTTGAACAATTTTTATACATTGCAGCAATTAATCTTATTTCGATAACTGTATGCAATCTAATTATGTATGGTAAAAGGGTGATGTGTAAACAGGCTGTTCAATGTAATGTAGAATATGTAAAATTCACTCACCGGTAACAGCAACAACACATATACAGTTCAATGCAAGTGCTCTCTCTCTCGTCTCTCTCTCTCTCTTTTTCATTTAGCTTTTGCACACAAACATAAACCTCACACCCACACACAACAATAATCAAATGAGATGCCTCTCATCTTTCTATTTTATATATGTATGTATGCACATTATTTTGTTTTATTTTCACTGCATTTAACACACAAGAAAAAAATAAGAAAAATAAAGTAATGTAATTAATACCATCTTCAATGCTTCGCTTATTGCGGAGATTTTCAGCGCGCTAAACGCAACAACAACACACACGTATGAGCGCGGAGAGGATAACTCTCTCTTTAATTTTTTTTCGCGACCCGGCAAAGCAGCAACAAATTGGCGCGCGTTTCACAATTTTTCATTTGCCTGAAAACACTTTAAAAAGCAAATACACGGCGATTGTACAATGTTAAAAACACTCTGCGTATGTTCAGTGCGTTAAATAAACATAATTTGACTATTAATATAGGGCGTATCAATTTTAATTTAATATATAAACGGACGATAAGCTTCCGGCGATGTAAAGACGCGCAAAGTTCCAGGCTTACTGCCCGTGGAAGGTGGACTAGTGGAAGGTAACGATCGCTCTCTGCAGTTAGTTAGCAGGACAGTTATTTGTATGTCTCTCAACTCAATAGACAAGCATTTATGTTTTTGCATTAACATATACGAAAAATTTTAAATGGTCGTTACGTATTTTATATATTGTTTGTGTTTCTGCAAAAAATTAAATTTGAAATAAATGACGAAAATAAAATATTTATATATAAAAATTAATTTTAGTTTACTGTTTTTTAATATGTGTGTACGATTTATTTTACGTTAAAAAACATGTGTATTAAGGCTTATAGGCTAAAATCAGATTTTAAACTAACTTCCATTGATTACTTTAAGAACTTTAGATCCCAACTCTTGCATACTTTGCTACTGCACATATCTATTTACATATGGGTGTATTTATGTCTGTTGGCATACAGAGTCAATAGCTTTAACAGCCTAAGACTCATAAATAACCAAAAAGAAAAAGAGAAAGAAAGAAAAATAACAAACCGGAGACAGAGGCGCAATCGCATAATAGAAAATGTCGCTAAACGGCAAACAACCCTGAAAGTTTAACGAAAAGCTCGCAAAAGAATCCACTGAGTAACCCAACCAGAGAATCACTTGTTTTATGGCTGGCAATATTTTTGCATGCAGACGAAGAGAGAATGGATGGGGCAGAGTGAGAGTGAGAGAGTCGGACTGAAGGAGAGCGTCAGAAGACGTTAATCACGTTGAGTTATGTGACGTTCTTATATCTGAGCCACCAAAGTGTCACGTACGCATTTGTTCAAACAAACGAAAGGGGCTGGGTTCGTGGGCGTGGGCGCGAGGGAGGCGTGTCACATTGTTTGCTTGCTTTGCTGCGGCTGTCAGCTGACATTGTTGTTGCTGCAATTTTAGTAGATTTCTTTACTTTCTTTTGGCTGCTGCCTGGATTCTTTTTATCTGCAGCACTGCAGATCCAACACATGTCTGTGCACGCTTGCAACACAGCCACCCGCAAAGCATATGCCACACACTCGCAAGTTGTTGTTGTTGTTGTACAGTCGAACTTCCATATAACGAACTTCCGTATCACGAGATTTTCTATACAACGAAGTCAGAAACCAGAACCCTGCAATTTGGTTCAGTCAAAAACCCATTCTAACGAATTTTCTCTGTAACGAAGTTTTTTATTGTCCCCTTGAGATTCGTTCTATGGAAGTTTGACTGTATATGGTACATATTTTGAAAAGTTTTTCGTGATTTTTTATACTGTTGTTACACAAAAGAGATTTTTCTTTGCTTTTGTCATGTGTGGATGCGTGTTTGTTGTTGTTGTTGTTTGTCTCGTTCATTGTTCGTTTTGCCATTGTCAACACTCTTGTGTCTCGTGTTTTGTGTCTCGTTACTAAACCTCCAACCTGCCGCTTGCCGCTGGCCGCTGGCCGCCTGCCACCCCGCCAAGCAACTGTTTTGGGTGCAAATTGCACTTTTGTTGAAACAAATGGAAGAAAACAATACCAAAAGCAAAACATTTTTCACCACGCGGCATACAAAAAAAAAAAAAAAACGCAGAGAGAAAACTTCACTCCAGGAATAAGGGATTTTGAATTTGTCTAACCTTTTCCTTTTCATTTCGCTTAACTTTTCACTTTTTGCGACCTCCCTAATACCTCCTCGTTCTTCTGCTTGAGCAACTTTTGTTGCCGCATTTATTTTTGCTGTCGTTGACAGTTTGACTTATGTATGTACATAAGTGTGTGTGTGTGTGTGTATGTGTGTATAAGCGACATGCACAGCAATCTTCAAAATTAGAGTTTTTAGCATGAAAAATGTCAGCTGTCAAGTTTCTAACGAAGACAGTTGATAATCACCAACAAACAAGCGTAAGAATCTCAACTTAAGTAGCTCTAAAGCTGCGTTGTGTTTTTGAAATAGTAGAAAATTGATTCGGCAACTTAGTCTAGGATTGACTTTGAACCTCTGCAATTCTGTTTGAATAACTTTCTTGTTTTAAGTAAAAATATTTCCTTAAAGTATGCTGTAAAATAATTTTTAATGCTTTTTCCTAACCCATGATATATATTGTTTTTATAAAAACACAATCATCTATGTGAAATTATCCTCCAATCCTGTTTGACTCCAGGCTTTGTTATAGGTTTCTATAGTCTGGTGGATAAGATCATAATAATTATTTCTTCATATTTTTTGTTTATCGTTAATCGGCTTTGCCAATCCCAGTTCATTTAACTCTTTTTCGCCTACAGCTTTTGTTAATTTATTTATGTATTATTTCCAGCTGACTTGTCAAAGAAACAAACACATAATCGATGTGTTTTAATTATACATTTCAATTCAATCAATTAAAAAACAAACCCACATGAAAAAACCCAACAATAAGAAGAAGTGAAATATGTGCCTGGAAATGGGGCACATCATTTGTCAGTTGGACAGCGGGAGACAGGATGAGTTCAAAGCGCATCCACACACAAAAATTCATTATGATCTTAAATACATTTTTTGTTTTTTCCCCCTTTGCATGTCTGAAGGCGTCATTGGCGTCAGTGGAACCCATCAATTGCGTTGAAACGGCAATGGCAACAGCAACGGCAAACGGCGCAATAATCAAACGCTGTAATTATATATTATTTATACACAATATTTATTGTATTATTACTCACGTTGAGCGAACCGCTCAGGGTTCGAAAAATTTCACTGATTTATCGTTGATAAATTTATGAAACTTTTCTCTCGACCCTTTTACATTTATTTTGTTTTGTTTTTGATTTTGGTGAGTGGCAAGCTGGTCAGCCAGTCAGTCAGGGCAGCAAGCTGGACAGCTGGCTGGCTGGCTGGCCGCCTGTGGAAACTCATCAATATCATTAATCATAAAATTAAGTATCATTTATATTAATTTATTATTGTGCGGCAGAAATTTCAGAGCTACCCGAAACTGATTTATCACACAATGCTCATTATCATGATGATGATGTTGTGCTCATTTCAGTCAGTCAGTCCTTCAAATTGCCTCGCTCTCTCTCTCTCTCTCTCTCGATTTGCGCTCAATGCTGCTTTGCCATGCCCATCATTAATCAGCCAACATTGCGGGGAGAATTTCAACTTGGACTTCGACTGTTCGTTTGTCATTAGCACTGTGTTGTTGTTGTTGTTCGTTTTTTTATGCTTGGGGCGCAGTAATTAATTATGCGCCTTTTGTATTCTACCGACAATTTACAGTGCTTTATGTTTATGAAAAATTGCATATAAATTGAAAGCACTTAATCATTTCGATTTTACATTTTAATTAAAATATTATATACCCCACGGAAATAAGGCAGCCCAACAGCAGATTGACAATCTATTGCAAAATTTGATTTCATGTATATGCATAACATTACAGCAACATTGTTGCAGAAACATTATTTGAAATTCACCAATTTGTAAGCTAGATACATGGATCTCTGGCAACATAACGGGATCCTCTCTCTTTGAGAAATAAGCATGGCGTCGTTATTGCCTTTGTTCTCGATTCATTGTTTTTGCTTTTTTTAAAACATATAAATTGAATATTATAAACGAATTAAATTGTGTGTTTTATTATCTGCTCACAAATCCCAAACAAAGTTCACTCAACTCCATCCAGTATCGATGAACAAAGAATAGTTGTAGTTTGTGTTTTATTTATAACGTTGAGTGTCGAAGGCCATGCCAATGAAAAATAATAATGGAATCCCTTTCTTTTTTTGGGCTCACCCACTGCCAAAAGTCATTACAACAAACGAACTGAAAGGGGCCAAAAGCCAAAGGAGCAAACAGCTAAAAATACTACGAATAAAACACAACAACAAAATCCCAAATACAAAAGAAAACGAAGAATGAACAACGTGCTGGGCCAATTCACAATTTAACAAACTAATAAATATTTTTTGTCTTCCGGTTTGTGTGTGTGGTGCTAAAAGGGATATGCGACTGCAGTCTCTGGGTTGTCGCATTGAAAATAGAGCGATTGTTTCAGGAGCAAAAGGGGGACAAGATAGAGGGAGGAGAAAGGCAAAAGCAAAGCACTGGAAATATAAATCAAAGGTTGCACTAAACTTTTGGCCTGCTCGATGTCGTTGCCAGGCATAACAACAAACCTCGCGGACAGAGAGAATGAGTGAGAGCGAGCGACAAAGATTAAAGACAGGAGCGGCTGCAGTTAAGAAGAAGAAAACGAAGAAGAGCCAGAGAGCTGCTGTGGGCGCTGTTAAATGCATTTGGGCAAAGTCGCCCGACTTTTGCCAGCTTGATAACTTGATAGGTGCTGCATTCTTGTTGTTCGGTTGTTGATTGTTGTTCTTGTTTGTGTGTGTGTGTTTGTTGCCAACAAGGACACTTTGGTTGTTTGTTGGTTTTGAGAGAGAACGGCGGCTGCGACGGCGGCGGGAGTTGGATGCTGGCGGGGCGGCCCGCACATGGCTTGCAACTGCCAGGCTGTCGGATATGCACTGACATAAATTGCTTCAACTGACAACGACAGAGCCAAAAGTGGAGGAGCAGGAGGAGGCAGGAGCTGAAGATACTGCAAACGCTACCAGGACCAAAACCTTACCCCATGATTACTGCTCGACACTGCTTGCCTTTCCTCTGTGCCTTTCTGCCTGCCAAGGCAATAACTTTTCGTCCTAGCCTTCGCTTCTTCTCTTCCTCTTCTTCATCCTCCGCTTCTTCAGTATCCAATCCTATCCCATCCGGTGCTATTTGGGTGTGCTTTGGTGCAGGTCCCTCTCGACGTCTGCAAGCTTTGGGGTAAAATTAATATTAAAATGGAAGCATCGGCTTCCAACGTCGGACGCATTGCAATGCAACAGCCCCACTGATATATACACAGATATAAGGGGCAGCGACAAGGAAGGACATGGAAGGAGAATGACGAGTCGGGGGAGTCGGATACAAACGGGAGGGTACAACGACTAACGCCAGTCAGTGCCAGGCCAAAGGACATTTCCAATTTATTTACGCTCAGAGGCACTTTGTCTGACTCGCCTGGTGCCTTGCCTTAACATTCACCTCTTTCTCTTTCTCACTCTCCCTCTTACTCCTCTCTCTTTCTTTACGCTTTTTGCACTGCGTATGACAGTATTTGTGTAGTCTGTCAGCTAGCGAGAGATAGAGAGGGCGATAGGTCAACTCGGACTCGTCTCTAGACTAGTTTGAACATTTTTTCCTTGTTCCGGAGCTTTTTTTTTTTTAATGTTCACATTTTGACAGCAAAATGTTCCTTCTGGTTGTGTTAGCGTGAAAAGTGTTGAAAGGTGTGAAAATGAAAATTTACTACTTACCGCTAAGATTTATGTATTTCTCTCTCTCTCTCTTTCTGTCTCTTTCTTCTTTATGGATGGACAAGAGAAAAACTGCAAATGCAGCAACTCTTGTGGCAAACTGAAACTAGACATTTATGACATAAACTCAAAACAAAATGAGAATGAGAAAAGGAATCATGAAGATGTCCTCTTTGAGTTGGTTTTTCTTATTTGCTTTGCTTTGTTTTGGCTATGATTTGAGTGAAGTTAACTTTACCCAAGATTTTTCTTTGCATTTGTTCTTTTTTTTGACGTGGAAATAAACAAAAAATTCTATTTATCGCTTAAAAACTTAAGTTAATCAAGGAATTTCTCGGAGTAAAAGAAACCTTAATGTAAAATACGTCCAACATTTTGTTCGTTCAGCAAGTGAAAAGGATTCTTTTAGAGTCTTTATAAAAGTTTCGGTTGGCCGATCTTATATCTTATTAAATCGATAACAATCCTTTCTTTAGAATTTATAATAATAAACTAAGTACTTAAATGTATCAAAGGACTTTATAAATAGGATTAACTGCAGGTTTAACTTTCGCTTTACTTTCCTTTTAGTGGAAACTTTTTGCCATCGCTGATTAGTCTTTGATTGAATGATCTCTAATCTCTGATTAAAAGTAAGTTGCAAGTATAAAATTTAGTACTGCATTTCGCTTAATATGTCCTTAAAATATGATAAAATGAAGCCCAACTAATAAGATATAATTTGGTTAGATTGAGATGTTGAATTATTTGTAGGCAAGCAACTCTGACACATCGATTGGCGTCTTGCAACTTGCCACAACACAAGCAATAAGCAACAAGCAATAAGCAACACACAACAAGGACATCAAAATCCTGCCGGACACGCACACATGATAAATTATTGTGTGTGTAATATGCGATGAAATGCCAAATCTGCTTCTTCCACCATGAACTCCGGCCTCTCTGTTTGCCAAAACAGTTTGCTGCACTTTGCCACAATCTATATGTATGTATGTGTACACATATATAGTGCTATATGTATATATATAAAAGCTGATTTCTGGGCGTTAGCAGCCAACAAGAAGATGAAAAGTTTCCAGGCACTTTTCGAGTGAAGCGGTAAACAAGTCCGAGCTACTTGCCCAGAATCAAGAGCAGATTCTACAAAAGGAAACTCGAGCTTCCACGCCACGCCCACTTTTTGGTGGGGCAAATGTGTGTTGCAGCCTGCTTGGGTGGGGTGGGAGAGGGAGGAGGAGTTCGGGGCATCTAAGCTCAACGGGCGGCGCCATTTACCAAGTGTCAAAAGCAAAGCTAAAGCCATTGTCGACATGACTTTAGACAACAACAACAAGGAGTAGAAGAAGAAGAAGAGGAGGAAGAGAAAGTAGAGGAGTCAGCAGTTGGGAGCCCAAAACGTAAAATGCTTTGTTGGCAATCGCTGAGGAGTTGCCAGGACTTTTGTGTCTTGGCTCATGTTGCTGCTGCTGCTGCTGCAGAGAGAACAGCATGTGTCAGCTTTGCTCTTTCTCTCTCTCTTTCTCTGTCTCAGCCCCCTCTCAACCACTCTTCCTCTCTTTGTGCAGGGATAAGTGAAGCTTTAGAAAAGTGGGTGACAAGTAACCGGAAAATGTATTTTATTGTTTGCATCCGGACATTTCGTTTTCCCTTTTCTCCCTCCCTTCAACACTATCAACAACACCACCCCCCCTTTGGCCAACACGCCCACTGCCAATTTTGTACTTGGTCTACACTAAATTTGTCAAGTAATTGATGATATTGCACTTTAGCCGAATTGATCAGAGATGAAAATAAACAGTTCAAAGAGAAAAAGCGAGAGAGAGAAAGAGAATCGAGAGAGAGAGAGAGTGCCTGAAAGAACAGTTGAATAGTTTTTAACCAATTTGTGTTTGCCAATAAAAACTTAACTCCAACTAACTCCAACTAACTTTTTACTAACAAACTTAACGTTTTTGGTTTGCTATTAAAATACCACAACAGAGGGAAGAAAAAATCTCTTGTTTTCCTGATTGGGTAGAAATGAAACCGAATTCGTTTCATTCGTACCAAGTGAAGAACAAATTTGTTCCATTTATACCAAATTTTACTCAGCAGATAAATATTAGGGTATTAAAAACACTCCAAATGGCTAGATTTGCACTTGAACCACTCTAGAAATAGAGATTCTGGCACTAAATTTGTATTACGGCAAGTTGATAGATTGTTCAAATGTGTGCTGCGTTTGAGCGAATGAATGAATGAAAGAATGGATGACTGACTGACTGGATGACTGGATGACTGAATAGCGAAATGCGAATCAGGGAATGAACGTTGTTGCCTGCTTGACGCTCTTTAGATTGATGGCCAAAATGGCTGTTGAAACAACGCGAGAGAGACGGCAAAAGAGAGGCAGCTTTGGAGCTCAATGAAGAAAAATAATCACCAACATCATTTATTTTCCGTTTTGCCTGCCTGACTGCCTGCCTGCCGCTATACAACACATACACACATCAATCTTTGTTGTTGCCAAAAGTGGGCAGCAAACAGCAACAACAACAACAACAACAACAACTATCGACCATGACCATCCCATGCCGTATACATATATATATTTTCCAGCTTGACAGCTACTGACGGAGCCAGCGCCAAAGCTTTTGGCTTTGGCAACAGACGACGTCGACGACGACGACGACGACGACTTTTGACGTTTGCCTGCAATTAACGGATGTGCTTGCTCCCCCCGCTCCCCCTCAGCCAACAGTTGGTAGTGTTGAAAAATGTGTGCAGCTGCAGGTGAAAATGGGCACAGCGAGTGCTGCCTAATGACATGACAACAACTCCCTCTTCTCTCTCTCTCTCTCTCCTCTCTCTCTCTCTCTCTCTCTCTGACTCTCAAGTCATTTAAATCATTAATTCTCAAAATGCCCACACACACACACACAGTTTGGTGGAGTCTGGGGAGAATCTGTCTATGTAGGTCCTTGTTGGCCAAGACTAATTTGTAGACCGGGTCGTCAGCTATTTTACTTAGCAAGCAGCTCTCGTCAACAGCCAACATTTGGATCCTTGCTGCTGCCACTGCTGCAAGTCACTTGAAAAGTCGTTAATCATTTTGTTTTTAGAGAGGGGTGGACGAGGGGGGCAACTTTCCGTCACGAGAAGCTGCTTGAATCCATCACGCATTGCGAATGTGGCTCATCCAACAAACTGGCAACAACAACAACAACATCAACTGCCAAACAGTCGCATCAATGTCAACGTCAGGGGCAACGTGAATGCGGACAGGCGAAAGATGAAGCAAAAGCCACCCATTGGGATTGGGATTGGGATTGGGATTGGATTGGTCAAGTGGGAGTGACAGCTGTAAACACATGGAAAGTGGACCAAGTTATTAGGTAAGAAACTAGAAATAAAGCATTGAGCTTAAAGTTAACAGGGATTTGAATGGGAAAAATAAATATTAAAATATACAAACATATTCAAATTATTTTATCTGAAGTCAGCTCATGAACAATAAAAGTTATAATAAACTATCACTCGAATTTGTTTTCGAAATGAATATTTCAATAAATAATTTGTTTCTGGACAAATGAAATTGAACAAAATTTTAAAAATTATACTTTTATTAAACCTTTTCCTTTGTTGCATGCAACAAGTATGAAGCTCTTACTTCAGCTTCATACTTGTTGGTTTTATGTTTGGTTCGCATGAAGTTAGCTGCGCAACTACTTAAACTCAAAGGTTGTGGTCTAAATAAATGATTCAACTCAGACACACACCATGGTTTAAGAAACTTGGCTATTCGTTAAAAGGTAACCGAATCGTTAAAGCTAAATTCAACTGAACGACAAAACTACTTCGTTCATGTGTCCCAAGCCGTTAAGCGAACTAAACGAATGTGTCCCAAGCCAAACTTAACGAAAATATTTATACTTGAAACGTTTTCACTCTTTAGCTTCATCTAAAAAGTATGCTGCAATGTTTATGCTTCAAAGCAAATCTAGCCAATGCAGTCACCTACTTTGTGTCCCTTCTAAATTGAATTTAAACAAAATATTTATTGTTTTGAAAAATAATTTTTTTCTTTATTAATATTTTTAAATAAATTAACTAAAGGTTTTCGATGCAACTTTAGTTATAGTTTTCTTAGTGAAAATAAATCAAAACATATTTATTATGAATATACTTCTACATATAAAGTTTGCACTTAGAGCTAGGCTATTAATGCATAGTTGTAATATTAAGAACGTGCCAAAAGTTTTACACTTACATATATAATGTACAAAATCGCTCATAACGACATCAAGCAATATATATATTTTATATATATGTGTAGTTAGTTAGTTTTGTCAGCTATATACACAATGAAAAGTTAAACAGAAGAAACTGGCAAAAAATAATAGTAATAATAAAAGTTTGACAATTTTGCTTGCACCTCCAAATATGGTTACTTAACTTTTAACTACTTCTAAACTTATGTTTACGTATCTAAACTATTTGAAGCAGCCGCTAAACAAACTATTTGCTAGCATTTGTTCTTATATTGTTGATGGTATAATAATATACTAGAACAAAAAAGTTTTTTATAAGGCGCTTAATTCGTGAATTTTACAAAAGGCAGCATTAGACTTTCAACTTGCTTAAACGACAAAATAAAAGTACAAATAAGATACAAGATGAATTGCTCAATTTACATGCATTTCAAGTGCACAAAAAACAAGAACTTAAAAGCTAATTAACTTAAAATAGGGTATACTTCAAAAGTGTACACAAAGCTTGAAACAACAAAATACATACATTAATTTGCATATAGTATATTGTTTTGTACAACAATGTAAATATGGCCATTGTATCAAAAGATTTCTCAAATAGTTAAAGCATTTTGTTAACCAATGATTATTCAAGTTATCAACTAACTAATTAACTTAATCTAACATACAATCAGTGCGTCGCTTAAAAATTATTAGTAGGCACGATGTTCAATGAAACTACAACTAATTGGATTCTATATAGTAGTGAAAACAGAAAAGAAAAAGGAATAGTAAATGCAACATAAGGTCAAAAACTTCACTAAAACTAACAAATATTATAAGAAACACATAGTATAATTCTAGACAATTTTCATGGGCACATCGATGAGACAGTCAGCTTCGAGTCTACCCAGCGTTTTCTTAACACGTAACGCTGTGAGACGCACTGTGGGATTTGGATGCCAACACTCCTGCATGATTTTGGAGACAGTGGCTAAAACATCATCCTCTTGCCAACGTGCTGGTATGGGCGGACGGAAACCCTTAACGCATACAACAGCATGCATATCATCAAAGGTAGGATCAGAGGGCACAACATCATGATAGGGCAGCGCATAATCCTCACAGGTTGTTGTCTTGGTGCCCGAAATGGGCGTATAGCAACGCCGAGCAATCTCCCACAGCACCAAACCCACCGAGTACATATCGGCACGCTTGAATTCCTCAAACTGTTGTGGATTGAGTGCCTGGCTGAGCACCTCTGGTGCCATGTAGCGTCTTGTGCCCACACGTGTATTCTGTGCAATGTGTATTTCATCTAGTTCAGAGATGTATTTAACAGCCAGTCCAAAGTCAGCAATGGCACATTGTCCATTGCGTTTAACAAGTATATTCTTGCTCTTGATATCCCTGTGTGCAATGGCCGGTTTGCCAGGCGTGCCAAAGATTTCGTCATGCAAATGGGCCAAGCCGGAGGCCAGTGAATAGGTGAGCAGTTGCAGCTTTTGTGGATTTATTACCGATGTGGACAGATAATCGTGCAGACTGCCAATCTCATGGTAGTCCGTTATCAATAGCATTTGAGTCCAGCTGCCATTGCCCTTAATATCGGCGGCAATGAATCCCAATATGTTTTCGTGTCGCATGAGCACAGTTTGATAGATTTCCGTTTCGCGAAACCAAGATGCCTCCTCAGTGGTAAAGAAGGTCTTGACAGCCACACGTTCGTCACGCCACTTGGCCAGCCAGACCTCACCATATCGTCCCTTGCCCACCAGACGCACCATTTGAATTTGCTTGGCAATTGTGCGCTGCACCAACAGCGGCAAGCCAGATCCTGAGCCAGAGCTTTGTTCCACCAACTGCGATAGTGGCGACAATTGTGAATTGCACATGGAGTTTATCAAACGCGGCTGTTTGCGCAATTTCTCTCGTCGCTTGTACACCAGACAAAGTATAAATACGACAACAATAAACACGGACATGCATACAATCATCGAGGCAAAGAGGGCGAGTGTGTGCACAGATTCACTGCTTACGGGCAACTCTGGTGCCGGCGTTGTCATCTTTGGCATAAAGTCCGGGTGTAAATCACGATTACAAAGATCTCCACCCTCGCAACAGGCAATATTCTTGCCATGAATATGCGGCACAGCGGCAATTTTGCACTGCAATGGCAAAAGAGTTGAGTTTTTAATGGAGTTTCATTTAGAAAAATTATTGTTAAACTAACCATAAGTAGGCCGCCATTCTCTTCCGGTGGCATGCAGCCATAGGTGCGCTCCTCCTCATAAGTGCCCGTTGTCTCATCGTATACCTCCTCGACGGCACTGAAGCAACTGCCACCTGGCCGAGTTTCACATGTGCCATTGCTCACATTATTCGGACAGCTGCCATCGCAATAACAAGTTAGCGAACGTGCTAAAAATAACATAAAAATGAGGAATTTGATTAAAGAATTCATTTTATATAACATAAATTTGGTTATGAAAATTAAAATTTGATTGGAAAACTCAGATTACATATGTACTCAAAATATAATAAGACTTATATTACAATAATGTTTTGCCTGCTGCAATTTCTGTGCGACTTAAATCGCCAACAAAACGCTTGCGATCTCACATAAACTCCCCGCGACTAGAACCGCTAGTAAAACGCGCTTGAGCTCTTGCATGCAAAAATGCTCATATATGTATGTAATTTTAAGACCAAGTGGGTAGAGATTTGGCATGCACATTGGTAAAAGTCTGGCAGCCAACAACAACACGACCATAATTTGGCGTCTATTTAACCCACACACAAAACGAGCTAATTACAAGCTCCTCATACAAGTGCCAGCTGTTCGATTACAACAACTTTGCCTGATTCCAGCTACTATTCAAACTGTAGCCTGTTCAAAGCTATGAAGTAGCCAATAGTCTGTGCGATTTATGATTACAAGTGACTTAATGTTTTTACATCTTTTTTTTTTCTTTAGCTTGTTATTGCTATTTGTAGGCGTTTCCAGCTCTCTCGCAAGCTCTTGTGTGCGCGGTGCGGTTTAAACAGCGCGTGTTTATTTGACCACATTCTCACAACAACAACAACAACAAACTGGCACTCCTCAAAGATTGTAGAGCGAGGAAACCGTTAAATGGCAACCAGAATGCCTGTTTCCCATGGCTGATTCGTAAAGTGGCTACTGGATTTACTGGAAGTTAATTGTTTTTATGCTGCACTTGATGTTTATTCATAAAGAAACGTTACATGATGATGTGGTTTATTATTTTAAGTGCATTAAGTACACAGGAAATAAAAGTTTACTTAGATTGTGCTATGAAAAGCTGCTGCATATTTATTTATGTCAACCAACAAAAGCCAAAGTCAATGATTCAAATCCATAAATTTCCCTCTTTTGTAAGCAGGTTACAGTTTTAGAGTCATTGATTGATCGGAAATTCTCTTGACCAGCGACTGTTAAACCTTAAGCAGAGTATAACCGATTCGATTTACTGCTTCTGACACTTGTTGCATGCTGCCTTTTAGAGTTATTTCTCTTTATTGCAGGCTAGACAATTAACGTGGCTTAGAAAACAACAAAAACGAAACAAAGTTGCGAATTCTCTCATACGATCTACAAATTTAGCGGATGTGTGTCATAAGCTGGTAATTAATATATATATCTGTTGTTTGTGCCAAAGAACCAGTTCAATCTATCTCATTGTACGGTCTGATAACTTACTGAAAAGTGGCAATTAGGCATCTATATATGTATTAATCTTAACAAACGAATCGCATTACAAAGATTTAAACTTTCTTTTCAGTTAACAGTTTAAAGACTTATCTCATATACATATATAAAAGACAATCGACAAATATTTTGTTACAGTTGAAGAGACAGACAAAAAGTTTTTATTTCTTTTTAACACATATGCTGAGATTTTGTTTGCAAATTTATTTCTCTTTACAGATTACAACAAACTTTCATGTTGGTAATAGTTTACAATGATTAATGTCACATTCTATAAGCTGAATTCGTTGAAAATTTATCAGACGCTGTAATGTGTAAAGATCTCATTCATAGAACCAGGCAAACATTCCGAACAAATACAAATTCAATTCTCATTCAAAGCTACATTCCAAACTTGAATGCATGTGTTAAATGCAAAGCAAAACTAGCGGATGTACTTGGACTGGCATTTGGGGCACACCTCGTTAGCCACAGCATTGCAATTTGGCTTTAATAATTATGAAGATAATAATTTAACTACATTTTAATGGGCACAGTAAAGTGCGACTCGTATTGTTTTAATAGTATGCAAAAACTTATTAAGTACATAGTAAAAACGAATCATTCATAAACAAAAACAAATCGTTTTAAGGGGTTAGAAAAACAACAACACAATAATTTGTCAACGCAAATCCGATCCGAAGTAATAAGACAACATCGACAAGAACACAGAAAAAAGAGACAAGACAAGACACCACACACTGTTCAAAACTCGTTTACCTTCACCAAAGTAATAAAAAAAATAATAATAGTGTGTGCGGACATAATAATAATAAAAAAGAAGTTAAAAAAACATTCTTGTTTTTATAAAAAATAAATAAAGACAATGTAAGATCTCATAAAAGAATCAAGAATGTCAAAAACGCCAAACTGGAGTATTTTTAATAGTTTTTTAATCTATTTTGATTGAAAATTGAGCTTTGTTGTTTTTCCTGTTCTGTTTTAAGGGGTTCATTCACATGCCAGATTTTTAAACTATTTTGACTAAACTATTAAATATTTATTATTCCGAGAAAAATAATAAAATATATTCATTTGAGATTTTGTCACGACAAATTGCATCAAATAATGCATATGCAAATATTTGATTGTTCTTTTTTTGTTCATGCATTTTAATTTTGCCCACAAACAGATGCTCAATCAAATACATAAAACCTCCACAATCTCTTCAACAACTTGTTGCAATTCACATTGATTCGTATTGCACGCGAAGGCGTTTATAAGAAGGAAAAAAAATTGTTAAGAAGAAGCAATTAATAAATATTAATTGACTGGGGCGTAAACTTGATTTAAAACACAAGTGCTTGATTAAAAAATCTTGAGAATACGAGAAGATTATGATTAAAATCAGTATATAGTATATGTATATAGTATGTATGAACACGATTTTCACAAACAGGTTGAAGAAGATATTTGAAAATAATGAAAAAATTCGAATAGAGTATTTTTACTATTACATCATATACGAAGAGGTTATCTTTGCAAAGAGTATTTATGTTTCGGTTTGTCGTATCTGGTTGTTATTTACATTGTATATATTTTATTATTTTGTATTTGAAGTCGTTTCCTCTTCGTGCTACAAACACAAACTGGAACCTATGCATGTTAATATGTATATATTTTTTTACATATATATATATATGTAAATATTTGTAAAATTTTACAATGTTCGTGTGTGTGTGGGTTATTTACCAACTGCCCGTTTATATATTTTATTGCTAAACACAGCAAAAGCTTCTGTTGTTATGTTTTTTTGTGGGTTTTTTATTTCTTCTATTTTTGGAGAGCTACTGACTTTTAGCAAAACTTATAATAACTCCTTTTAGAGATTTGATTATATTCAGATACATAATGCATGCGACGTATATGTATTTATATTATATCTGCACACGTTTGAGTTATTTACGTTGTTGCCTTTCTGCTTTGCATGTGAACAAAAAAACAAGCAGCAAAAAACAAAAAAAAAAAACAAGTTTCTTTACGAAGTTCATGAAAGTCGCCCTTGTTTCCATAGCCAACCAGTCGAACAGTCAGTCAGTCAGCATCCGGCAGCAGCCCACGCACTGAACTCTTTCCGAGTTATCCCTAAGAGATACATATGTATATGTATGTATCTTTCTCTCTCCATCTGTTTCTCTTGTTTGCCCACGCGTTGCAATTTGACGCGTTTTTAGTCGCGTTGCTGTTTTTTTATTCTTGCGATTTCATTAAAAAAAAATAGTATATGCGACACTTAATTAAAACGCATGCAGACATTTTTGTCTAGAAATTAAAATGACTTGCTGCTAGCGCACTTTATTAAGCATTTTGACAGCGTTTTGATTAAGAGGCAGCTCCAGCAAACGCCCACGAGTCAAAATCGACTTGCAGTCGGTTGAAGTTTTTCTTACTTAATCGAATAGTGTTGTGTATAATTTATGTTGTTTATCGTTTTGCATTGGCGTTTGACACGTTTTAAGCAGTCAATAAAATCGCTCATATAATATGCATTAAAAATAGTCGTTTCAATGAATTATATCATTTGAACAGAGACTGTACTATATTTTTATTTATTTACTTTATTTAGATTCGTGTACAAAGCCTTTAGAAAACTTTTCTTAAACCAAAATTTCCTCGAGATTGTTCCTACTTATCTCCTTTAGTTTATTACTTATATAGATTTTCTCTCTTATTAGCTGGACAAAAACATCCGTTGTGCTAGAATTGGGACAATTGTGACCCAAAAGGTTTATGCCACAAAAAGAACCATCCCATACGTAGGGCAATCCATGAGTTCTTTCACATTTCCGTGTCTTCTTTTTATTCTCCACACAGCTAATGCCATCAGAATCCTTCATCAATGGCTTGCAAACATCGGCGGCCAATTGTCGTGCTGGTGCCTGTGTTAAAACTGTTTTACTTTTATCCCAATTAAAGACTTCAACATTGTCATTTAGTTTAACGTAGCTCTGACAAATTGGAGGGATCTTTTCATATTGCTTTGCCAGTTTATTTTCCAGTTTTAGCAGGGACAGCAACTTTGCAGCACTTTCTACAGTAAAATCATTGGCTTCACGGCTGCTAACTACTTTGTAAGTTGTAGTTTCGTGAGCCAGCTTGACAACGATATCTGCTAACTGCACATTCTCCAAACACATTTTGGTTGTGAGAACCTCTTGAATGTTCACCACAAGACCGCTGCAAATCGTCTTGTCCTTAATAGTTAGACGCACAACATATTGGTTTAGATGTTTTGTGTCATTCATATCCTTTTTGATGCTCTTAGGATGACTTCTCTTGATATGCGCTTTGGCTAAATGGCCCCGAACGTATCCAAAATGTGGCTGCCAATCGCCCGACTTACTATATCGCGATCTAATCTTGTGCTTTTTGTTGCTCTTACCAGACGCAACGTGGCAAGTAATCAATAACAGTAAAAATGTCAAAATCTTAGCAGCTTGCATTTTAACAAACAATTCGGCTCGACTTGGAACAAGACTAAACTATTTAGCAGTCAGGCTCAATACTTTAACGGCTGTTGTGGGCTTAGCTTACAGATTTAGTATAACAAATGGATTTATTATGCTCGATTCGCTTGATTTAATTCTTAACAACTTATTTTTAAGAGAAGTTTTTTTTTACTTTGCTCAAACTAAGTTTTCTTCTAGATTGCTACGTTGAACGGCCAAGGAACTTCTGTCCTTAAAAGCTTTAGCATTAAAAACGGCGGCATACAAATCCACGTCCATCTTATGGGGACAATTGTGACCCAATAGATTAATGCCACAGATTCTGCCCTTAGAAATAAGCGGACTGCCTTTGGTTAGCTGACATTTGGTCGTACGCTTCTTATTTCGCACACAAATCATTGATTCGTGTACAATTTGGCCATCTGTATCGTTCAGTTTCTGCCTGCACTCATCCAAAGGCAGGGTCTTTGTAATTTGGTTATATATGATTCGACGGCTACGTATATATGTTGGCAGCTGTGCTAGCTGGTCGGCAGGCAATCCAGACGAACAAATTTGGGCTGTTATGTTAAGGTTTGGCACGGGTTTGCTCAGTGCCAGCACTTTTATCGACGAATCGTTAGCGGTTGAGGGCTCCACCAATTCAATAATCACATCGGTTGCAGTCTTGATAGTTAGTTTGCTGTCTAGCGGTGTTTCAATGCAGCTTGCAGCGGTTACGAGAGTCTGATTTGTTAAAAGCGTTCCCATGCATATGAAGGTGTTGTTGTTATAGATGCGCACCATTAGCTCGTGTAGCTTTACTTTTGTATCGTTTCCGGACACTTTTATCATCGGCTCAATGGGCTTTCCTTTACGCATCAAGCTCTGTATATTATTCTCTTCCGGATAATTGGGACGTGCCAGTCTTCTATAGTCTTTTTGCACTCGGCTGCTATGCTGTGCCTTGTAATCGGACGGCATATAGCGATGATAGTGATAACTAGCTGATTTCAACTCGATGGATATCATTAATATTACAAGCACAAGAATTGCCATATTTGAAGATTTCTGGCAAAACTGCTTATAACATGCCTTTTATACACTTACTCTGCACGCTATGCCGGCAAAAATTAATTTGTAACACATTTCGATTCTTGCATTCGACACACATTACACAATAGGTTACAGTTTACTAAAATCTTCAAATTTATTCGAATAAAAGTTCAACTACATTCATGCTATATTTTATTTAAAACCAAAACTATTCAATTGACTTTTGTACCATTCTTGTCGGTAGAAGACGGCTCTGGGTCTGGTAGCAGTTGGGTTCTTGGCGTTGTTGCTGCTGGATCAAAGGGACCCGTTCCAGTTAGGGCTCTCAGCAAATCCGTTGCCCGCTGTATATATGAAATTGTATAACGCATTGCATAATAAACATCAACCTTGCGCTTTCCCTCAAGCTCGTCACACTGCTCGCCATATATGTTAATGCCAGCCAACATATTGTCAATGATCAACGGATCGCCGGGACGGGTACTGCAATCACCCGACTTTTTGTTTGATACACAAAAAAAGCCTTCACCAAAGGGTATGGTGGTTTTGCCAATTTCTTCATACAAAGTCGAACAACGCTTTAAATCTACGACCTTTGTTTTAAGCAGCGTTACATCATGGCTTTGCGAATCGACAAAGGACATATATGCTTCCATGGCTGGCGTGGGCATAGATCTGTAGAGTTTTATATGGCGATAGATGAGCCGATCAAGTTTTGTTTTCAATGCAACAAGTGCAATATCATGAACATCTAAGCTCTCATTCTTGCCAGTTGGCAGGAAAAAGGCTTTAACCATCCAGGCCTTTCTCCTGCCCTTACCAAATCTGTTGCCTGTTATCACAGACATTTCCTTGGCCTTAAACTCAAGCGTGGGCTCCATTTCGGTCGCCAGGAAACAACGTGAAGAGGTGATGACCATTCGCCGCGAGATAAGAGCTCCTGAACAAAACACCGATGCCTTGTACAGAATGTGAACGTAATAACTTGTATGTTCTTTGGCATTAAATGCTGGCATTGGGATACGCAATTCTGGAGCCTGATAATCGCGTTTATCTAAAGCTTGACGGCTGTAATCGACATGTTTGGCTGGGCTGTGACCTTGATTGTAATAGGTTGGGCGATGATAGTTCTCTTTGTATTGTTTAAGCCAAACACCAAAAGTTATTTTCGCACTGACAAGCACCAAAAAAACTATAAGACCTCTATTGCTCGGTTTCATTTTTACTTCTACCAAATGTAAATACCTATTCTAGTAAAGTCTAGTTAACTGGCATGGCGAAAAAGATTAAAGTTAATATATATTTAATTTAACTGTTACGCTGTTGTATAATATGCTAAAGTATCTTATTATACACTGATATTGAAGGTTGAATGTTTTTTGTGCACTAGTTTTTTGGAAAACAACATATCGATAATTCGATCATCGATAGCTACATATCGATAAATAACATATTTATTTTTGCCCGCATAGTTAGTTGGAAAATCGATAACTACACAGCAATAGTAAAATAATCGATAACCGCGTATCGATAGTTTGATAATCGAACTAAGTATCGATAATTCAATATATATATAACAATTTTTGAGCAGAGCCATTAAATTTGTTTGTTAAGTTGAGCTTCTCTATTCAGAACACTGAAATTTGATTTAATCAAAAAAACCACTCCGTATTATGAATTTTCTCTTCCAGGAAGATTTTTTTTGTTCCCTTGAGAAGTTCGACTCTACCTTTGACCCAAAAACTATCGATATCTAACGAGTTTCATGCCTTGAATGTCAGTTGAACCTATGAAATTCTTATCAAGATTGGTAACAGGATTCGAATTCATTTCAGCAAACAATTTCTTCATCAGAAAGTGCTTAATATAGGAACAACAGGTTTTTATGGAATTAAATATGTGCTGTTTAGTTTTAGTCAACGTAACAAACTAGTTTGTTAATTATTTGCTTCTAATTGCCCGTCTAACAACTGAAACTACATCAACGTGTACTAATTCCAACAATACAAACTAACATCCATTCATAGATTCATACACCTAGTGCACATATATCTACATATCTGTCATACGGCTTTGCGATATGATTCATCTAACGATTTCCGCTGCCAACGCGCATCACATTTTAAATATAAATATATATCGTCGCCTTTGCATCGCGCATCGCATCGCACCGCGTCACTTTTTGTTAGGTGCAGCAGTTCCCTAGAAGCCCCTGCGATAGTTGATTTTGCTTTCCGTTTACATTCACATTCACATTCACATTCGCAATCGCATTTGGTCGTTTATCATTTCCCTTAAAGGCGTGGGATATAGTATGGTCGTCGGTCGTGTCGTAAACATTACGTTAAATCGCCCAACAACAACAGACCGCCCAGGCTGAAAATACTCCCACAAGCAAAGAAAAATCGAGAGAGCGCGAGTGAGAGAGAGACAGATAGAGAATGAGCTGCTTCTCAACAACACCTGAAAATGCTGTTTGTCACTGCATTTTCTGTAGTTTGCTGCCTTCTTTGAATGCGTTTGCCAACTAAGTCAAAGCGTAGTGACTGTGCTTTTCTATAAAATACCAAAAAAAACACCTACACAAAATGGAACAGCTATCAAAAAGTACTATGCACATACCAGTTGACGAATGTGTTTAGAATTTTTGGTAGTATGAGAAATATAAAAAGAATATTAAAGACACTTTTTAGTAAATTGTCAAAATACTAATAGAGAATACACCAATTTTCTATTAACTTTGTTTAAAATATGTATATTTGAAACTAAATCAAGTTCGTTCGCGCTTAAATCTAATAAATCCAATGTCGAAATCACTCAGCAAATCTTCAACTAAAAGAAAAACAAATAAATCCAAATCTTATCTGGACAAGGCATAAATTAAACACAAAAACAACAGATGCGATCTTTGATAAAATTTAAAAATAAATAAAAATTAAAAAAAGCCTACGTAAAAACATAAAATTATCATCCCACAGTCTCGAAAAATATATATGCAAATATATTTAAAAATATATACATAGATATTTACTGCAGAAGCAAACAAAAAAACTAACATTTGAATATATATACATACATATATGTATATATATGCAGCCGAGTGCGTTGTCATTGGCTAAATTCAAATTAGTCTCGTCGAAACATTTGGTGTTTGTTATTTTATTGCTTTATTTTTATTGCGGCCTAATAAAGTTTCCGACGCGCTGTCTATGGGAAAACTAAAAGCGTTTTCTGCTCTCACACAACATACATACAAATACTCATAGGTATATTCGTTCGTTGTACTATATTTATATAGTATAAGCCCCCAAATAATAATTCGCATTGTTCTCGCGGGTGTAGACTATTTGTCATTGCTAATTAACAGAGCAGGTGGCTCTCAAACTGCAAAAACCAAAAGCTAATGAGAATTTGCAAATGACCAGAAAAGAGTTCAAGTATGCAGATTTTTTCTAGATTTCATTAACAGTGTTACAACATTAATATTCTTACAATTTTCAATATTCCAATATTAGTACTCCAAGAAAATAATTCAATTCCAATCAAATTTGTTCAACTGCTCTCTTTGCAGGGATCAGTTTAAAAATTTCCCTTTAAAAAAATCCCTTTACTTGTTTTCGCCATTTGCTTTTTTTTTTTTTTGTCAGTCAAGTTTCAAGTGTGAGGAGCAAGCAGGCAAACACAATGCATGCACATATCCTGTTACACCATACATACATACATACATACACAGAATACATTCTATACGCCGCCACTCAGATCTGTCTCAAAACTGTCGACAGAGAGTGTTTTTATGTTGCACACATGTGTGGTTGTGGACGCGCGTGAAAATTACTGAAATTATCCGATTTTTTTTGGTCTGTTCTGTTTTTTTCTCGTTTTTGGTCTGTTCTGCATGCCGTCTTTCTGATATGGATATATGTACACAGGACGGACGGATGGACGGATGGATGGATGGACTGACGGGTAAGGCAGGCAGCTGCTTTTGCTTGTCAACGTAGATAGATATACAGATAAACGAAGGAAAAAACTAAAATACAATCCAACAAGTAAAATTAAATGTATCTGCAAGAGATAAACACAGACACATACACATATGCAGCTTCCTGCCAGACAGACAGCCAAACCTCCATTCACGGTAAATTACAATAACACTTCATTTCATTTTGACGATTAATCAAAATTTATATAAATGCATGCAACTCAACACTTCCAACGAATCCAGCAGATACGAGATACAGATAACAACTTCAGTTTATCAAAAGTGTTTTCTGCATCTTGAAGATTCATTTCCATTCATTTGTTAACCAAGCATTGTGTGTGAATGAACAATGAAACTGAGAACCCTTTGTAAACATATATTGAACAACAATAAGCTAAGAATGCTTGGCTAGCAAATACTCTTGGGCTCAGTTACACATAATACTCTATGCATAAGATGCCTTTTAGTTTATATAAACTCAAAGAGAACTTAAAAGCTGACAGCTGAACGTGATAGGTCCTGGTTCTAGTCCTATGAATATAATATAACAAGAAAGCAACCTAAAAATATTTTACAAGTTTTGTTTAATTTTTCTTATTTATTTAAAGGGGCGTATTTTAGCAACAGACCTTGACAATCAACACTAAATTTTTGTTTTATTTACGCTATTCTCTGGGCGACAATAAACTAGCTTAGGCACTTGATTAATGTATTTGCATGATGATAAAGTCCAATCAACGCTTTTGCGTATTTCTATGAATTTTATTAGCATTTTACGATTGATTTTCAAGTTTATATGATTGCTTTAAGTTTATGAACTTAACAAGTGAGAGAGAGAGAGAGAGAGGAGTTTAACAATAAAACAATGTTATTGAAATACATATATTATTACTACAGTCGTTTCCCTATAAGTGCATTTACAGTCGTGGATTGATGTAACGAACAAACTGAATGCTATGAGAAAAGTCTTGCAAGAAGTTTGTTAAGTTTAGTTATAAAGAAACTAACTAAGATAACTTTTATTGTTAGACAGAAGAATCAATCAAATAAAATTATATAAACTTAAACAGCAGTCTGAAGAGTTAATCCTTCAACTTGTCAACTGTTAAATTATTGTCTTAAGCATGTCAGACTAAATGAGACTTGCTTTTAATTATCAGTCACAACAACTGTCGCCAAACAGTCAAAACAAAGTTAAGCATGTTTTGGCTTTAAAAGACGTGACGATTTAAATCGTTGCATTTTTTTTTTTTTTTGCTGATTTTGCAGCAGATTGAAAAAGAGAGAGAGAGAGAGAGGGAGGCGGCGGATATGCAGGCCTACAAAATCAATGACCTCTTTTGCGTACCAATAAATCGTCAACTTAGCTTTTTAATTAATTAAAAAATAATATTATTAAAAAACATTGGCAAATAGCTTTAAATTTAAAGATTAATGTCAGCAAAATACTTTCTTTCTTTTTTATAGAAAGAAGTGCTTAAAGTATTGCCAAAATGTGTTGTAGTGTGTGGCTATAGTGAACACTCGTTATAATAAATAAAATTACATTTTTGACTTTTTAATAAATATAAAAATTTTATTTTGCACAAATGTGCAAGTTTATCCGTTTCAATTGATAATGTACTCATTCTGGAGTTTTTAAAAATACTTAACAAAAATTAGCTCAATTGATCTAGTTCATTTGAACTATTCAATGGAGAGAAAGAACGAACTGAACTTTTCTATTGATCGAACGAAAGTATATAATAAAACTACCTCAATGGGTATACTGAATGAAATTGACGGCAAAAACTGAACGAAACAAATGAATGACAAGTTAGCAAAAACTACCTTTGAAGTTTAAACTAAAAGAGATCCTTCCTTAAAACAGCTTACCTGCTAGTCTATCAAACTCTCTCTCTCTCTCGTTTTGAGCATTTTGACTTGTTAATAATAGTTTTGTTTGTTTACGCTAGCAATGCTAGCTGATAAGATTCGAGTCAAGCTAACACACCAACAGTCGGCCAAGTTGTCGGTTCGCATACAGACTTGTAAATATATTTGTATGCTATACCTGAGTTAGTTTACTGCCCAAGACACACACACACACACACACTTATACACACGCAATCAACGTCGCTTTATCAGTTGTTGTTTTCCGTTGAACATTTAATGTATTGCGTATTTAATCATAAATGAAAATAAATGATAGCACAACTTTAACTCAAGTATTTCCTCTCAATATTTCTGATATTTGGGAGCGGTTTCAATGTTTAAGCATAAAAATAAAAACATTTTGGCAAAAAAATGCCGCTCCAAAGGCAACTCAGCTCTTTTTCTGTCTTCTTTTGCACAAATTCTCATCACATTTGTCACACCTTGTGTGAATTTTAATTCCATTTTTTCAGAATCAGGATTAGGCAGACTTGAATAATGTCGGGACTCGTTGCCGCTGACCGCCCATTGCGAATTTATTATTATAAAGAAAACGCGCCCAAAGGTAAATCACAAACATTGACAGTTATACAAAAGAGAGAAAAGAGAGGGAGGGCGAGAGAGAGAGACCTAACTTACATCTGGAACCTGGGAAAGGTACAACTGTTTGACAGCTTATTTGTTAAGTAGGAGTATTCAATATAATATTTAATTCATTTTTAATGTAGAGCAAAGAAAACTTGAAATCAAATTTAATTGGATTTCAAACAAAAGTCAAATAAATTTAAAAACACAACTTGAAAAGGATTTAGAAATGTTTTTTTTTTTTCATTTAATTCCTTAATTCTCTAACCCACTAATATGTTACTTTTAATTCTTAATTCTCTTTGTGCCTTTTTTTAAATGTAATTCCATAAAACAGTCACATACTCTGCAGTCCTTATCAAATGCTTAGATGCATATCAAAATCAATTTAATCAAATCAAAAAACAAATAAAATAACCCTTGAACATTTATTTAAATACCCTATGCTCATTAAAATTAAATGGTTATAAAGAGTTTGCACGAAGTTAAAAGCAACCTTTTCAACTTGAAATTGTTGTTATTTTAAGACTAAAAACTGAATACTTGGTACCTTCTAGTCGGTCACCCTTAGGTTTTTGAAGTTTCCTCTACCTGCAGCACACGTCCATAAAAAATTAAGAAAACATGTCCACAAAAAGGTGCAAAGACTCTTAAAGACTCGCCGTGTTCAGGGTCTTAACCGTCGCATATTTTAAAGTCACCTTTATGGCTTACAAAAGGCTCTTTAAGACCCAAGCTCAAAGCACAGAGAGCAAATGCAATGCGATTAGAAACAGAAAAAAATAACAGTAGAACGAATTTGAATTTAAAATTCATTATAGAATTATTTTTAACATTGATTTTGGATACCATGAGCAATGCATAGTTATGTCATGCACAATCATTAGCAATGATCAGAAGAAAAAAGACCCTTGTTATTTTCGGTGGACAAGGAACATGTTACGAAAGGGTCTAACAACAACAATTGTAAGCCCCATCAAAAAATTCCTTATGAAAGTCACAAAATTATTGAACAACAAGAATGCCAAGAACCAATCAAATGCTTGTCTCGAGGATACTCTGCACTCGGCTTATAGATCTATCATCAAAATAAGAAACTGAAAACTTGATATCAGTCGATTTTTTTAAGTACCACAAATCATTATTTTCAGGAATTCAAACTCAAAACTTTATAATTTTAACACAGAATTATTTTTAATAATAAGAAGAGATAAGTTTCAACCTCAAAGGAACATCTAATATGCCCATTTTCAAGTCAAACATATTTTGGAACCGAGAGAGAGTATCGCGCATATGAAGCAAAATCACAAATATCAAACAACAACAAAAACAAACAGGAGAGAAAGAAATGTTATATTAATATTTACCATGAGCCTTCTTTTTTCTGGACATTGGCGCCATGTCTGGAGATGCCAACCACAACAATAACAGAAACGATGATGATTTTTATGCGAGGCAGTTGAAGCGCTTGCAATGCAACCTTGTTGTTGTTGTTGTTGGTGTTTTTGTTATTGCTGTGTGTTGGGTGTTTGGGGCCCAGTTGCTAAGCTCTCAGGCTGTGCAACAAAACAATAATTGCGGCAGCAACTCGAGCCGAGAGCTGTAGATCGTGTGGAGAAACGAGAACTTCAGCTCGTTTATAGAACCTATATGTGTACGAATATATCGCTGGCGACGACTTCTCTTTCCTTTTAGTAGAGTTTCGGCTTGGCTTTATATTTATGCTGCTGCTGCTGCTGCTGTTGCGGCCGGCGGCGGCAACGTCGGTCAAGCTGGCGACACCATGGAGCCCTCTCAACAAAAAAAAAAACAAAAAGTCCCAGACTGCGCACGAAAAATTATGGGTTTTGGCAAACTTGATCCAGGCAGCAGGGTTATTCTCTCTTGCTCTTTCTCTTCTCGCGTTTAATGTTGTTGTTGCTGTTAGTTTCGTGATGCTGTTATTGTTGTTGTAGTTGTTGTGTTTGTCGGCGCTGGTGTGAGCGCGTGATCACCACGTTGATTGTAATTATATACAAAAGGTGGCAATACAAATCAGGTGAAATCCGACTCTCTTATCCCTCTGTGCAGCCAATCAGTTGTGAAAAATTGTATATTAATGCATTTAGCTACTATTTTGTTTCTATTTAGCTAAATGATTACTTCACACACATATATATAACACATTAACGTATTATTTTTTTTTTTTAAATCACACAAAAATAATCTTTACTGTACTTTGTAGCAGTGTATATACTTTTGTAACATCCTTTTGATAATTTATAGCCATTTGATTTATAGGAACTCTTAATATATCTTTGCCATTTAAAATTCTTGGCTATTTAAAAACCACACGAAACTTTACGAATAACAGAATAAGTGAAGTCCCAAACGAATGATACGCGCAGATACGTCTTAACACGAGTAAAACGTATCAGGTACTGAATGCAGCAGCAGCACCAGCAACAGGCGAAAGCCAAAGAGAGTGACTACCAAAACTGAGAACAGCATGCCGCTCACACGCTCTCCATTTTTCACTGTGACTTTCAAGAACTATTGCAGTGTGTGCAAGAGGTGTGTTGGCGTCGCTGTGTCGGAAACGTGTGGGTGAGAGCGTACATAGCAAGAGAGAGTGAGCGGAAAAGAGTTGTGAAGAGCGCCAGAGATTCATAAAATCGAAAGAGGGAGAACGTGTTTTTCTTTTGGACACGCTCACTAGTATATCAAGTTTTTGAATGCACTGAACTGTGTGTGTGTGTGTGTTAATCGTATGTGTGCTGGCTATCTAGATCTTTTATGCTGCGTTGGGGAGCTCCCTATGCTTCTTAGGTGTTATATTTATAATATTTATGAGGTATAATTCGTTTCTTCAATTCTTATGCAACATTGAATAGCATTTTATTCGTCTTTTTTTGAAACTAACAAACCAACCCATTGTACAACAGCTTTTATTGCTTTGTAATGCTTAAAGATTTGCGTGCCTCAAGTTAAGATAGTCTGAAAAAATAAAAAAAACCAACCTCAACCTCTCGATCGTGCTCTCGTATTTCGATGCCTGCTTATTATTATAGACAGTCAGTATCTAGATAAAAAAAATCATTTGGACTGCCCGTCGCGGCTGCTGTCGCTGGATAATTGCCAGACCCACGGCCCTTTTTGCATGCTTACATTTACGAGCATTCCCGCAGACACTAATAACACGCAAGCAACAGCATTTGTATCGAATTTGTTATGGTAATGTCTGAGTACATGAAAATAACACTCGGCTAGCACCTTCAAAAGATAAAACGATACCTTTACAGATGTCACAAATGATTTTCGTGCAAATTCATTGCACCCAAATTCTGCTTGCAGACCAAAACAGTAGTCGCTTTGAGTACCTAAGCAGAAACGCTTAGCGATTGTTTGCCCAGGTAGTTATGATAATAATTTTGGCATTAAAAATGCATTTGAAAACGGTTTTGGTACTATCTTAAATATGACTGCGCAGACCTAAGCTGAACTCGCAGCTCGCACAAAATTTATGACCGAGCGTAGATAAGTTTAAGTTTCCTGAATAAGAGCTTTCTACCCTCTTAAAGACATCATTAATATTTTTATTTTTAGATAAGTCTTATAAATATCCCAGATATCCTTATCTAACTTAGACGTTACGCAAGCAAGAAAAATTCAACAAAATCTGTCAAAAAACTCTAACTCTTCCTATTTGTCAGTCAGCAAAGAGCATTTAATCTTTGACATGCTTCAGCTGAATTCTCTTTCATATTCTTTAAAGTTGTTGTTGTTCTGTTATTAAATTGGAGGTGCTGTTGGGTTACCTGCGAGGTGTGATTTTTCAAGTGTAGGAGTCAAGCGGTGCACAGTCAGGCACAGACACACACACACACACACATACACGAACACACAAAGAAACAAACTGTTTGCGCGCCCCGCCTCTGCGTTGTCTGTACGTTGCCTGTGGTGCTCCAAACAGACATTGGATGCAGTTTGCTAGGGCATTGTATTATACCCTGCACGCGCAAAGGAGATGAGAGTAGTTGGGTTTTTAAAACAAAAGCAACTGCAAAATAAGTTATTCTTTTTATCTATTTTAGATATGATTTTTATTCTTTTTTTATCTATATTTATTATTTTATTTATTTTAATTTTTTTTTTGTATTTATGTACTTAACACAAATGTGCATAGGGTATTCTCTGACTTAGCACTCTCAATTGCATTTATCTTGTTGTTGTTCTTTAATTCTTTTAGCAGACGTGCGCTCACTTTGTGCATGCTATCTCTTTTTTACACACACAGTTCTTTCGAATGCTCCGTTAATTTTGGCTGGCGACCGGGAGAGAGCTCATATTTAAAGAGTGGGAGAAGAGAGTGAAGTGCTGCCTTGCTCAATTGCATACATTGTCGAGCAGTAGAAGAACAAAAACAAAGAAAGTGAGCATCCAAAGAGCAAAATTTCTTTTTGTCTTCACACGAGTAAAGCAGATGCAAAGGATTTTAGACAAAAACTCAACAATTAGCACCTATAGCATTCTAAAGTGCTTAAATCAATAGGCACAAAAAGAGTCTGTGTATTTAATATTTAAGTTTTTCATGGAAGATTTTGAGTATTTCTGGGAAACGAAAAAAGAACAAAATAAAAGATCAAACACACATTTCGGACAACGTTCCAGACAAAGTGGCGGCCCAAGTGTCTGAGTGTGTCTGGAACGAATCGAGAACAATTTTAAAATTTTTACAATAGATACGAAGACTGAAGAAAAGAACAAGATGAAAAACAAGAACAACAGGTAAATGCAACATGAACGCATGGCCAACAGATGTGTACGCAACACGCATCCAAAAGCCAACAAAACAAAATCAAAACCGAACAACAAAAAAAAAGAAGTTATTTCCAAAAGGTTAGAAATGTCATTTAGAGTGTGACTTGGCATTAAATCAAAGTCAAAGAACAATGCACATACAATCTTCATTCCCTGGGAGCCAAACATCTTACAGATACCAATATTTTGTATCTTTCAATGTATCTGCTGCATGGAAATTTTTGCTGGTATTGTACACCAAAAGCAAAAAAATTGTGTCAACGTGGGCGAGACGCTTTTGTCGGTCGGTGTGTATAAAAATAAAGACTGAAAGCATTTTATGTTTGTCAGCATCAGCAAACACATACACAAACACATAATATACTTAAACATACATATAAAATCTCAACCACAAATTCCGCTCTTTTTAAGCGTTTCGCAATGCAACGAAAGTTGTGAAACAAACAAGAGTAATAATAAGTGAAAATTTAACTTCAAAGTTGAATAAGTTATTTAAAATACATTATATACTTAAAAATATTCAAGACAATTCATTAAAAGTGATAATAATAACAAGTTTTTAAAATTCATTGAACGTTTTTTACATAAACATAAATGCTGTACGACCTCGATGCTAAACTCTTCTTTGGTCCTTTTTGTCCCTTAATTATATGTTAATAATATATTAACACCTCTTTACTTAAATATTTTTTTGTATTAATTAATAATCCTAACAATGTTATCGGTCATTAAAAAACCTACCATTTAAACAAGTCAAGAAAGATATTTTTCTTATATCATTGTGCAACGAAACGGATGAACAACTTTAATATTAACTTTCAAAAATAAAGCTTAAGTTTAAAGTATTCAAAACAAAGGTCGCAGTACATTTATCGCAGCACAGCTTAATATCTATAAAACTTAGAAAAAATAGCCGATGTATAATATAGTTTATCTTCATAAGCACACAATTTAACATTCTCGATGGTATATGTAGTACTAAATTTTCCCCGTTTGTACATTTTATCTAAGTTTTCATGTCAATGTTCATCAGATTTACATATAAATATGTTTCAAAACTACAATTCTTTAACATATAAAATGCATAGTAAAAAAAAAAAATTAAAAAAAGAAATTTTAACATTTCTCCCCGACGGGGAATTGAACCCCGGTCTCCCGCGTGACAGGCGGGGATACTAACCACTATACTATCGAGGATGTTGTAAGCGAGCAATCAAAACCTATATTTATTCAGTTGCCATACTTTTGTAGTGGGCTTGCGCTCTCTCACTTCTCTTTATTCATTCATTCGTTTGCTTGGTCTTTCGCACTCACCAGTTTTGATGTGTTTCTCGTGTGTGACTCTCGTGACGGTGGCTCCGGTCAGCATAGCGGCAGCAGCAGCCGCTTCTACAACTGTGACGTCTTCGTCTGCTGATAAAACATAAGCGCTAAGCTCACCTGCAAAATAAGAGAGGAAGAGAGAAAAACTATGTTAGTTTTTGAAAACAAAAACATATTGTGAGACTATTTAGGCTAAGTTTCCACTCAGGTTTTTACCATAAATTAAAGATTTAAAGCCAGTGGGCGTATAATAATCACATTTATATACAAAAATAAAATCAATAGATCGAATTGGGAATAACAAAGCCTCCGAGTATCGAACATTGCTGATTAATCAACTAAAAATGTACAAAACAACCGACAATCACATGCATGAATTAATAACAATTGCTTTTTTTATAGCTCCGACAGGCTTATCAAGCATAATTGCCTTCGACGATGCACTTCATTTGAAGCGATTGAGTTCAAGAGTCTCTTTTCGTACATATTTGTATGTATGTATGTACATATGTATATAATGTTGCTTGTATCTTTTCAAAAGTATGTCAGTCAATGGTCAATTAAAAAACTCTTTGGGTGGCACAACCGCTAATAAAAATATAATTTTTTATAGATATGAATATCGCAGATTTTAATTTCTTTGCGATAGGCATCTATCTTTATGTTTATTTTAATAATATATTTTTTATTTGATTTGTTTAATTTTGTTGTTCTGCTGCAAATATTTCTTGATACAACGAGATTTGTAACATTATCTAATATGTTTACTATTTATAAGTTTTAGATTAATAGTTAATAAGCTTCTAAAAGTCAAAGTCAGATATGCCTATAAACTGTTTATAAGTAGAATATATTCGAATTACCAATTAGGCTCTTGATTAAAATGGGAATTTCACACACAACTTTCGAGTAGACAGTTACATGAACCATTTGTTACAAGCAACCAGACATGGAGGGCTGGTAAATAATCGTTTTGCGATAATGCCAATTTCCGAGAAAGAAATAAATGGAAAATAGTAGAAACGTGACAGGCAGCTGTTGCACGCAGTTGCACAATAGGTGCAGCAAGCAGTTCTAATCAAAAAATAAAGTGAAATTTATATGCAACAAGTGGTAAAGAGAGCAACAAACTACATATGTAAATGGCTAACATTATTAGACACTTTTTATGGCACTTACAGAAAATAATTAATCAATATGCATATTGCAATGATATAGTTCACGTCGCTCCCATCGCATTAAAACCATTCCTCACTTACATACGAAAATAAAACCAAATGCCGACTGCATGCCAAATTTTTTAATTGGCAATTTGCCTAGCCAACCATATTACCTATCCATTAGCTAAAGTTAGCTAAGACTTGATGAAGAACCCAGCAAACGTTTTAAGATCGTGCCTGTTTTTCACTTAACTTAATTACTTTTTTTTACTATTTCTTGGTATTGTTTTTGTTTTTTTTTTTTAACTGCAAATGAGTTTTGGGGCTAACAACAGAAGCCTATGTAGTTTTCTTTATTTTATTTGTGCAGTAAATAATTAAAAGTTGTGTAAGTAATATATAGAGAATATAACTGGAGGGTTGGCAACTGACTAAGGAAACTTTCCTATCTACTGCATAATTATAACTTGTAACTTAGTTATACCTTTTGCAGACGATAATCAGAACGGAATCTATAAAAATAGATCAAAGTACATTTTGCAATTCAGTATTTTTTTTCTCTCTCTCGATTTAGATTTTTAAAGATGGATACGCAAAAATTATTCTTTGAACTGAAAAGTAAGTTAGCGACAGCGAGGCAAAATTAGATGAAAAGTTTATACTTGCGTGCGTTTGTTGCAAGTGATGCATTGCATAGTGCCCCAAGTCCATTTAGAAAAAAAATATATATATCTGGTGGATTGCAGGCACATGCAACAATTACACTTACGCCCATTTACCCGCCTTAATGGAATCAATTAAAATTCCACACACACATACACATTCAGAAATTCATAAGAAGAACCCGGGCCATGTTTACGTATTTTTCTTGTACTTTTACTTTGTTTTGGTTTTTTTTTTGGCCTATGCGTTGAGCATGGCCTAATGAAGGCACGTCTGTCTGAGACAACACCCACATGGATGCAAACGTCATCTAAACAACTTCATCATCATCGTGATCATCATGATCATCATCAACGTCATATATGCAAGTGGTTCTGGTTCCAGAATCGGCCCTATGAACACGAACCCGTTGGCACTTCAAATTTGTTTACAACACAACGCACACCCAGCATAGACTCAATTTTTTTTCATCTCGCAGCACTTCTTGCAGCACTTCAGCATTTTAAGCTTAATCATACAGAAATGCAGCACAATGTGGCATTAATTTTCTTCGGGCTGCACGAATCGAAAATCGTAAAATTGTAAACTCATCATGCATGGTATAATAAGATAATCAATGGGCGGTTCTTTGTCAATTAGTGAGGGAAACTGCTTTGCAGGTGTTGGCAGTTGGATACAAATGGGTGATCTTCTAGCTATAAGAAAAAAATAAAACCTTATCCCATAACACCTTAAAAGAAAAATAATTTATGTTTGTGTG
Source organism: Scaptomyza flava (assembly GCA_030179655.1). Classification (NCBI taxonomy): domain Eukaryota; kingdom Metazoa; phylum Arthropoda; class Insecta; order Diptera; family Drosophilidae; genus Scaptomyza; species Scaptomyza flava. Next base: position 21,908,922 of record JARNME010000029.1, on the reverse strand, counting down.
TAGTAAATGAAGTACAGTAAGTCTTCAGTAAACGCAAACTATTAAAATTTTGTCAGTTGCGAAAACTGAGGTGAAATTTTCTGGTGGCCTCGAGACCTTTTTTACCTTTAAATTAAAATAAATCGAATAAGACTGTGTTTAAAGCAAGACTTTTATATTGTTTTAATTTATTTGTTTCAAAAATTGAGAATTTGAGGTCTGTACTTTTTTACAATTTCTTTAGAAATAGAGAAATTACGCTCTCTTTGTTTTGGAAACCACTCGTACATTGATTTCTCCATATTATCATTTTCGAAAGCATGTAAAAAAAACATAAGGAGAACGAAAGAAAAGTGGTAAAAACGAACCTAAACATACGATTTCCTTACAAAGTTGCGTTAAATGAGGTAATTTTTTTTTTAAATTTAAAGTTGCGTTAACAGAGTCAACAATTTTAAGAATTCGGGTGTTGCTATAATCGGGGAGTTGCGTGTAACGAGGTTTGCGTTAACCGAGGTCGTACTGTAATTGGCAAACTGTTTTTAACTATTTTGTTTGAATTGAACATTTTTCTTTAAAACATTTGACAAATAAAAATGATTTTTATTAAAAAAAAAAATTGGCACATTGTAAGCATAATCGAACCTTATCTACAAGCAAAATGTTAAATTAATCCCCATACATATTGAGTAGATCTTTTTAACTTTTGTTTCAACTTTCAACGATTTGTTCAAACAATTTAGAAGATTTTTATTGAGATCAAGTTACTCAATCGTAGTTGTGAACGGGAAAAATAATGTTTAAAATTTTAGGCACGTCGCAGGGAGCTGTTTTATTTTACTAGCAGTTGTGGTTGCTATTTTAGCCACACACCGAACACCGAACCGAGCAAATATGTTATCATAATTCACCGTCTGTGAATGTACGATGCTTGTATATTTCTTAAATATTTTTGTACTTATTTGCCTGGGGCATGCTCATCAATGTCAAAAGTTTTGACTGACGTTTGATGTGTAATTGAAATGGCAGCGCCCGATGATGGCGACGTTGGCGACGATGATGATTATTATTTTTCTGTACTGTTTATATATTTTACTAGTACGAACATAAAGCACGAGAACATAATGGGTGGTCCTACAACATCACTGTCTGATGTAGGCACAAGAATTTATATATATATATGCGTTTGTGCACCATATACAATACAGAGTTCTCAATTTCAAAGGCTAGACAGTGAACATAATTGAAGATTTCCGGTCAGTTTAGAGTACTTAGTGAACACAAGATTCAACACAAAAGCAATTTTTCTCTTTTATTGGATAATGTCACCCCGTCACAACAACAACAAAAACTGACGAGGAGCTGTTGACACGGCAATTTAATAATGCAATGGTTTGCTTTGTGGATGCTGATCGCAGCTCCAAGTCTCAATGTTGACACGTCGACAAGTAATTCAATACGACGAGGCAAACCAAAAATGCAAAGATGTGCAACACGTTTCAAACAAAACAAAATCAAGCAAAGCCCAAACAAAACTTCATTACTTTGTAAATGGAATGAGTTACAAAAAACAATATTGGGTTAAATATATAGTATGCCTAACTCTCGATATAAATCAAGTTCATAATTTATTCTTTCTTACTATAATCGCTTATCAGCAGATATTTACAATCTTCAGTATTTCATACTAATCTTTACTTATATTAATATTTACTTTTTAAATACGCATTATTATTTTTTTTTGCCAACTGTGCGCAACTTGTAATCTTGATAGCTACTTGATTAGCAAATTTATACGCCGTTTACAACTGCCTCCGTGGCGCAATTGGTTAGCGCGTTCGGCTGTTAACCGAAAGGTTGGTGGTTCGAGTCCACCCGGGGGCGAAAACATAGTTTTTATATTTTAATCATTTTTATTTCATATTTTTTGCAGCTGAAAATAGTTGCGTTAATCACCTTGTTGAATTTTTATCCAGATAAACAGGTTTTTTTAGCTTCTATAAAATTCGCGAATATTAAATCATTATATTATTTGAAGAAATATGTTTTAAATGCATATTTAAACTTTAAGTTAGCTTTAGAATATTTAATTTAATAATTTTCAACACATTTTGAAAGTCTCCAAATTTGGCAAGCTTGTGGTGCGTGGCCCATAATTGAAAGAAGCAAGCAACGTTAACGCAAAGTATTTGAACAATGTGGTAAACGTTTTGTGCGCAAAACCTCAAAACGTTAACAAGCTGAAAAACAACAACAATAACGAACCATTAAACAACAACAACAACAGCAGCAGACTCACACAGAGGCAAAGCAAAATGACATATCTGAAAATGGAATATCACCTCTACCGGAGAGCCGAGCCCAACGGGCCAAAACTGAAGTAAACCTGGTCGAGGTTAAGGCGGCGACGCGCTGCCGCTTGTCTGCCACAACAAGATGCCACAAGTTTGCCCAAAGATGCAACAATTGATTGCAACCGAAACACAATGCAGAGGATGCTGCCGCTGTTTCTGCTGTATATGCAACAGTCAGGGTCGTTGCCTTCACCTCCTACGTCTTCTCCTTCTCCTTCTCCAGCTTCATCACCTTCTCCATTTGTACTTTGCAATGCAAAAGACGCGACAAAGCGTCGTCGCCGTCGCAGTTGTTGTTGTTGTTGTTACTGGTTACATGAAGTACAACACAAATTGTGGTGTCAAACAACATGTTTCTTGGCTCCAAAACAGGGCGACACAAGACAGACAAACCAACAAAAATCAAGGAACGAAAAGTGCAGACATTTGCTCAAAAAAAAATATTTACTTTTTTTGGTTAAAAAGAAATCTAATTGGCTAGCGCATCTGTGACGAATATGGGCCTACTATTTTGCTTTAGACACGCAAGCAACAAAAATACAGGAATACAAAATCCACAAAATGCAGACAACGTAATGAGGCACAGCCAGTGCCAAAAGACATGAAGCACAATTTGCTGTCGGTTCTGTATTCATTTCCACTCCCATTCCCAAATCCTATTTCCTAATTCAGTTTCTACCACAGAACGCATACAAAAATTATGCATAGAACAAATGTATTTATTAGGATAGTTTTTCATAAAATACTAAAACAGGTTTCGTGCAAATTAGTTAGAAATTTCTTTCTTTACTAAAACAAGTTTCGTACTAGAATTTTGGAGTTGAAAATGCATTAAATAAGTCCGAAATTCGACTGCAGCTTAATTTCAAATACAAATATATTCAAAAGAGTTTTAGAATCACTAAACAAAGACAGTGAAGTTGCTTAAACTAAGTTCCAGTAGCCTCAGAATAAAAATGGGCGAATCTCCAAAACCATTCTTGATTTAAGTAAGCATAAATTACTGATATCAAGAACAAACCGTCTTTATGTAGACGTTTTTGTACCAACTTTTGCTTAAATAGAGAAAAAACAAACGAAAAAATAAAATATTAGTTCTTCAATTAAGTATTTTATAATTTTGTGAGGTTCCAGGTAGGGAATAAATATTTAATGTGAATAAGAAGAAAAGCTCTTTACATTTCATTAAAAAAAAGTTTTTTTTTCTTTATTTCTGGCAATGTTGGGAACAGTAATTTCTTATTTTTTTACCATGTCGTTAATAAATATTAAAAAAAAAGAAAGAACTTAAAATAACAATTTTTTAAATGTTAATACTTGATAAAGAAGAACTTACATTTTTAAAAAATGTTTCCTGACGCTTTGAAGGAAACATCTCCCCTTATAAAAACTGCATTGCTAAACCCATAAAAAACTTGAGTAACAACTTTAGCCGTAAGCAATATTCCTGCCGTTAAAAATATATTCATATCATGATTATATTGTTGACGAATTTCTTGAACAAGCCACAGGAAGAAGAAATATATATGTATGTATACCTGTATATCGTTTTCATTGTGTTGAATTGAGATGGGGTAAACTGCTATTGTTATCATGTCTTTTGTTGTTATTGATGTTGTTGTTGTTGTTGTTGGTCTTTGGCACTTCACGTTTTGAAATGAGGCAGACAGCAGTGTTGAACAGGAAGAAGAAGAAGAAGCTAAAGACAGAGGCGCGAAAAAGGTGGCAACTGAAATAAGCTTTGACAAGGTAAATTATCCAGCAAAGCCGTCGCATTGAATCGCTGGAAGCTGTGAATTTTTAAGTGCCCCAATGCGATGCATGACTGCCAGCCAGATGAAAGACGACTGTACTAACTGACATTGTTGCCTTGAAAGTGACCCCCACGGTATGAAGTCTGAGTCTTATTATGTTTCGAGGTACTATAATAATTTGATGGTTGCCTTCCTTGCTTGCCTGCTGCAATTTGCAATTGGCAATGGACATTCGAGGCGTTGAAAGGCATATTAAAAGAAGTTTGCAATTGCAACGTTAAAGAACTTTTGTTAAAGCTAAAGTTGAAGCTGTTGCTGTTGCTATTGCTATTGCTGCAACAGCAAGAGTCAGAGATGGAAGTGGCAAGATTTGAACTGAGCCATTTATGTTATTTGTGCTGGTCTCGCCATTTTTGTCGTTCTTCTTGTTGCTTCTTTTCTGTTGCTTATATGGTCGGTCTACACCACACCACACCACACCACACCACAATGGGGGCTGGCTGCGTCCAGTTTTAGAGAAGGCATCTTATCTGAGCAACGGCATCATTATTTCACACCAAACAGCCGAGCTGGCTGCTGAGCCACCATTCAGTCAGCAGCAAAAGGGCAGACTAAGCCAGACCACGGCACAAACGGCATAAATATTATGGCCAAGTTGTGCGCACAGGGACTTAAACAGATCTCATATCGAAAACAGTACGTGGGTCTCTCTCCATGGTCGCAATGCCATCAAGAAAATGGCTTAAACATAAATTCAACCAAATCCAACCAACAACGCAACCAAAACGAATCCAAGAAGCCAGAAAGGCTTTAGCTTTGGCTCGAAAAGCCGGTCCTGGAATAGTCGATGTGCTGCAACAGATTAGTAAGCGACATAGAGCTGAGGAGTCTGTGTCTCGAGTCTAAGTCTGAGTCTCTGAGTCTCTCTGCCTGATCATCAGCAAGACAAAAGAGAAAGAGAGAACTCGTATATTTTCCATAACGAATGATCAATTCCGAATGCACAATAAATTATCGATTATTGGCAATTGTGCTGGTTCAACAACCTTTTATTAACTAAACTATTATATAAATGTTTCGATTTTAAAGCCCGATTCTTGCTATTAAAATCGTTCAACTTTTGTCCAAACTAAGGTGTAAAATTTGATGCCCACGAATATTCCCCAAAGGAACGGAACAAATGCTTCTTTTTTCACTTTTTTTTTTCATTTTGAGGACACCCCTTTTAATTTAATTTTATGTCAAGTCAGTTCGACAGGACTCAAAACGTGCTAAGAATTTTAAATGTTTGTGGCAAATGTTGCAAGCTGGCAACAATAACAAAGAATCTTCAACAAGTAAGAACGGCTTAACATATACCCCATATAAACGAAGTAAACTTTAAGACTTTGAGACTTTTTTCATTAATGTTCAAACTATTTTAAGCTTATATCATATGTAACTGACGATACCTGCATATATTTTAAAAAATGTTTTTGGTATAAATATGAAAAAGCTAAGAGACTTAATTGCCTGGATGCAAACGAGCGTAAAAGATAAGTGCATAATACTCAAAACAAAAACCTGTGTTTTTCTTATCAAGAGTAAAATATCTGAATGGAATCGAACATTAAACATAAGTAAAACGTATTTAGTAACGCAAATGAGAAACCTTAGGCTAAAAGTGCACCACTTTTCGATTTAGAATTATTGATCTACAGAATAATAATTAGCATAAAGATTAAAATCTAGTCAGTATGATATGAATATTATTTATTGCTGACTTTCATAATCCCTGACATCTCAATACAAGAACTGAACACTCAATTCTTATTTTACAGCAATTAAAAAGTTCTGCAACGAACTTTTACTTTTTCCGTTACAAAAATCCACATAACTTAATCTATATACCCGTTGAGTAAACTAATTGTTGTGCAGGGTATATTTTAAGTAAACGCTAATACCGGTGAACGTAAAGTGTGATTAACGCGTACCTGCGGCTGCGTGTGGACCTGACAGACAGAACGAGAACGAGAAAGAGAGATTGCGAGCCGTCCAGTTCGTTTTGGAGGTTTGGATTCTGCCTTTTTGGCACAACGTCTTGCCATCTGTCCATCTGTCTGTCTGTCTTTCGTCGCCCGTCTGTCGTTCTCCTTCAGGAACGGCATCAACGTTAAAATGCGCGCAGAAGCTGCACAAAAAATCGCCCGAAACCTCAAACGATCTTTCTGTCTTCGGTCTTTCTGCCTGCCTGCCTGCCTACCTGGAACCTTTTGTGGCTAGCAGCTTAAATGCTTCACTCGTTATGTTTACCACTGGCGGCAGCCGCAGTCACTGCCGCAGATAAGCAACAAAATCGACGTGAAGCTCGAGCTCTGCCCCTACCTTGTGCCCCCCAAACTGCCGCCCCTGCCTCTTGCTCCTGCACTTTGCATGCATGCACAATACGCCCGTGGGCTATTTTTGGGTCTTTTTCCTTCTTTTATTTTTTTTAATGAGTAGCTGTCTGGCCGACTGGGGCTGTGGTGGGGCGGCTCTGTGTGGCAAGAAGGTTCGTTCGTTCGTTCGTTCGTTCGGTGACTGCATCTTTTTAAAAAATATTATTTACGTGACACTTGATTTATTGTGAACTTTTTCTTTTGACAGATTATGTGGCGGCTTGATTCCATAGTAGATGGCTACTGTTTTCGTCTTGATTATTGCTTGCCTGCGATACCTGTTGCATATGTGCGTCTGCCTGCTTGTATGTATGTGTGTATGTGCGGCACGCCCTTATTATGATTATTTCCTTTGCGTTTTTGCAAATTATCCATGGTGATTTGAGCAGTTAAGATTTTTAAACGCTCTTATTGCTGTTAAATCGTTCAAAACCTACCACAGAATAGTAGAGGGAAAAACCCTTTTAAAGTGATGGCAGGAATCGGAAATCCGTTTTTAATCGATGCGAATTAGTAGAGATAACGAGAAAATTAAATAAGCTTGATCTGCGGACCTTTAACAGAAACGTTCTTTACAAAGTTTAATTAGTTTCGAAGTAGAAACCGAAGCAAAGCAGCTAATAACACTCTTCAACTCTTCCTCATTTACAGCTAAATATCAAAAAGAAGCTCTTTTAATTACTGATTATTTTGTTCAAGAAAAGTTTTAAACAAATATTCTCAACTGCTTTGAAGTCCCCAATATCACAATCTTAATTAAAACAAACCTCGCGCGACGCCAACGTTCTTAAATGTTGGTTTGTATTTGTTGATTCGTTACGATTATTTAAAGAGTTCTTTGATAGAGAGTTCGACAATGTTGTTTTAATTAAAAACCAGTTTTTTTTTTCTTTTTAATTTTCTTTCACTCTATACTCAGCAATTGGTTTAAAAAACAAAGCTGGGGTATGATACATCAAAGGAAATGTAGAATAATAACGCATTTTAGTGCGTGGTATTACCAAGTCGAGCTTTCTGCGACCAGACTTCAACTCCAAACGTTGATAAGGTTTATTTTAATATAGTTGAAATGAACATTATAACGTTTGCATTGTGGGTGCTATGCTTAAACAAATTTAACTTTGCCACATGCAACAGTTGCAGTTGTTAAGGTTTTTGTTGTTGCTGCAGTAACCGTGTTTATCGTAAAGAGTTTAATCTTTATGGGTTATGACTGCACTCGAGTCGTTGTGCTTGCTTTAAACAGCCAATTCTCTGGCTGTTTGTGTAGCCTGTCAAAAATAACAGTCCTAATAAACACAACTCAAGCTAAATGTACACGATATATAGATATGTATGTATATATGCGCATATAGATTGTTTACTGTGTATTCTTCTCTCCGCTCGAAGGTGGCGATCATTTAATTATTTACACACTGATATTGTCATAAATGTGACAGCGATAAAAATCTATAGTTTAAGCAACAGCTAAACAGCTTTGTGCTAAACCCATCCAAAGGACGGGGGGTTGAGTTGAATGCTAACATTTATATAGCTGCTTATTATGAGTGCATTATGGGATCTGTTTGAGCTGTGTGGTGTGTGGTTTAATGGTTCTCAACAAGGTACACACACTGGTCACAAATTGTTTACACACTTTCCAGCTACGACTATATAAAATGTTTAATCAAAAGTCTCACCACATATATTGACATATTGATTAAGGCTTTAAGTATAATGTTTGGAATGTATGAAATATTATTTATGATGACGCAAAACATCGATAACTTAATGCTGCTTTTATGCAAAATCAGTAGATAAGACGACTGATCAAATTTTATTATTAACAGCCGATTTACAAAAGTCATTTAAAAGTTATTTCCGCATATTTTTTTTTCTTTTCATTTTCACAAAAGATGATAGATTGCTCTTAGTTCAAAGGAAATGGAAAAAAACGCTATGCCACATTCTTTTGGCCGTTTGTATTTTTTGCATCTTCACTCACGACGCAAAATTGATCCTATCGCAGCATACTTTATTCTTAGCTGGCATAAATCTTAAGCTCAGTTAAGAAGAAGCCAAGCTCTTTACGCTTTTTATGCGCAACAAATCACTTGATTAGGCCGTTTTTTTTTTTTTGTGGCGTTTTTTTACGTTTCTAGCTCTGGGCTAAAAGAGGTTAATTTGGAAGTGTATTTAGCTTGATTATTTTACGGTATTTCCTTTGCAAGTATCTTGTTATCTGATTGTTTATGATTTTTTTTTTTTTGTTAAATAAGTAAGCATTTTAAGAGTACGTACAGCTTTACAGTGCTGACAAAAAACACCTAAATTAATTTTAAATTAAGCAAAACACCAAAAAAGCGCCAACAAAAATTAAATGCCGCTCAACTATGTCGAGGTGTGAAGAAATGTGTCGACTTTTTGAACACAAAAAGCAAAAAAAAAAAAACAAAGTTAACTGAAAGACGAAGCTAAGAACCAGCGCGAATCGCAACTTAAGGCGCGGGTTGACGGGTTAAGGCTGTTGCACATTTCTCAGAAACGTTGCGAGAGCGTTTTGTGGAAGCAATAAATAAAAACAGCAAGTCGCAACGCAAGGCTAAGCAATCCACAGACTCTCTTTCAGCGGCATCTGGCTTTGTGTCCTTTATGAGTGGTTCTTGTGTTCGCGAACGTTGCGGATCGCATATGAAATAAACTTTATTTATGTGTGCACAAAAAGGATATGCGAAAAGCAGAAGAGCCAAGCCACAGCCACACTTTCCCACTTTTACTCCATGTCCCACTCAATTAGTGTGGGTATGCTGTGCGCGGCTAAAACCTTTGAAGTTCTTGTGCCTCCAACACCTCGAGGGACAGCTTTAAAGCTGGCAGGGAATTGACAAACAGTTAACACGTATGTATATACACGTTGAAAGATTCTTTGCGGCTTTAGTTGTCAGTTGTACTTCAGGCAAACAGCAAAAGTTAAATTTCCAAACTTGACAAGTTATAAATAAAATTTAATTAATGTGAAGACTGCTAGAAAAGACTTTTAAAATTTAAGTATATAAATTGCAAATGTTAAATTAAATAATTATAAAAAAAGAGACGAATAATGAGATTAAACAATAATAATAAACAAAAATAGAGACAACTCGTACAACATTCAAATATAGTCACAATCGATCAATTTAATACTAGTAGCTAAGCAACGTCATCAACAATAATATTATACCTGTTTTATGCATTATGACTTCTCTCAAAGCAATCCTGATAGATCGAAGTGCCAGCGCAAGTTAATACCACTTAACAAATTGTCAAACCAGCATGCGAATTAGTCTTCATTATATTGATAAATCTTGGCCAAAGTGTACCAAAGCTTTATTACGAACAACTAACGCATTATGCCTATAATAAAAACGAGCGAAAGTCTCCTTTTTGGACTGTGGGACAATTTGGTTTTATATGTGCAGCAATCGCATTGGGAAAGTTCAGTTGACAGTTGCCCATTAGTTATTTGCCATATAGTAGATTGATGGATTGTGCGTGGACTATCATCATTTATCGAACCAAACACGGACAGCGTAGAGTGTACATTTGTCGGCCTCCAAACCTTATATGGGCAACACTTGATCGTAGACAACTTAATGATGAACGTGGCAGCTTTAAAGATTAAAGCTGCGATTTTTGCAACAACAAAAAATATAGAAAAACATCATAGTTATGGTGGCGCCACATAAACCAGCTACCAAATACGAAGGAAGCAACAATAACTACAGTGATTCCATATTTTAATTAAAGTTTACTGGGGCGTGAATCACTTACAAACAACAACAACAACAACAGCATCAAGAACACTGAAATCAAGAAAGAACAATGAACAACTAAATGTAATCTAGTTTAAGGTAAGTAACTGAGAGATGGATGAAGTTAATAAATTACTAAAAATAAATTCATCTCTTTTATTGCCATTAAAGTCCGAACACGGTATACAAAAAAAAGTAACTCAAATACTCGAAAACCGCAAAAGGTTACTGAAGTAGAATGCCGTGCAACAAGTGTCATGCAGCAAGCAACGCGTCGCCAGCATCGCCTGCGTTGTCTGTCTGCCTTCTGGTTGTTGTTGTTGTGGTTGTTGTTCTCTGTAGGTAAAACCACGAAATGAACGAGGTGTTAAAGTAAATATGTAAACGCTTGCTACAAATTTTACATGCAGCAACAGTAATTGAAAAACCATGTTGCCACAAGACGTGCAACATGTTGCCAGCGCCCACCACAAGAGTGCCGACAAGACTTTGCACTGAGCTCGAAACGGCTAACACTGATGCATATTAAGTGTGTGTGTGTTGCACTTTTAGAAATATATTTTTAAAGAAATTTAATTATATTTCCTTTAAATCAAAAATGAAGTATAAAGAAACCTTGACTTTTGTTTAGCTGTTTGTCTAATAAGGAATTGTAAGCTGTCTCTCTGGTTCAAGTTTCCCCCAAACAGCGGATGCTGTAACAACAACAACAACAACAACTGCAACAATAAACATTGAAGCCGGTTCCCTCCGCTTGTATATTTTCTTTCTGTGTTGTTTTGTGTTGTGTTTTTTTTTCCTGTAACCATTGCTGCTGCAATTGCCACTGATCGCGTCGATTCAATTAGTAATTCTAAAAGGCAGCAAGCAACGCCTTTCGCATCTTAATGAGCTACATCAGCTTCTACTACTACTACTGCTCCTTTTTGTTGTTGTTGTTGCTTTAGCATTATTATTTGTTCAATACCAAACAGCAATCACGAGAGTCAGCGGCTGTAGAAGGAGTCTAAATCTGCACGGTTAAGTTTTTCCGACTGTCGGCACCGCACTTTTCATGCCCAAATGCAGTTACACTCAATGTTGCCAGTTTCAAGTTGCAGTTGCATTCACATCGGCCACATTGGCTATTTTTGTCATTGCCAGTCGCTGTGGCAGTTGCAGTCGCTGTCGACGTTGACGTCAACGCACACTTGTCTGTCAGCATGCTTACGCGTTTGTCTGCCTCTCTTTTTCCATAGAAAATTTATATCTGTTATTTCATAAATACCTTGAATGCATTTAGTACATAAAATGGCAAAGGAGTTAAGATTTGTTATTTTTCTATTTTGTATTAATTCACATTTATCCTAAATAAGGCTTCAATAATCAAATGACGATTCTTTAACTGTTTAATTCAAGTTTTAAGGAATTTTCTCAGTTAACATTAGAAGGATAATTTGATATATATATATATTTTTTTTTTATAAAAAGAAGGACTTTCAAATAAAAATTAACTTTTTAATTTTTTCTGTGAATTATCTTACAGGGTATTTATGAGTTGATCACACTTTTCTAAAGCATTTCAGTTATTTTCTTCGTTTGTTTCTATTGCGGTTGCAATTACGGACCGCTACCATTTCTGTACGAACCGTATTTGTCCTCTACTTGGATATAGTATATAAAATTAATTCTCTTAGCCAAATCATGCATTCTCGCATGCAACTAATTAATGCGGCATTTTGATGCGACATTGTTGCAAAGCTTATTTCTATGATACTGTGAGAGACTTGATGAGAGCTTTGAGAAATCAAATGATCCATCTGTATCATCTGTAAAAGTTTGAAAACTGGTTAGAACTTTGTGGCATTTGACTAGGAACGAAAACTTTTAGTTCTGGAATTTTTTTTTAGTTATCTTTTAAGTAAAATAATTATGTATGATTTAATGACTGATAGTAAAAAACATTTAAGTTTCACCTTAAATCAAGGATCTCATATAAATAAATATTAAGGTATTATAGCCACAGGAATCTTCAAGAAGAACTTGCTTTTTCATGATTACAGGACACTGTATTTAAATATAATGTTTCGGTGCATTTACAAAAGATTCTAATCTTTTTTCCCGCCGTATAATCTCATAAATATTAAGTATAGTATATGAATGAAATGTCGATAAGCTTTATCAATGCTCTATATATGAATATGCATATATATTTAATATTGTTCGATCAGTCGATCGTTGAGGTTGAGCCAGACGCTAAAAACGGAATAACGAACTCAGAACTCAGACAACATTTATATATTATCATGTTGATTACGTTGCTTGCCAATGTGCTGATAATTGTAGCAGCTTGGGCACTTCTGAAACGTCTCAACAAAATCTACTTTATCCTTGCGCTAGCGAAACGTGTAAAGACCCAAGATGGTAGTTCATTGGAAAGCAAGGTATGCGTTATTCCTGGCACAACAATATTTGGTAACAACTTCGATATACTCAAAATGACACCATGTAAGTATGAACAAGGCACAAAATAAAATTAAATCGATTTTAAACGAGTTTTCTTGATGTCAGCAATGGTTTTTCGATTTGTTCGTGATTCCTACGAGAAGGCCGGGGGTCGCAATTATCTGTGGTACTTCCTATTGGCACCCATGTATAATGTAGTACGCGCTGAGGAAGCCGAAGAAATCTTTCAAAGCACCAAGCTTATAACCAAGAATATTATATACGAACTGTTGAAACCCTTTATGGGGGATGGATTACTTATCAGCACAGGTAAAATAATAAAACAGGCTTGTCAAAAAAAGAATAACTATAGATTAACTTTTTTCTAGATCGCAAGTGGCACTTTCGGCGTAAAATGTTGACGCCTGCATTTCATTTTAATGTGCTGCAACTGTTTTTGGATATATTCAAGTACGTAATATAGACTCTCAAGAATATACAACTAAGATCGTATTCATTTTCAGGGAGGAATGCTATAAATTAGTCAATTTACTACACCAAAATGTGGGCGATGAATTGGATCTTAATCAGGTTATTCCACAGTTTACACTAAACAATGTTTGTGGTAAGCTTTAAAGTTAAAGTGTTAAAATGTTTGTGACAGATAGAGAAAACAACTTCGAGGCTATCTTAAAATATATAGCAAGCAGTAAAATATATAAGAAGGTCAAAGTTAAGACTTAAGATAAGACCTACCCGTCTGACATTAAGGTTTATTGAATTTTACATACAACTTGGGAGCAATCTTGGACATTTTTTGTAAAACATTTTTTTTTCTTCTATTGCATTGTTACATTTGCCTCAGTTGTTATATAAATGTAGCTTATCGTGATGACCTTTTAGCTGATGCGATGTCGCAGCAGTTTCGGATGCAGTTTGAGATAACATAATATTTAAGGGTTAAATAAGAACTCTTAGTTTTCTGTATATGGACAGCTGGCAAAAGGTACTCAATGTAAGCAGTTCAAAGCAAGCAGTTCAAGCAGAAGATCTTATACATTTTATTGATTTGTTAGCATGTCTGTCTGTCAGTCTCAAAATTTCTTAGCATTTTAAAATGCTAAAATTAATGACTCACTTTGACCCTAGACCCCATTAAATTCAGTTGAACGATTAACAAGTTGATTACAATTAATTTATATTCTTTAGAAACTGCTCTCGGTGTAAAACTCGATGATATGGAGGAAGGTTCCCGATATCGTAAAGCAATACACGACTTGGAGGCAGTTATGGTGGAACGTTTATTAAATCCGTTAATGTTTTATCCGTCATACTTTTATATGTTTGGCAGCTATGAAAAGCACATTAAGAACCTGAAGATAGCACATGACTTCTCCAGCCGCATCATTGAGCAGAAGCGAAAACAAAGCAAACAAAACCAGACTGGATCTGTTGATGAATTTGGTAGGAAGGCGAGATATGCAATGCTGCACACACTGCTGGAAGCGGAGAACGCAGGTCTAATCGATCATCAGGGCATTTGTGATGAGGTCAATACATTTATGTTTGAGGGCTACGATACAACTTCCACGTGTCTTATTTTCACACTGCTCATGTTGGCATTGCATGAGGATGTGCAAGATCGCTGCTATGAGGAACTGCAGCAATTGAATGACAAGGATAATCTGGAGCTGAGTGTTTGCGATTTTAATGGGTTGGTATTTTTGGAGTGTGTAATTAAGGAGTCTTTGCGTCTCTTTCCACCCGTTCCTTTCTTGGGTCGCGTATGCACGGAGGAGTGCGTGGTTAATGGTCTTATCATGCCAAAGAATACACAGATCAGCATACATGTCTTTGATATAATGCGAGATCCAGCTCACTTTCCAAATCCCTCGGATTTTCAGCCTGAACGGTTCTTGAATGAAAACTCTGTGGATCGCCATCCGTTTTCGTTTGTTCCTTTTAGTGCGGGACAACGGAATTGCATTGGACAAAAGTTTGCAATTTTGGAGATTAAAGTTCTACTGGTTTCCATATTGCAGAACTTTAAACTATTACCTGTGACTCGACTGGAAGATATTATATTAGAATATGGCATTGTGTTACGATCGCAAAAAAGGGTTTTTATTAAACTGAAACGCCGTTAAACTACGAAACAAACAAACAAAACCACAAGAAATCACAGATACAATCCACCTTGCAACCACAAATACTGACAATGAAAAACGGCAAATTAAATAATGTGATGACAACCCTACCAAAACAGAAGACTTGTTGTATATACAATTTGTAAACATTGCAATGCATTCTGCTATATTTTAGAAACAGCTATGTATGTCCCAAAGTCAACATTTTTAAAGCAATTTGTTATCAATCATTCAAGCGTCACTAATTTTTGTTGTGCTTATTTTGTTGCATTCGCTTTTTGGGGCAATGGCTGCCAAGAAACCAAACAAGAGCATTGACTTTTCAACTCATAATTTAACATGTGCATTTAACATATGCCTGTCTCATTTTGGTACAAACGACAGCAAATCGAACATGCCACACTTTGCTCAAGCGCACAAATGTCTAATTTAATTATAATTATATTTGCGCATCGAATAACAAAACAAACCGCACACATTCACACACACCCACACATGTTAAGAAGGTACCTCTAAAGGCGCAACAAAACAAAACTTAGAAGTGCAGCTATTCTGCGCTCTAAAATCACAGCAGCATTTACACTTACCTCTTTGAATTTGCACAAACAACACAAAAACAACACAAATAAATGAAACACTTGCGTTGCACATTATTTATGATATAACTTGCACAGCAAAACACCGATTTTTTGTTTTATTCGTAGGTATTTGCTGCTGCTGCTGTCACAAACAAAAATGTACTAGTTTTTACCACCAGCTAAAATTACCTTAAAAGAGCACCAATGTTAAATACCAACACAACATACCAGCAAAATACATTCTGTGTGGCCACATTGACCGTGGTGGGTTTTATTTTAAAGGTTGTTATTGCGTCGACTAAGAGTCTGGCATTATCTCGTGAGCATATTAATATTTGCTTATGCACATTGCCCTATCCGCCTCCAATTACCAATTAGTGTGTCTGTCTACTCAATGTATTATAGATAAAAGCTGTCTGCTGACTTTCTATATGTGTGAGTATGTTTATAGATAACAGGCCATAGGCGACGTTGCCGATCCGAACTCTAATAAATACAATAATATTATTTAATTTATAAACTTGACCATTAATGTAGAAATGTTAACAACAACATATGAAAAAGAATTGATTTCTTAATAAGTGTGGTTCCTATAAGACTTGAGAAACATGCTACAGTAATAATAAAATTTATTGATTCAAAGTTTTTGTCTTTGTATTCAAAATTTTCTGTTTTAAAGTACTTTCATTTAAGTTCATGATAAGAACATGCTGACAATTATTGCATATTACATTTTAAAAATGATTATCGCTCTTGCTAAAGTCCTCTTAAGATCAATTATAAACCATATCTGCACTCAAAGATTCTTCCGCCACGCCCACCTTAATTCGGGCGAGAAAGGGTTACGATGGTGGTATGACAGACCCTGCGGCTCATAGGATTTCTTGTTCATTGGATCGTCAAAAAGGTCATGCAGATACGTATCTGATGAGTAGCCGGTATTAGCTGGGTTATTGTTTTCATGCTTGTTAGCGTTTTTCCTGCCGTGATGTTCATTTTGTTCATGGCTATCATCGCTGCTGCTGCTGCTGCCGGTACTGACGCTTTTTCCCACGACACATCCTGTCTCCCAGAAGAGGAGCAGCACTACTAAAATAAGTGCCGAGTATTTATTCATTTTGCTGTTTAGAAATTGCGCGATTTTTCGCGATATTCAGATGCTGAGATCCCAAACAAGACTGACTGAATATGACGGAGATATAGTTAATTGAAAGTCCAAATATTATTCTATTATTCATTGATAAGAAGCAAAAACAAAAAAATAATCTTACTTACATTGATGTAGGTAAAAATGTCCATCCAAAAATGACATTCAATAACAGTGTCCGCTGTAAAGCAACGCTCAACAAATTGCCACAGATATATTATGAACAAAATAAATTGAAATGAAGGAAGAATATATTGTGGTTATAAGTTGTTCATCTTTTTATGTTTAAGGTTATATTTTTTTAAGTTCTATAAATAGTTTAAATAATAACATTTGATGAATTGTGCTTTGATTGTTAAACAAGTTTAAAAACATAAATTTTTTTATTTTTATGAAATTATATCAACAATATTCAATCTCCCACATTTTGTGTATGAGGCAATAGGAATTCCATAGAACTAGCTTTATTCCTTATTATAGTTCATGAAACGTTTGAGTCGGGCGCCATTAAATGGTTCTTCGCTGCCTGGTGGAAATTTACGCATCTAAATAGGTATGAAAACAAGTTCACATAAATTAATGGAATGAAATTTTGACCATGACTTTATTGCTATTGGTGCGTATATATACTTACTTATCAAACATATTAACTTTATTCCAATAAACCAAACCAGTTTTTCGTTAGATATACAAGGAGAACATAATAGTAAGTAAGCAGGAACATATGTTTTGTTTTTATTCAATTAAATAAATAAATCTTTTAAATATGAACAGATAGTATTTTTATCTTGTCAATTTCCATTTGTATAATCCCATTAATATTCCAAAATTATGAGCTACGTTCAAACAACGAAAGTTTAAGGTAAAAATCAAATGTTAACTTTTCCTTTTATATTTTCGCACCGCTTGAACAGAACTAAGTTAAAATTTGCATATTTAAACTATTGGCAGTTTGTGAATATTATTAAATATATAATTATGTTAAGTAAGTATATGTTGCATGTTTGTTTGTATGTAGTTAAGTACAGCAACAAAAGTTTGCAATATTTAGCTGTGTTATCCAGTTATACTCAAAGCTGCCAGCATTTGGTGCAATGATAATGTACAATAAGCTGTTATTTGTATTATATTTGTTGTTGTGTTGTTTTGTGATTATTTAATTAGGGTTCGTCTTTGGCGAATCGTTTCTGTAATTAAATAAAACTCAGTATTAGAATGTCTTAAGGTATTTAGGTCTAAGTGGTTTGATGGTGTAATGGTGTAAACAACAATGTGAATTTGATGAATAAATAATGTGCGATATGTGAACTGGGCTTTGATGCGCTTCAAACGGAATTAAAAACAATTCATGTGTTAAACGGTGTTTTTCAACAAGGAATCCCAAATTACTGTAAACCGAACATTAAGTATATGAAAACTTTCCAAATCATATTTTCCTTAATCAATTAGCTTTCAAAGGTTTGCCATATATTGGTTAAGTAACTGTGTAGTAAATGCTATTTAAACTTCAGCACTCCAAATAAAATACTTAGTTTAACTTCCTCATGTTTGTGTTCAACCGAACGTGACACAACATAATGGCAACGGGCACTGACAAGCACCATTAAAAAATACTCTTAAATGCTTGGAAATGCATTTATACATATATATTGCATATAAAGCTTACCATAATTCTGTATTTCTCCTTGCAAGCATAATCGGTTTCGTCGATGTCCAGATAACAATCCGATTTATAATCAGCTGGCAATGGGTTTCCCTCATATTCACACAATTTGTGAAGGGGACGTGCACTAATCAAGATTAAGAATTATTAGATTAAGTAATTTAATATTTAAAATCAATTAAAAACAATCATATTACGTGACAATAATTTTGTTCATTGTCGATGGCTTTTGCATGGGACAATAAAATACATCTGGTGTCTTCTTGTCGAAAACAATTTTTCTCATCATATCCTTTTCCTTATGAATAGCTTTGCCACTACTGGTGGCCCAAGTGCTACACACAAGTGTTGCAAGAACAAGGATAGCAAAAAGTGTGTTTTTCATAATGATATATATATCTGAAAAAAAAAATACGTTTTGTAAGTACACCATTCAACTTTATTACATACTCAAATCAATTTTTATGACTATTTTTTTTTTTTTTTTTTACTTTGGTAATTGCGGTCTTTGACTTAGGTTTTTAACCTTCACCTGTAAGCATACTTCACAATGATATCATCGATATTTGATGCTGACTCAACAGTTTTAGTTTCGCCTACACAATAACAACAACCAACTCTTAAAATCATTCCTTATTAGGAGGCACATGAGCAAAAAGCAAAATCACAGCTCTTTGTGCTTAGAAATGTTTGTTTTGCAAGATGAAATTTAAGATGAAAAAATGCAACCTTGAGCATATTCAATGTCTCTTCACAACAAAAGAAATAAGTTAACTGTTTAAGATGCGATCAAATAGAACGTGTACTTACACACAATCACAAAATTCCGTTATTTAAATAACAAAAATGTTTTGCTTTTACCACAGTTGCTTAGCTTAAATACAGTAAAGATTTTGCAAATGTTTGATTTTACATTGAACACAAACAAAAAAATTAGCCCACTTCTTTCACCTCAAAGCCAACTCAAACTGTTGCTTTTAGCAAATCGTACAAGTCGCACAACCACTGGGCACTGAGCAAAAGCTCTTTAAGTCTTAAGCGCACTTTTAACGCGTATGAGCAGGCCAAAACCGGTTTTCTTTAACTTTCAAAAGTGTATGTTTGAATGCTAGTTCATATGTATGTATTTTGAAAGGCAATCCGTTTAAGCCACTGTAAAGCTTATCATAGTTAAACAAAAAGATTTTACCTACTTTGTTTGAAAACAAAGCTGAAGATCACTGATTATCTTTTATCTCACCACAAGCTGTCGCTTACAATGATTTAAATATGTGCTAAGCGAGCAATTGTTTTGGTATTTAACTGTGTGACCATAAAAAAGATTTCAAAAAATGCAGAAAATAATATTTTTAAGTTTGGTTCTAAGCAAGTTAAATTAATTAAATACATAATTTGTTTGAAATGTGTAAAAATATGTTGCTTGTCTAATAATACTGTCAGCTTTAGCGCTCGTTGATTTGTTTAAAAAAAACACAAAATTTAATCTCAAAATAATAGCCCTGCCTAGCAATATATTTCGTATCGATACTTACTCACGCAATCAGCATGTTGATATTTTGAATAAGAACAAGAAGCATATGCATCAAAAAACAAAAACTAAAAATGTTACGACATTGTTCGCGGTTTGCAATGCAAAACATCAAATTCATTACAAATGAATGGACGATACGTGGCATGGCGGGTCATTCAAAGTGGGCAAACATAAAGCACATTAAGGCGCAAAAAGATGGACTGCGAGCGGCGCTATTTACAAAGATATCGAGACAAATTCGGCTAGCTGTGCAAGAGGGCAAATCGGCAGATCCTGCAATTAACTCTCTGCTTCGATCGGAAATAGATAATGCATTGAAGAAAAATATGCCCATTGGAACAATACAGACAACAATCAAGAAATGTCAACACAATAAAGCCCAGTTGAAAAAGCATCGAATGGACATTCGATTCAGAAGGAATGTATATATGATTTGTACCTTATATAGTGATAATCTAGCTGGCCTTAAAATGGATGTAACGCCAATTGTCAAAAAAGCTGGGTAAGTTAATGTTAGTCATTCAATCGTTATCATTTTTCACATGCAAACTTAAGTTAAATAATTCTTGCAGTGGTGCATTTGTGGACGTTAGCCATATGTTTGAAGATTTTGGCCTAATCGAAGCTCGTTACGACATAGCACAATTGTCAAAAGATGGCTTGAGCTTAGAGGAAAAAGCCACTGAAGATGCCATTCAGTATGGCGCTGAAGAAGTAGAAATTGTTGATGCTGAAAGTGCTGCTGTGAATGTAGGTTAAATTTGTGGTATTATCGAAACTTATCAATTTATATTTTCTTCAGTTTGTTTGCAGTCCAATTGTATTGAGTGGTCTAAGCAAGACCTTGGCACAAAACGGTTA
This sequence comes from Scaptomyza flava, assembly GCA_030179655.1. Classification (NCBI taxonomy): domain Eukaryota; kingdom Metazoa; phylum Arthropoda; class Insecta; order Diptera; family Drosophilidae; genus Scaptomyza; species Scaptomyza flava. The sequence continues at coordinate 21,888,297 of JARNME010000029.1, read as the reverse complement.
CTCTATTGAAAATAGCGAGCATATGTTTACACCAAATGTAAGTAGCTAGTAATGGTCAAAGTGTTTGTCAAATACGATTTGTTTTTCTTTTTGGTTATATTTTAGAATCTCGTTCAATTAACGGAAGAGGATCAAAAGGCTTACAATGTGTTTGTACAAAAGCTTCGGGATGTACCTGGCATGGAGGATATATATGACAATGTGGAGTAAAGTTTTGTTTTATATAATAAAGTTTATTGTACAGTCATACTTGTTAAGATTCTATGATCCAAATTACATGCGTGTGATGAGTGTGCTTTAAATATGTGATTCCTGTATAATTATTATAAAAGCTTAACAAAATCTCTTGGTCCTACTTCTCTAATGGAACAACATAATGCTAATAAAATCACTTATATCAAATGCTCTTTACAAGGCGTTACAGCTGAAAGATGATACTACTGGGTCTCTTTTTTTATATTGTGAAGTAGATCCAACTGAACTGCAAGTTATACATAAAGATTAGCTATAGTTTTGTAACAATTGGTAAGTTGGTACTTACAGTTGGTGGGGCTAACCAAGATTGTCTAGAAGAATGAAGTACGAAAGCTTTGTTTCCATCTAAATAACCAATTTATATATATATATATATTAGCAGACAATGTTGTAGTAGGTTAACATTTTGTTTTTTGTTGTACATAATCAATTTTTTTAAAACATGTTAAATAATTTAAGTATACTTGATATCATAAAACATTATTAAATAAATACTGTATACTTAATAAATTATACACAATTGTAATCTTTAAAATTAGCCACATAATTCTGATCCATGGCTTATTTTAAAAATAAACTGTTTGATGTATTCTAATGATACGTGTACATAAAAGTTTAAAAAAAAGATATAGGCAATTACAATTTCGGATTATCGAAAAGTGGACCACGAGTTACAGTTATATCCGCATATGGCGCCGGTTGTGTTATGTGAAGTGCCTTAAACTTTTTCAACACCAGCAGAGAGTAGAACTTCTGTGCGGCTTGTTTCCTAGTGTTTCTTAGGGTTAGCTGGGATAATGTTAAATGATCGTTATTATTGAAATGAGCCCTGACATCGACAAAGAGTTGAGCTGCTCGCTTGTTCAATACACGCTCCTCGAACTGTTCGTCCGTTTCGTTCTCCATTTGTTCGTCGGCAGGTGCGTTGGGCAGACCCACAGATTGTGGAAAATCATAATCATTCCAGTCCGTTGATATTTCGCATGTCTTATTGAAGTTGTTGCCAGCTGCTTCTGTCTCATTGAGTATTGAGCTGACTTGGTCTGGCGGCAAATTGGGTATACAATCGATGTCGCCGATGCCACCGTGACGTGGCGTCATTTGTCCATGCTCCAAGCCTGCTGGCGTCATATCACCTTGATGGAAATCATCGCCAATGTCATGATGGCCATCCCGTGGCGTTAATGGCAGCTCATTCAGATTAGTGAAGTTATCCATGTCGTTAAACGATAACAACGCTGGACTACGCATATTATCGAATATGGTTGCTTCACCTTGTGGTCCCAAGCTTTCCTGTTCCTTTGTCGTTATATCCAAAGAGACAGCGGACACACCCAATGATTTATCTTGCTCACGAACCATTTCGGGTGCAGCTAAACTTTGAGTTAATGTATTATCTGCTGCTGGTTCCGCAACAGCATTCGCCGACACATCGTTCTTACGCTTGCGTCCCTTTTTGTTAACAAGTATGATTGAACTTTCACCCTCCTGGGCATAGAGCTCCAATGCCAACACATCCATGGGCGCAATTATCGAAAAGTCCTCCAGTTGTGTCGAATGTGAAAGCAGCTGCCGATTATAATTATTCAAGAGCACTCGAGCGGGTATCGTGCGAGAGGGTAGACCAAATAGCTTCTCCACGCCACCCGTCTCCTTCCAGTACATTAATCTTTTGGTTGGTGGTGCCAGATCCAGTGTTGTCAGTATATCGGATGTATCCGCCAGTTGTGCCTTCATTTCCTCGCCGGATATATTCTTTACTTCATCGATGATAAGTTTTCGCTTACGTTTAGCTTTGGTGGCTCCTTTATAGGTGGTTGCGTCAATGGGCGCCAGCGCGAATCCCTCGTCGTCATTTTGCACCAGTGTCATGTCGTTTAAGGCTGGATCTGCTCCTGCGTTCACATCTTCACTGAAACTATGGTCTTTTGCTGGAAAATCATCCTCCTTGTCGCCGGCTACAGAGTTTGCACAAGATGATGCTGGCGATGGTGCATTATCGAAATTGTCGATGCCATCGTCATCCGAATAATCCGGCGGATTATTAACTTCATTAATCGTTGTGTTAATGCCCACCGTTTGTGGTGGCTCACCAAACAAATCATCCTCGAATAATGTTGGCTGGCCAAAGGAGTCACCGAAACCGTCCCCATCCAGACGATCACTGGGCATTTCAGATTGTGTTAACCTTATGTTGGGATCATTTGGCTCAACAACATTGGTTAGAACATCATCATCGAACAGCTGGTCATTCATGTTGCCCGATAAGGGTCCACGCATCATTTCGGGCGTGTCCGCCTCGAAGCCAATGTCTCCGAAGCCATCGTCATGCAGCGACAGCGACAAGCTGCCATAATCCTCACGCATTGTAATTTCATCGGCTCGCGATTGATTCACAGAGAATTGTGCCTCAATATCAATGTCGTTAAGCTCGGGTAGCGCCGTATCAAAATCGTGGAACACCTCGGGCAATGTAATAGCATTTACATTGGCTTCTCTGTGGCCCTCTGGTAAATCCACCATCCCTGGCCTAAATGCCATTTTAATTTTGACAAACGCTTCATTGCAGTCAGCCAATAAGTATTTAGCTTTTCTTGAATATATTCGGACGACGCCAAGCAATAAATGCCCTGATGTACGTAGCGCCAATTTTACTTTTGGCTGTAAAATTCCCTCCACAGATTTTTCAATGTTCGTCTCAAAGACGTGCGCTTTTGTTATTTTTTTATCCCAATGTGCTGCTAGCCAAATCCTGGCTAGCGGGCCTTTTTTGGCCAATATTATGTGTTCGTAAAACATTATATTCTTTTTTTTCACTTTAATTTCTAATTTTTTAATACACAAACAAAAAAGAGATGCATTATTTGCTAAACAACATGGCGACTACGATGCCTGTACAAAGTTTGCGATAACAATATATCGATGTTTGCATTGTATGCAATAAAAATATTGTTTAAATTAAGCATTCTTTGCTTTGAACTGACTGTCAGATTATTTTGAAATATATTAACTCAAATTGTTAATAATTAACAAGTAAAACACAAATATTTATTTAATCTTCAAAAAATTGGTCGACTTAGCTATTAACAGTATATCGATATGTTAAGTTTACAGCACAGCATATTTTTTTTGGTATTTTTTGTAATGTTTGTTGTTGGTCACACTTCGCTTACAGATGTTTTGTTAATAGTTTCAATAATTCTATAAAAAGTTTTATTTTGATTGAAAAACAACCAACAATGGCCCTTAACGGGTTTATAGAGTTCTTTCAAAAGGGCAAGGTGTGTGTACGTATAAGTATAGGCATACGTATGCCAGCATTGTGCAAAAAATCGCCGCATGGTGTTCCGACAAGTAAACAAACATTATACTAATGCATAATTCACGTGCATCTTTATTCGATTTGTAGACTTTCAGACCGAAGAAAAGATTTACAGCCGGCACCATACGCTATTCACTGCACAAGCAAGCTCAGGCCAGCTTGCAATCTGGCATCAATTTACGCCAAGTGGTGCGATTACCGGAAGGCGAAAATATGAACGACTGGCTAGCGGTGCACGGTGGGTAACTCAAAATGAATATATATAGAATCACATTATCATAATTGCAAATGTAATTTTGTGTTTGTGTGTGTGTGTGGCTGCATATAGTTGTTGACTTTTTCAATCGCATCAATCTGATTTATGGCACCGTATCCGAGTACTGCAATGAAACAACATGTCCAACAATGTCTGGTGGCTCTCGATATGAGTATTTATGGGCCGATGGAAATCAGTAAGTATTTTTATAATATTCTCTTTGAAAATGCAAATTATTATTATACATATTTTTATTCCAGGTATAAAAAGCCAACGGCGCTGCCTGCACAGAAATACATTGAACTGCTCATGGACTGGATTGAAACGCAAATTAATAATGAAACTGTATTTCCCGTTTCCACTGGTAGGGCATTCAAACGAGTAATTAATATATAAACCCTTATGTTAATTATTTTACTCTCTTTTTCAAGATGTTCCTTTCCCGAAAACGTTTGTGTCCCTTAGTCGAAAGATTTTGACGAGATTGTTTCGCGTCTTTGTCCATGTCTATATACATCATTTTGATAGAATTGTTACTATCGGTGCTGTGAGTATATTATTATGATGTATTTGATTTGAAAAATGCATTTATTTATTGGTTATTGTTTGCAGGAAGCACATGTGAATGCTTGCTATAAGCATTTTTATTATTTTGTACAGGAATTCGAACTGATATCGGGCAAGGAGTTGGAACCGCTACACGAAATGACGTCCAGAATATGTAAAGATAAGGATTAGGAATGTTGCCAAAGCATGTATCGACATATAGCTATAATAGCTTCGAATCTCAAGTCTTAATTATATATGTTGCTTTTAACTTAAATATACATGTATGTTTAGTTATAAGTCTGTGATGTCAAAGTGTGCACAATTAAACAGAAATCAGAAAAAATGCTTTTTATAGAACTAAAATTCTCCATTTATTTTGTATATATCGAAACAATATCCTTTGAAACTTTATACCGACGGAAACCTAATGCCGACAGACGGACTCTGTGCACTGTGACCGATTCGGTTGTATGATTTAGAGCCTTGTTAATGTCGAGCTTATAATGAAAAAAGGCGTTTCCCCCCTTATCAAGCAATGTTGAAAGAGTTGGAGTCTTGGTTAACCGGCGGTAATTTTGCTGTTGCGAAATAAAAGTTACCGCGATGCAAAGCTTAATTGTCATTAAACACATTTACCAAATAAACACACACACACATAGCCATAATCGACACGTTATATGTGTAGTATGTGAACATTGCGATTAAGTCTTGCTTACTTTAAAAACCAATGTGTAATCAGTTTTACGAAATTTTAAGCAATGTGCCGTTATTTATGCAGGGGGCAAGCAAGAATAGTCGGAGTAACATTGAGAACGAAACTCCACCCACTCTTAGCCCAGACAAATTATTAGGTGTTTTATACACGCTTAATGTGTGTGTGTGTGTGTGTGTGTGTGTGTGTATATACAGAATAAAGCGGCTATAACCAATAACAGTAAAGTAGGGTTGAGCCAGCCAAACCTACAACCACTTAATAACAACAACAACCAGCAAACGTAAAGACCAATGAGAATAAATTGTATAACACGTAGGCAGGGCCCGACACCTTTTTAGGGGTTGTTTTAATGTCTCGCTTGCCAAAGAGCGAGCCCCCCTTTCCCCCAAAAGAATTGAACAATTTATTCAATAACAATTTGGAACAGTTTATAGTAATAATGGACTTAACAGTTTGAATAAGTAACCAAAACTCAAAACAATATATTGAAATCGAATCTTCACGTAAAACTTAAATTTAAAATTGAATCAAATAGAATTTCATAACAATTGAAATGTATTAATTAATAAACAGTTGGAAATAAGTATGTGCTAATTGCAATGAAAACTCATTACTCTATTTTTATCTATTTTTTCATCACGCTTGTTGATTTCAAACTCTATCTTAACTCTCTCTCTCATTCTGTTTCGCTCTCTCCCTCAAGGATAATAAGAAAATCAGACTCAACAGGAAATGAATTTGAATGGCATGCGCAATGGAATTTTTCTCATTTGGATTGTGAGCTTCTTTGTGTTAGTTTTTATTTGGTTTGGCAAAGGACCTGTAATGCTATTGGTCTTTCTCCAGCAAAGTAGTCGAGCGTTTTATATTGTAATTGTAGCAACTATGCATCGGAATAAAAGTGCTGTGAAGCAATCGTTGATGCTTAAATCATGATTAAATAAACCATTATCTTATGAGGTGGATAAGTGTTTTTGTTGTGAAAGAAATATGGAGCAATTAGCACAGTTTGTAAACAAATCGTTTGAATTTAATTTAACCAATAATCGCGTCAATCATTTGTTTAATTCAATGACGAGTGCGCGCATCCATAAACTAACCGACGCAACAACAAAATCCATTATAGTCAATACAAATCGTTTGGATCGCAGTTCCGTTGACAATTGCATCAATGATGAGGAATCTATGGATATTGATATAACCGATATATCGGCGGCGGAAGAGAGCAGCTACGAAGATGATTTGGTTGTGTCGAAGCCGTTATCTTTGGTCAAAATTCGATCGCTACAACAACAGAGCACCATTGTGAATATACCAAATAGTGAACCCTTTCGTAAGACTGAACCCGCTGCGCCCAAACCCAAAAACTGGTTAATATCGGATCTATTGGTATCGGATACCCATTCAGAAGGTAATAAGGGAGAAATATAAATTCCGATTAACAAAAGTCACAAATAGTTCAGTTGTATAAATGTTCGAAATACATATTCGTTGGTTTAATTTTATGTGAAATTTAAGTAAACAATAAGATATCAATCCGATTGTATCCATCAAGTTCTTCAATATATGTTCTTTAAATACAAAACACTTCATATATATGTACTTCATGGAATCGAACAGGAGAGGTATTGAAAGAAAATAGTAAAAAAAAGACAATGGCATTTAATTCAGGATGCTGTCCATGTAAAGATCTCCAATTCTTACCTTACACAACGCATAATGTGAAAAGCTTTATTTTGATTGTTAAGATTTCAAAAGCTTACTCGGAGTAAATACATAAGATTACAAACTATAGACATCGTATAGTATTCATAGGAATAATTTCGCAGCGATCCTATTGAAAGTGCTTTCAATATATTTGGAATGTTTTATGTTTCGGTTTGATTTTAGATGATAAATGTGAAAAGACGTCTCCTGCTCGTTTACATGATCCAAGTGCAAGTATTTCGAAAACGGCCAACAGTTCTAAGAACGATGGCGATCAGAATTCAATATGTCAAGAGCCTGATTATAAAAGTAGCAGCAAGTGTGCAAGGGAAATGCAGACATATGAAGTCGATACTACGTCAAGTAAGTTATTGAATAAAATACTACAGTCGAACTTCTATATAACAAACTTCCGTGTAACGAATTTTCTATGCAACGAAGTCAGAAACCAGAGCCCTGCAATTGAAACCCATTCTATATAACGAGTTTTCTATAGAAGTTTTTTCTTGTCCCCTTGAGATTCGTTATATGGAAGTTTGACTGTATATACAATTATATATATTTTTATAAAGCACTTAAAATGGCTTTGGGTGTGAAAAAAAGCAAGAAAATGTGTCTTGTTTGAATCTAAAAATTGGAAATTGTTAAGTTATTTCAAAATTTCTTTTTGTTTGAAGACAAATAAACGCAGATTTCGTTTACAGTCAAAGAAAATACATAAATTTGTCTGGGTTTAAGTGACAGAAAGCTTTAAACTTAAAAGTAGATTTAAGTAGGTCGCATTGACTAACAGGCTGACCCTCCCAAGGACCCTGACACATAGACCACTCAGGGTCCTTAGCGGGGCCAGTGAAGCATAATCGAATAATAATGTTTTGGTATTCGAATTATTTTTAGTATTTGTAATTAAATGTGAACTTTAAACATTTTACAGAATTAAAAACAACTGCAACAATAACAATAAATTTAAACGAATGCTCGAATGACAGCAATTCGCCAGAGCTATCGTTGCATAAGACGACAAATGCATCGGAAAAATCAATATCACCCGAACCAACAGCAACAATAGGAGAGAGTTTAGCACGAATTGAATCGTCCGGATTAAGTAGCAAACAGCGACGATCTAGAACAAACTTTACACTCGAACAACTTAATGAACTGGAGCGACTTTTTGAGGAAACCCATTATCCGGATGCCTTTATGCGAGAGGAGCTGAGTCAGCGTTTGGGACTTAGCGAAGCACGAGTTCAGGTAATCAATTATGAACATCTAAATCAAGTGTCATAAATTTCAAAAGCCATGAATACGATACGACTATTTCTTCGGAGTGGTAAGTAGCGACAAATATGACAAATAACCGAGGCTTGCTGGCATGCTGTGTGAAAGTTAACAAATTGAAATTCAATTGTTATTCATTATTAGAAATAAACAACGAAAAGTTGTCCTCTTACAAATCTGACTTAACAACCACCACCAGAATAGAAGATATGGGGTGTTAAGTGGTTTACGCCGCCCTTCGTTTGAAATTACTACAAATGCTCGAGTAGGAAAAATTCGTAGAAACAACAGGGGGCCGATTACAAGTTAAATGCTCAATCAGGGCGGTTCTTAATGGACCGCTATGTGGTAATATATGAACAACCTACTGTTTTCTTTACTTTTACTTACTGTGCTGTAAATTACAACATGTCTTACAATCAATTTATTCGAACTAATGGCAAATGAGCAATGGTTACACTTACCAACTCTAAAACTTGTCCATTTCCCCGGAAAAATAAAGCCAAGACCTCTGACATGGTCAGTTAAATGTCATTTAGCTAACTGGTAGTTCCGTGGCAGGGGGATTGCTGGTTGCAAGTATTCAAGTTGTTCTTTGACATAAGAAAAGTGGAAATATTAGTGAAATTGTTTTATCTTTATTTAAATGTTAGAAAAATGGGATATTTAGAGGAAGTGCTTAAAAATTCCATTGAAATGGAACTCAGCAAAAAAAAAAAAAAATTATTCGATAGCCATTTTCGGTTTGAATTTACCTTCAAATCTAATTTTGTTTCCATATTTTTTTTGTAAATATTGAAGAAATAACGAGTGTGATAAAGTCTTTATTTTATATTAACACGCAACGTATAAAGTCAGTTTAAAAGCTGTGTTTAAAGCTTTCATTTATGTTTATTTCTAGGTTTGGTTTCAAAATCGAAGAGCCAAATGTCGAAAGCATGAAAATCAAATGCACAAAGGTGAGTAAAATTGATAAAAAAAAAATAAAACATATTTGAGATATGTTTGTATAATTGGAGCTAACTTATCCAAAGGAATTCAAATACATAAGTAATATTTGATATTAATGCTAACAAGGTTGCTGTTATCAATTAAGACGAAGACTAAACAACAATGTTTTACACAAACATTTGAAGTTGCTAATTGATATTAATGTTGGAATGGGTAAAAACTTCCTTATACTTCTGAGTTTGAAAACAAAATGAAAGGCAAAGGTAAAGGAGTTTCTTTGGCAACAAGGTGTGATTAAATGAAAGAGCAATAAATTCGTTTAAGGGGTTGATTTAAAGACACCAAAAGTTTGTGCAGTATTAAAATTAATATTATCACTGAATTTTGAAAGTTCGCATCTGCTGTGATTTTCTTTCTTTTTTTTCATGCATTTGCAATAAAAATTTCCCCTCTTTGTGTGAGTGCGACACAAATCATTGCCAACTTAATCAAATTAAATATTCCAGCCGTAAAAGTGGAAAATAAAAATGTTATCGTCGACGAGACGTGGGTTGGGTTGGGTTGAGTTCGGGTTGAGACCTTGATGAATGTATGTACTACAAATGCGCAGGGGGGAAAACACAAATCAGTGTTGAGGGTGGTTCTAGTACAAATTTGATACATTAATGATGATACATTTGAATAAACTGTGAAACCATGACATATTGTGTCAACCAACCAGTTGGTTAACAAATAAGGAAGTCACAAGCATTAAGACAACTGCGGCATTTTCAGCATTAAGCTGTAAACTTCTCCGAAACGTTTACTTAACTAATTGCCTGGCTCTTTTAAATTTGCATAAATTAAAATAATAAAAAAACTCCATGTTCAATGTGGAGACAGCGACTATTGTGGCTTAGCTTGCAGGATTATCGAAGGGTGCCAAGTAGTAAGAGAAACGAGAGTAAAAAGAAATAGTGAATACATAGAGAAATTAAAAAAAATACCAATTAAAATAAAACTTGGCATAAGGGGTTTTTATTATGTGAAAGGTGTTTTTTTTTCTTACTTTAATGTTATTAAGAGAAATATTGAAACAAATTAAAGAAGTAGAATTAAACACAAAGGAACTAATAAATATTCTGGGCCGTCAAAAATATTCTAAGTATTTTATAAGAATTCTTGTTGACAGTTAAATATTTATTCAAAGTGAAAAATCAATTTCTTAATAATACAAACATAAAATGAAACATATTGTTTGCCAGAATTTTTAAAGTTTCAAAAGCCAGAACTAAAGTATTTGTATAAACTGAAAAACTTAAATATTATTTGGACTCTAATAACCTCTTCTACAATAAGTTTATTTCTTCTTACCTACCAAAGGGTTAATGTTTTTTATCGCAACTCTTACTCTCCATTCTGATTTAATGGCCTTATGACTCAAGTCTGTGCCAAAAATTAAGCACAACGGGGGGCGCCCACAAGAACGGTCAAAATATTATAAAGGGTATCTCATATTCAAGCACTTTGTCTATGTCTATGACTTGTTTCATATTCTGTTATGGTTCATAACTAAAACAATTTCAGTCTGTAAAGCAAAAGGCGTTTTGTTGTAGCAAACTATATCAATGATTAAGTTTACTCGAGGTTAACTCAAGTGCACGCATGTGTAGAGGGGAAGGCATAAATAAGTAGAGGCGTGTGGAAAAGCAAAACGAAAGTAATCAAATTAAAATTCGAATAAAAAAAAACGAGGAAACCTTCTGCTTTTTTTTATATACGGCGTAAGGTATCATTTTATGGACCTATATCAATTCTCAGACTTTTTATCGCCACCAAAAAGAAATAGCCCTAAGAGCAAAACGCTGCATAAATGAAGAGAACAAGAAGACTGACTCTGGTTCTGGTTCTGGTAGTGGAACTGGTACTGGTTTTGGTGCTGGCCTTGTGGTCCCTTGAGTGTCATTTTGATATGTGTCCGTCTAGCCTTGGCTTTTTGATTCAGAGGGGTGTGCGGTGCGGGTGTGTGTACCAAGTACCAAGTGAGAGGATTTTGAGCCCCTCAACCTTCGGGGGTGTTTTCAGGGCAATAAATTAGAAAATGAATTCAATTACTTGTCACGAAATTTTTCGTAGCGATTTGCCAAATTGGGATGCTCATTTCTATTTATGTACTAAAGGTATTAAAGGTATGTTTGTACTACTTTGTGCTTATGTAAATTATTTAAGCATGATAGAAACAAACGTACTCAAGCGTGATTCCGACAATTTGTTAAGGGGCCCGCATGGGCTTAAATAAATATTGTCAAAAAAAAAGGGAAGAGCGAGAGACAGATTTATGGGAGTTGTATAGAATATTTAATACTCTTGTATGTTTGTCACATGTATTTGACGTTAGAATCTGATTTTTAAATAAGATTCTTACTGATTTACGCTTTGGAGGTCACAACATTATCGTACCCTCTAGAAAGAGTATAAAAACACGTTCATTCAAGCCCAATATTTTCATCTTTGTTTACACTTCAGATTATTTATCGCTGTTTGTATTGACTTGTGCAGAAAAAAAATCAAATGTTGGAAAATATTACAGGTATTTTGTTAAGCAGTCGAAGTCCGCCGGTTTCGACGCCTCTGGAGCCATGTCGTGTGGCACCCTATGTTAATCTGGCAACAATCCGAAATACCAGCACATCCATAATGCCGGCAGGCAATCTACAGCAACAACAACAACAACAGCAACAGTCTGGCAAAAGTGCCGTTAGCTTGGTTAACAATCGAGCTGCGTCACCTTCTGCAGTAGCGACGGCTGCGGCTGAACACTTTTCGGGCAGCGTTGCAGCAGCGGCTGCATTTTCAGCCTTTGATCCAGCAATCTTATCGGCCGCTGCTCATCAGGTAACTGCAAAGATATTGAAATAATGTGTATATACACATATATGTTCTGATATTTTCTTTAACGTTTCTTGATTTTCATACAGTATGCGGCGGCAATTAGTAATCGAAGTAGACCCGCCGGACTTTTTACATTGCCACAATATCCGCTTCACTTGGCTGCATTTGCTGCCGCGCATAAGAATTCCAGTATTGCGGATTTGCGAATGAAGGCTAAGAAGCATTCGGAGTCGTTGGGCCTTGAAGCCGATATAGTTATTTAGTACATAATTTAATTAAATATTAAATAACATTAGGTTTAGGCTATAGTCTGGTGTTGTCTATTTTAGGACAATTCCGCTATTGAAATTGATATTTGAAACAAACAAAAAAAAATTACAATAATTACAATTACCATACTATTAAAATTATATTTACCGTCTCTATATGTTTCCGTAAATAAATACTGAGTTGTCTTGTTTTTTATGTTCTGACTCAATTGATTTGTACACTAAATTTGCAAGCAAATGATGGCCATTTTGATTTTAAAACGGTAAAATTTTACGTGCATTGACCGATCGGCAAGGCAAGCGGCCACAGACTAAATTCAATTATTGAAATCGTTCCTGCTTTTCAATTTTTCAATTAAGAGAGTGTTAACAGGATCACAAACCGCTCTCTCTTTATTGGCATATCTGAAGTGGAATCTATTCATCAACAAGGCTCGCTCTTTTCCAACAGAGTTCATTGTAAGTGTATCACAAAACTTGCATCACTTATAAAGCGCTCAACTCTACGATTATTCTTACTAAAACAAATTAAATATATGTAAACCAAATAATTTTTGTTCTAATCTAATGTTCCTTAAGAATACAATAGTGCAATATATAATTTCGAACGGTAGATGGCGCTTAATATTTACCAACGTTTTTTATTGTAAGACATAAAGCGCCATCGCTTGCTTTCTGTTAATTCGAGCAGCTGTTGTGTTGAGCAACAGACGACCAAATTGTTAACCGTCTCAAATGCTGACGGTTAACAGTTACAGAAAAAATTGTGTTTTGCGTAAAAAGTATATTAATTTTGATACTTTTTAATTACCGATACAGTTGATTATGCGATACATGTTTTATAATTTTAGTAGGAATGCCCAAGCTACAAGAATTGCTGCAAAAATATACTGGTATTTTTCAGCGCTAGTATTTTATTAGTGCGGCTGACGAGCCAGTATTTACGTTTCGGGGCGGACGTTCACACTTTCAACTTTCGCAGCGAAAATTTTTTTATTTTTATTTAGTATTTCATTTTTGTTGCAATTAAACTACTTAATTTATTTATTAATTATAATTTATTAAAGAAACGCTATGTCAGTATATTAAAGTATGCAAACATCGATAAAAAGTTTATAAAACTCGAGTTTACAATATGCTTCGTCGGCACCCAAGATCCGATCTCCATCTAAAGTAATGAAACGAACTGAGTGAAAATTAAAGAAGTGACGTTTGCACTGTCTAGACTCTAGACTCTGAAGGTTGATTTTATTTTTTTGTTTGTCGTATTTGTGATTTGTAAGTTATTTATCGAAATAATTTATTGTTACGTGTGCGTGTGTGTGTGTGTGTGGAAATTGCAAAAAATATTTTTTATGCTTTGGAATTTGACCTCTTATGCTCTTCTCACTTTTGCGGATCCTGCTTGCCTATTCGATGTCATTATTGTTGCATTTAAACGGTAAAAGGCGTACTCACCAGTTGCGCATCCGCTTCATAACGGTAGTGGAAGCGCAGGGGGCTGAAATTGGGGTGTAGTCGTTGTTGATTGCTCATTTTCATTCAGTTGTTGCGTGTGCGTCGGTGTGTACGACAGTCTGTGAGTGTGTGTGTATGTGTATAAATATGTTTGTGTGTATTTACGTACGTCCATCTGTTTTGTTCCATTACGTTTACTCCAATTTGTGCTGCTCATATGGCAAACATTTCCTGCTATTTGTCCATCTCTCTTTGCTTCTCGCTCTTTCTTTCTTCACTTTACGTAAACTTATTTTGCTCTTGCGTTAAATTTACGCTTTCTGCTTGGCTGACTCAATTAATTCTTTTAGTTAGTTTTATTTCTTTGTTTTTGTTGCTTTACTATTGCCGTTCTCTTACGTTTTTTGATTATTTACGGATTCGCGCATACGAAATTTTGCAACAACAATAAGTAGCATTAATGGAGTCATTAGCCCCTTTTGAAAAAAGCAAAGTTTATATGTATGCATGTTTAAGCTTAGCTCCTCTATTCTCGTTTATTATGCTCTCACTTAATCTCACTAGATGTGTTTTTGTGTTTGTGTGTGTGTTGCTCGTTACTGTTGTATTTAAATTTGAAATAAATTTGTTCAGTGAATGAAAATGGTGGTTTCACAACTGTGCACATTGTGAAAGTTGAATTTTCCATTTAATTAAATACAAATATTCATTGTATGCAAATGCATTAACAAATTTTGGATTAAGCTGGCATGAAAGCTTATAATTTATTTCCCCAGTATTAAAAATTGACATTTTTCTTCATCCTTCGTTGACATGTGAATGACAAGCATTAAATAAACAGCTGATCGTTTAGTTTTTGTTTTGATTATAGTTGGCTATGTTGAGAATGATATAATATGATCAATATGATTGGATATTTTATGCTTATAATTTTGTATTTTTAACAGCTTTATTTTGTCTTACAGCTTAACTTAAATATATATGTTTATATGTATATTGTATGTTTTTGAATAAGATGAAAGACATGCTGTGATGGCGAAAATGGCATCTGGTGACCTTTCGTTGACCAGCACAAGCAGTCAAGAGGGTAAATAAAAAAAAAAAATCCTTCAAAAATCAAAAAATAACTTAAATAATTTATTTTTCCTTTTTTGTACAGAGGAAAGTTCGGAGTATGTGGGCTATGACAGCACATTGCGACCACCATCGAATTCCAGTGGCAGCACATCGGCCGCCAATATGGCCAATAACAATGGACCCACAAAGGTGGTCAGCAGTGGCAGTGGTGGAGGCGGCGGTGGTGTTGGAGGAGTTGGAACGACTGCCAAGAAATATGATTTACTGCAATCACAGTACGAATCAGCAATGCTGGAGCTGACCACACTTCGGCATCAGCATTCGAACTCGGAGCGACGTTGCGATGAGCTTGCCACACAATTGAATATCTATCAGGAGCACTATATGGCGGATCGTAATAAGTTTACGGATATTGTAGCCGAAAGTACGCGACTAAAGCATAAGTTAATGCTGCTGGAGAGCCAGAACAATGGTAATCCTCCAGCTGCACAATCAGCATCATCAGCTAGCAATGCTTTCTACTATGGCAAAATGCAAACACCTTGCGATGGCAGCTGCGGCAGCAGTGAAAAGATAACGGAGCTAAAGAAAGAGCGCAATTTGATTGCCATGGAGCGAGAGAAGTATAAGAAATCGTACATTGAGCTGGAAAAGGAGCGCAACTTTTATCGCGAGCGCGGCGATGAGAATCAAACGTTGAAAGTGCTGCTCTCCAAGGAGACCAAGCATGTCGTCTCATTAACTGAGGAGCTAAATCAGTTGCTATCCGAAAAGGATAATGTGCTGCAGGAACATCAGAAGATGTCCGATGACTTGGCTTTGGCAAACAAGGAGATTGATCGCCTCAAAAAGGATGAACTGATGTACAAGACCGAATTGAAATCGCTACAATTGGCAAATGCTGAGCACAAGAAACGTGATCTGCTCAAGTCACGTGAGAGCAGCTGGTCCAAAGAGTTCAACAACGATAGCAAGGAAGAGCTGGAGAAGCTTCGCAAAAGCCTTGACAAGGCACAATCGGAGGTGGAGCGTGCTCTCCAAGATGCCGAAGAGGCGAAACGTGTTCGTGATTGGGCCATATCACAGCGCGAAAAGATCGTACAAGAGCGCGATTCGGTAAAGACTCTGTGTGATAATTTGCGCAAGGAGCGCGACAAGGCTATTTCTGACCTGTTGATGGCCATACGCGACAGCGAGAAGATCAAGAAGCAGAAGGATGAGGCACAGCGAAAAATCGATGCACTCAAAGAGCAGCTAGAGAATCATGCAACAATCACAACACTTCAGACGGCAGCAACAACTTCGGATTCAACCTCACGTAGAAGTTTCCGTTTGAGCAGCTTTGAAAGTGGCGCTGATCTATTGGAGATTGAGCTGTGCAATTATCATGATGCAGCCGATCTGGGCATTATACTCGATGATAGCAATAAGCGTCAATTGGTTTGTGGCGTCACCAACAGTTCACCCGCTTGTGGCAAGCTCAAGATCAATGATATCATTTGCAAGGTGAACAATCTTGAGTGTGAGGGTGTCTCGAAGCGCATGGTCCTGGATGAGATACGCGCCTGCGCGCCACGCTGTCAATTGCTCGTCTCACGCACCAGGCACAGTAAAAGACACTCCTATGCCGTCCAACTAAAGACAAATAGTCGTGATGCCATTGGACTCCAATTGGATATGGGCGTATTTATAGCTAAAATTGAGCCCAATTCTCTGGCATTCTATGAACCCGAGTTGGATGTGGGTGATCGTGTGTTGAGCATTAATAACAAGTCTATGGATTCACTGCAATCCATCGATGAGGTGATGCAGTTGCTCAACACTGACACAATAAGCATCTTTGCTCTCAAGTATGTGCCCGAACAGCAGGCGGAGGCGCATTGTCGCATGACCAGCTCATCGGCACAAACGGATAGTTCCATTGATTCCAGCAGCACTGTTGGTGCCACAACCACCAATACAGCCAATACAACCGCCACAACAAGCAATAACAATAATAGTGGTGCTGCCAAACATCCGTCCAAATTTGCAGACTTTCTGCGCAAATTGAAGTTTAGTAAACCCGGCACAGCAGATGATAGCTTCGAGCAGGAGCATGATGTAGCCATAGCGGCATTGGATTCGGTTTTGAGTGAGAATAGTTCGGAGAAGAGCAAGGAGAATCTATTCAAGCGTCACAAACGTGGCAAGAAGTGTGAAAAGGAGGCCAAAACAATGGGCACCTGGCCGCGCACAAACATATCCCATGACAATCCAACGGGCACAATTGTTCAACGTGGCGGCGAAAAGAAACGTGCTCTAATGTCCCTCTTTACTGCCGGACCCATCAATGTGGATAAGGATGATGATGTTGTCGATCCCATTGCGGATGCCAAACAACCACAAATGCAATTGCAAGATTTGACACCACCTCCATTGCCACCGCAATTGTCGAAGCCACGTAATCTAAATGGTGGTGGTGGTGGTGCTGTTAAAACGCATCCCAATCGCAACTCGAATCCTGTTGGCAATTTTGTCGCCTCAACGCTCTTTCAACCTGGCAATGTTGGCAATATTCAATATCCAAGGCATTCATTGTATGGAGGAGTCTTAAGCACACCCGAGGATAAACAACAATTGATGCAACGTCCAGCTCCATTGATGGGCGCCAATGCACGGGTCAAGTTGCATGGACAAGAACGTTCCGCTGGACGCACACACAATCCACATCGTTTCTCCTTGAATATACCGCCGAGTGGCGGAGATTTCTATCAGCCCAAGACAAGTGGCCAGCAGGCTCAGCAACAGGTTGTTCCCGCTATGGCAGCTGGAGAATTTCCATCGCGCAAACAACAGATGTTCGATATGTTTCAGCAGCCAGCATCACTAAACGCCACATCCGCATCTGCAACCGCTCCTCCCCTGCCCTTGCCCAAAATGAATACAATATTTATGCCCTTGCATCCGCCGCCACGTCTCTCAGGTGGCAGTGGTTCAGCTGGCTCGGGTTCAGTTGGCGGACCCATTGACATCATCTCGTTGAAATCACAAAACTCCATTGAGTCAATGCTGTCGGCAAAGAGTCCACCGCCGCCGCCCATCAACGAATGCAGCAGCAATAACATATATCCGAAGCGCAACCAAGTGCCGCCAATGCCGCCCAAGCATGTGCCCAAATATCCCAGCGATAGCGAGAGCATTGGCTCAATCACAATCATGGGTTCGGGTCACAACTATTTGCCGCCACATCCCATCCATCATCATTTGGCCAGTCATACAACAGCTGGCAATCGTCATACCCAGCTCTTTCCCAGTTTTCCGCCCAGCACACATGCCTTGCGCTATATGCGACGCTCGAGTCCGTTGACCCTACCCTCGCCGCCACCATGCACCACGCAAACGATGACCACATCCCAGGCACCAGTGGAAAGTAATAGCAATAGTAGCAGCATTGGCATACCAACCGATTTGGTCTATCAGCATGCACATGCTCATCCGCTGGGACATCAGCATCATATGCATCAGCAGCAGCATCATCATCCACCCTATATGGACTATACCCAACAGCAACAGCAGCAGCAACAAACACAACATTATCCTTATAGCCTTGCTGCTGGTACTGGCAATGGGGTTATCTATGAAGGTGGAACGTTTCCTCGCAAAAAGGATAATCAACGTTTACGTATTCCGTCCAATCCGAGCGTGGCCAGCAATAGACAAAACAGCAGCAGTCTGGTCAAGAATAGCTCCGGTTCCATTGATCATCATTATGGTAATGCGGCCAACAACAACAACAGCAGCAACAGCAATTCAGCTCATAATAATCCGATGATGAGCTCATCTCTCTATGCCGCCAATGTGAGCAGCATCAATGGCATTGGCAGCGGTGGTGGTGGCAGCGGTAGAGGTTCACCAATGCCGCAGGTGCATGTCGAGGTATTGAGCCATGGCGGACCGAGCGGCAGTGGCAAACGTAATTCAAATGTGGCAACGGATTTTCTATGCCCTGGAGACCTTAGAAGAGTCACGATCGATAAGCGCGACAAGTCGCTTGGCATTACCATACAGTGCAACAATAATGGTGGCGGTATTTTTGTGTCCACAGTTGCTGACAAGAGTACCGCAATGCGTGCCGGTCTTCAAGTGGGCGATCAACTCTTGGAAGTCTGTGGCATCAATATGCGTGCAGCCACAAATGAAATAGCAGCGAATGTTCTACGCCAATGCGGAGATTCATTCACAATGCTGGTGCAATACAATCCAGAGAGTAAGTATACGGAGATAATACAGATAAGATCATGCAAATAAATTCAATAACTTTATTGTTTACAGAGTTTCACTCAACTGAGTACGAAGGCATTCACGCCAATCTGGAACCAGAATCTCCCCTCAATCATTCGGGATCACCAACACCACGCAATTCGCCGCGACCGCCGGCACGCAGTGTGCAAGCGACGCTGCCAATGCAACCGATGCAGACGCTTTCGTTGTTGCCGTCAGCGGGCAGTGTGACGCGAGCACCGCTCTCAAATCAGTCCATCAAGGATCAGAGCTTTGCGGACAGCTTGGAGAATCAGTCGGATATAAGTAGTAGCCAGGATATGCCATCATCAGCGGCAACAACAACAACCACAACGGCATCAGCCACCTCAACGGTGTACGATGAGGATACCAAGCTAACATTGCCGCCAGCGCCAGCAACAGTTGCTGCAGAATGTAGGTTTCAATGAAACTCGATAGCAAGATTAGAGAGATTAATTATGTATTTATTTTGCAGCTTTGCGCTTTGTCACGCTACACATGGATAAGTCAAAGAATTTGGGCATCAAGCTATTTGGAGGCAACAAGGTTGGCATTTATGTGCATGATGTGGCACCGGGTTCACCGTCAGATCATGCTGGCATACGTAAGGGTGATCTCATACTGGAATATAATGGCGTTGATTTAAGTGGTGTCACAGCCGAACAGGCAGCCAATGAGATCTCCAAGCTTACCGATACGGTCACAATGCTCGTACAAAACAAGTTACAAAGTGAGTGTGGACTCGTTGCGAGAGACTTATTTGGTTATACTTTAATATTGCATTTCATTTGTTTGTAGCCCTCAAGCAAATTAAGGATAAGCCGGGCGATTCTTTTTATGTGCGTGTGGGGTTTGATCGTTTTGGTGAACTGAATGAGGAGGATTTGCGTTTTGTCAAGGATGAGGTGCTCTATGTGGATAACACGGTTTTTAATGGCACATTTGGCTTGTGGCGTGCCTGGAAATTAGATGCAATGGGACATCGCAAGGAGTGCGGCATTATCCCAAGTCAAATGAAGTAAATATTGCTAAACTATTTGTTTAATTTATGGTTTAATTTGTCTTTCTTGTTTTGCAGAGTGGAAGAGGAGATGCGTTCGGGCGAGGTGGTCGACTGTGATACGGGCACTGCGCGACGTGGCAGCACTTCGGCGCGACGTTCATTTTTTCGGCGAAAGAAGAATCAGCGCAGCTCATCGCGTGACTCCACAGAGATTGCGAGCTTTAGCAATACGCAGCTAAGTTTCTTTCCCGACTCGGGCATACTTAACGATGATGGCGGTGTCTTGAGCTATCAGCGTGTAGAGCTTCTAGACTGTGAGTGTTTGTTGATGTAAATCCGTGTGTTAATTTGTATTTAATGTATTTTTGTTTCTGTTGTGCAGCGCCAATACGTCGACCGGTGCTCATCATTGGACCACTGTCTGAGTGCTTAATAGATCGTTTGAAGATCGATTTTTCCAATTTGTTTAAGCTGTGCGAGGTAACGACCATGGATTGCTCACAAGAAGCCATGGAGGAGGGCCTTAAGGAAAATATATTTGTGGATTATCGTCGACGTGGCAACAAATTTGAATGCACCACAGTCGAGGCCATCAGCAACGCCTGCAAAATTGTAAGTAGCATATAATTCTCAAATAATCCATTTAACTTTAAACTTATAAAATAACAATTGTAGGATCGCCGTCACTGCATACTGGATGTGTCGATCTCAGCCGTGGAGCGCCTTCAGCGTTTACAAATCTATCCAATTGTGTTGCTTTTGCGCTTCAAGTCGGCCAAACAAATACGCGATATTCGTGATTTTGGCACCGATAAAATATCAGCCAAAACAGCTAAGGAAATGTATGAGCGAGCCCTAAAACTGGAGTTTGACTACAAGCAGTATATATCCGGTATGTTATGACTACTTGTATTGTATTTATATATAGACTTTTTTTGATTTAATAAATTCTGAAATTCTAGCCGTCATACCTGGCGTCAGCATTAAGCATATGTGCACTCAGATCAAGGATGCCGTCGACAAGGAGCAGGATAAATTACTTTGGGTGCCCGTTACGAATGGTTGAAAGGCACACTTCGACGAGATTTTGCGAGATATTTTACTAGTTTTAAGTTGTAATCAGAACTAAGATTCTTCTGATCAGCCGCGCATAAATATTGAAATGCGTATTTAATATTATTTAGCTTTTGTATTCGTTTCGCTTAACGCAGAGTATTGAATGTCGCCCTATTATGTTTTGCATTCTGGGTCGGCGTATTTTCTGTATGTTTGTTTAATGTCTCTTAAATTTAATTTATATATCCTATATACATATTTATTTACACTGTTTTGTAAAAGCATGTTTGTTTTGTAATTGTCTGTGCGTGGATTTAAAAAATTCCCATTTGTAAAGTGTTAGTCCAGTTTTATTCAGGCAACGACTTGATGCTACTTAAAGTTCAATTATTTATTACTAAATTATTGTTGGCAATAGAAAGTTTCACTTGATACGGTTGATAACTGTGTACGTTGAATTTGTATTTGTATTTGTTGGTTTTTCGTTTTTTCGTTTTTTTTTTCAAAATTGTCATTCTCAAGTAAGGAAATCATATCGAAACCTAGTGCCTTTTATAAAAAGAGAAAAGTGAAGTCTAAAATAATGCAATAGTATACAAAATCTTTATTTGATGCAACAAAATGGGTATTGAGAAAGAAATGCAAAATCACTATATATATTTTTATATATGCTATATTAGCCGTTAAATAAATATAAATGTTAAATGCCTTAATCAAGTAATATATATTTATATGAACTATTCAAATTTACATAAAAGCAAAAATGAGTTAAATATGATATATTTTATACACCCCATAATATAATTTTATACACTTGCACACATACACATATATATACTATATATTTTTTGCAATAAAAATATTTTTTCCAGAATCTATGATTTCTTTGTTACTTTTAGGTTTTATTTACAGTACAAAATATAGTTGGTTTTTAATTTGTATGGCCACAAACTAATTCTAATTCGAAATTAAATATTAAAGCAATACTATTAAACGCAATGCCACTAAATCGTTTAATAAATATTTCAAGGTACATTCGCTCTGTAAAGTTTTCGCTGGGAAAGTCATTGTGTCGATCTTTATCTATATACAATAACACAATGGCTGACTTAAGATTAACTTATTAAACTATTTATTTAACTCAAAAAACAAAATTTACTTTAGCTAAAATTTACTTCTCTGTTTTAGGTTTAGAAGGAAGAGTTAAGAGTTAGTTAAATAAATATATGTAAGAGACAGTTTAGGGTTAAATATTGTATAGATTGCTGTACATTGGAGGGATTAGGACTAGGTTTTATTCTCTCCATAACGAATTAGCCCTCAAAGAAATCGAATTCATCGCGTGGCCGATACCATTGATCTGCGGCATGTTCGTAGATGGCACGTTGCACCTCTGCTTCAGCTGCTCCAATGGGATCCGCATTTTGATACACTTGTTGCATGGAACCAGCATCAAAACGACTCTCCGAGCGCGGACTACGCGACGTTGCACGAAACTCCATGGGTAGATTGTAGCATTTGCATATACAGCTTGAGGGAAAACGAAACCAGTCCGAAAAGATGCCACGGCACTCATTGTGCGGATCGTAGGCCAACAATCGGTGCAATCGATATTGTTGTTCACAGCGACAGCCATCGCGACAGAACATCTGCTTGAACTCGTGCGTGCATTTCTCCCAGTGCACATACTGCTCGAAGGGATACAGATTGAGCAGGGCCAGCACTTCGCCGCGTGTATTGTTTGCCCAGAAAGGAGCAACCACCTCATCCTTGACCGGACAAGCATTGCTGGAGTAGAGAAAGATATGGATACTATTTGACTTTGAGCTTAAATTTAAAGCACCGCGGGGCTACAAGACAGACGTACCACATCCTGCGGTTTTTCAAGGCAAACTATACATTTAAGAACATCTGACATTTGACTGAATCGCAAAGTACTTTAATTGAAAGTACTTTCACTTTGCAAGAAATTTTAGGAGTGGGCCTAATGACACTTTTTTTATGCGTCATTACACCCGCGGGCTCTATGACACTGGGCGTAATGAAGCGAACCTAGGTTTTGTACTTAAATACTTACACTCCACGCATATTGCTGCTGACTGTCATTGGCTCCTGTTTGATGGCATCTTGGAACAGTTGTCCACCCTCTCGCAGCAAACCGACTTTTGCAGTGCTTGTTGGTGGTGGTGCAACAGTGGTGCTGGTGGTGGTGGTGGTGCTAACAGTAAATGGTTTGCGTCCCGAACTCAATGCCGCATTGAATGTGGGTGAAAAGAGTGAGGCAAAACTAAAGGGTGTTGTTGTTGTGGATGTTGTTGTTGTTGTTGCTGTTGCTGCGGTACCAAATATAATTTTCGTGATATTTCTACGTGGTGCTAAAGCCCCTGGCGATGTGGTGCTGCCAAGTGTAGTTGCTGTTGTTGTTGTTGTTGTTTGTGCTGGTGCAGATTTAACAGATGCTGTTCCTAAAGTTGTTGTTATTGTTTTTGTTGAGGATGAATTGTCGTTGGGTTTCTGCTTGCGTTGTGGCATAGCTGTAGTGCGTTTGGGTGCAGCTGTTGTTGTTGTTGCTGTTGCTTTAACCACTGTGGCAAGTGTTGCCGAAATGCTCAGATTGCGTAGACTTTGTTCAACTTCCTGACCCAACTGTGGCGAATCAATTATTTGAATATTATCACCAACAATTGCTGTCGTTGCACTGGAAGTTGATGATGTGGTGGTTGAGTTGTTGGTGGTGCTGGATGCGGTTTCATAAACACTATTTGAGTTCACATTGCTTGAACTATCATCACCAGACACAGAAGCTGTTGTTGTCGTTGTTGTTGTTGTTGGTGGTGCTGGTGGTGGAGGTGGTGGACTGTTTGTTGTGGTGCTAACCAGGGATACAGGTCGAAAATGTGGTTCCATAAGCACATCGTTACCTTTATAGCTACTATAATCGTCTCGATCGCCATCACGACCATGCAACATATACTTGGCACCACGTGGCATCTTCGAATAGCGTTGCGCCGCATCCTCAATATCATCCGGATCAACAACCTCATTGTTCTGGATCTCATCGCGCAACACGGCTATGTGTCGCACATCTCCGTACATGCGCTTCATCAAACCCTGATTCTCGTGCACAAACCGACGCACAGCATGCCACGGATATATCGAGCCGGGCAGATGACAATATGCCTGCTTGCCCAAATCACAGGGTATGGCCGCCAGCATCTGGGCACGACCACGTCTCGAAACCTTGCCGTTCGGACTGCACGAATTGGACGAATCGAAACCGAAACTCGGTGTGCCATCCGAATGGGCAACGGCGGACATAAATAGTAGCAAGAATAAAGCATAACACTGCAAAAGGAAAAGGCAATCATCGAAAATACAGTTTAAAATTATATATTAATAGATGTGTTTTCAAAAAAGTAGAACGGAGTAATGAATAAATGCCTTTGCTTACCATTAAATTTAAAGGAAATCGAGTAAATATGTGTTCAAAGTAAGGATTTTAATTATAAAAGTGTTAAAAACTAACTAAAACATACGATTTCCTAAGAAACTTGAAACTTTTACAATGTTGAGAGGATTGCGTTGAGCGAGGTCGTACTGTATATGTTTGGTAATATACTAAAAGTAAACAAATCCTTTTTTTTTCAAAAGCGCTGACTAAAAACTATATTTAACAATATTTAATGCTAAGAAAAAGTCTTGCATACTTCAAACAACATTATTTAAATACATTTTTTCGAAAGGAAAATTTAAGAAAAAATGCACGCAAGAATTCAATTAGAGGTTGCACTTAAACAATAAACAAATGCGACTGGCTCTCACTCGGACAAATAGTTTGTCGTCAGCGTGACGAAGCTGAAAAGCAAAAAAAAAAAAGCCACAAAAAAGCGGAACGGACAAAATGTGCCTCTCTCCCATTCGGTCGCTCATCAAATTTTACTTTCACAGAAAGTGCAACTGCAACAACAATCACTTCAAAAGCTAACCACAAAGAAGATGATCGATGTGCATTTGCATTGCAATGAAAGACCAAAAGATGAGAGAGAGAGAGAAAAAGAGAGAGAACGAGAGAATGGCCGCAATTACCTTGATAAATATACTATATATAAGAAGATATAGTGTGGGGTCTGGGACCGGCATTGGGGCCGGTCGTCAAGCATTAAGTGGCCAAAAAGTGAAGTGTAAAACAAAGACAGAGAGAGAAAGAGAGAGAGAGCAATTAAAAGCGAATGGTTGCTCCGGCTAGCCACAAGTAAAAGTAAATTGCTGCAAAAGGCAAACAGTGAAAAGAGCACCTTCGTCTACTCGAGCTCAACTCTTGATTCCAATTCGATGAGGTCCCTTACAACTTTCCCTTTCGGTTGCACAATCGAATCGACCCGACCAAGGAGCACACACACACACACACACACACACACACACGCAAATACACTGCAGAAATCCAAACCGCAAGCCACACAGCCTGCCACTCGCTGTGCATTTTTGTGTCTCGTTTTTGAACTGGTTTGGTTTAAACTTTTTTTGTTTTGTTTGCTTTTTTCGTATGGATTTCAAATTTAATATTCATTTAGTTATCATTTTAGCTGGCATGCGGTATTTGGTTTTTTTGTTTTGTTTGCATGATTCACATCTACATATATCTGTCTCTTTCTCTCTATTGCGTGTGCCTAAAAAGAAAGTGCTTTGCTTTGGGTGTGTGTGTGTGTGTGTGTGTGCATGTGTGTGAACATTAAACTAGCTTTAGTCAACAAGTTAGATAACCCAAAATTGAACGGCGTATTTGACAATGTTTACCAAAATACAATTTGGTCACAAAAATTAATTAAATATTTATTTTTTCTATTACTTAAAAAAAAACATTACTCTAAGTTAGGAAGTTATCTTTAACTTTTGATCTTTAAGTATTTTATTTTCATTTGAACTTTGTTTATTCTGTCAACCATGACTTGAATCAAGTCTGTTTTTCTAAAATCGAATATGTTATGAATCGTATCGAAGAATTGAACCAAATTATATATTAATGGATCTGAAGTAAGTTTAAATGAACCGGAAATCAATGTTAATGCTTTAACTTGAACCATAGAAAATAGTAAATTTGTTGAGCAAGAAATTTTTTTATAAAATTAGAAAAGTAGAAACCAAAAACTTGGTAACTTGGTGTAAATAAACCTTAGATTGACTTTCAAGCCTTAGCTAACATTGTGAGATAACTTAAACAAATAAATACAGAAAGCTGCATTAACAAACTTTTTACTAATATTCCTCTAAGAATCTGAAAAGAGTTTCTGATAAGTTCTTGTTTATATTAATGACAAATGAAAGAGTTTAATGTATTGGATGATCACTGTATCTAGAAATGGCTAGCAGTATTATGTTTAAAAAAGACTATATACTCCAATATTTACTCAAAAGTGATTTAATTTTGGGTCGTAAATCAAAAGACTTAGGCAACGAACTTGCTTCCAAGCCAATACTCAAATTTTATGTAATTATTTTGTCAAAAGCAAACGATACAGATTACCACATGAAACCTAACCTAAACAAATATTAAGTGTGCAAAATGTAATTGGGTCAAATAACACACACACACCGACACACACACACATGGAGACAACCTGAAATGGAAAGCAAAATGGCTTTCGCTTTGTTTCATGTTTCTACATACAAAAAGTAAGGGACAATTTTATGAAGTAAAATATTAGTAATAATTATAAGAATAAGAAAAAAGATTCACACAAACATTCAAACACACTTGTCTTATTTCTTGGTAAGCCTAGAAAAAAGCCATAAAGAAAATTGGAGCAAACACAGAGTCTTTCGCTGTCTGTTTTTGGCCTGTCTTCATCATATGCTACCAACAAATCAATATGTTCGTCCAAGCTGCTTGCAACTGGCAGCATGCAACATGCAGCAGCAGCAGCAGCGAGGAAGACATTTGTCAATTCTGTCCAATGAGTCGCGCGTCTCGCATTTAATGTGTCAGTGCGATTAGGATTGCCAACTTTCTAAGAAGCCCATCCAAACCAAACCAGACAGAGACACCTGTTGCTCTTCACACCCCTCCTCTCGTCTGATTCTTGTTGAACCGCCAGCTGACTAACTAAACCGTTTATGTCTTCATTTAGTAACGACTCTGAATCAATGAATTATTTATCAATTCAGAAATCAAACTGCAATGTTGATGTTACATTTAACCAAATTTGGGTTTTTGGTTAATGCCGTTTTTGTGCTGCGTTCGTTAATTGCCTTTGCGCTGGCGCAGCTGTTAAGTTAGTTGGTGAAACTTTAACTTTAACTCAACTTGATGTGCAGCTGATTTTGTATGCAGAATTCAATTAATTTCACAATGCCACCGGAAAAGATGACCAACAACTTT
Source organism: Scaptomyza flava (assembly GCA_030179655.1). NCBI lineage: Eukaryota > Metazoa > Arthropoda > Insecta > Diptera > Drosophilidae > Scaptomyza > Scaptomyza flava. The sequence continues at coordinate 21,860,873 of JARNME010000029.1, read as the reverse complement.
TGTTTTTGTACAAATTTGGCATACGTTTGGGTTATTTATGAGTTTTTTATTTAAAATTCAAATGACGGCCAAAAGCTAACTAACTCAAGTCGCTTTAAAGAAAGTGAAACTTTTTTGTTTCCCAACCCACACAACAAAAGCAACAGCTGACTGGGTGTATGTGTGATTTTCAACATATACTTATTAACTTATTAAATGTTCGATTTTATGTCTTATAGGCTTAATAGTAGGACCTAAACAAAGCTCAACTGTATTATAAACATATTATGTGACACATTTGTCACTAAATAAATAGATTTATGTGTGAGTGTGTGTGTGTGTACCGTTATTAGTTTAGTGATTTGCAATCGCCTATCCATATTCGTAAGCTCCATTGTTTACTTTCACTCGCTTTTTTGTTTCGTTTTTCGGTTTTCGTTTTTTGGTTGCCTTTGGCAATCGCACAGACAAACGTTAAAGCACAAAGTGCGGCTTATGGGAAACTTTTGTCAAAAGGATTTCGCAATTTTTTCACTTTGAAATTTTGTCAATTTGTGTGTTTATTTTATCGATTCGGATTGCGATGTGCCTTTACATAGCCGCAACGCAACGTATGCATAATAATAGATATATTTATTCGCATTTGTGTATTGTACTGTTTAAAGTATGTTAGCTTTTTTTCACTCAGCTAGCTGACAGGCGCACATAAGCCACAACAGCGATCCCAAAAAGCTCCAAAAGCTGACGAATCAAACAAAATCACGTTTACACGCTTCGCACTCACGTTCGCAACTGCGGCGAGAGTTGCGCCACAGACTGTCAGCAAGCAAGAGTCAGCAAAAAGGAAAAATAAAAATAAACGACGTCGACAGAGCCAGAGATTGTTGTGTCGCGACCCCGCTGCCCGCAAAATCGGAACCCGACTCACGACACAGCCAAAAAGACGACGCGACGCGACGGCGGCGAAGCAAAGCGGCGCAAGCGAAAACGCTTTTTATACCCTATATACATGCATATATGCGTTTAGTGTGAGCATATTGAAACATAAACTTTGGTTTGACAAGAAAAATATGATTTTAATAAAAAACATTCGCAACGATAAATATAATAAAGTTTATATCTTTAAGTGAGTATTTATACAAACGCAACCATACTTTGCGATTGACAAAATTTCGCTTGTGTTTTATTTATTGCTTTAACTTTTTTTTACAGGATATTCTCTAGTTGATAAACATGTTTTATTAATTTGAGCTTTGTTACTTGTTATTTTTACTGCTCTGCCCAGTTTTTGTTGCTGCTGTAGTTTTTTGTTTTTTTTTGCGAGTGCAGGAAAACTTTTTCTTATTTATTATTCGAAACGTTAGCAACGGGCGGGCGCAGCAAAACACAAACATTGAAAAACGAGCAAGCTGCTGCAGTACTGCAAAAAAAATACACAAGCAACAACAAATCACAAATGCACGCACACAAACATGAAAGAGTCACACGACTGCGAGAGAGCAAAGCCCCAATGATCCGAAGAGGAAGAAGATGATGTCCGAGACGAAACGAAGGCACGACTTCGCTACCGTTGTTATTGCTGTTGTTGTCGTTGATTGTCGCTGCTGCTGCTGCTGCTGCTGGTGGGAAGCGGGAAGCTTTGTCAAGCAACGAAGACGATGACGCCTGCTTAGTAGGTCAGTAGTGGCCTTTAAGTTTGTTGTTGTTACTGCTGCGACTGCGACTGCCGCTGTTGGTGTTGTTATTGTTTTTGTTACGTTTCGTGTTTGATTTAAACGTAAACAACAAGATGCGTTATTTTGTTGTTGTTGCTAAGAATAAATTACAGAGCTTGCCGGTCGATCATACAGCTGTTCACGACGCAAATAAAAAGTGAATAAAACGAATAAGATTTTAAGACTTTAATAAGAAAAGTATTGTCAATTTTGCCTCTAGGAAAGAATACACAAACATTAAAAGCTTATTGAATAAATCCCCGCTTGCATGTCAATGACTTTTGAAGAGAGAGAGATAGAGAGAGAGCAGGAGATCAAGTCAAAGTTTAGCCACACAAAATGCATGTAGAGTTTTTCTCACTTTTTTTTTTTTAGTGTGGCAGCTGCGAGATGTAAAGTCAACGGTAATTGTTATGGTTATGGGTGGGTGGACTCTTAAACTGACTCTTCTCTCTTTTCTTATACGGCTTTTTTCAACTCTTTAAATTTAGTGGTTCCTTTTCTCATTTGTTTTTACCATTAAGTTGCCAAAATATTAACTAATTTAAGACCAAACTGGTTGGTGGGTGCTTTTTTTTTACCTGCTGGATGATGTAAAAAGATTGTGGAAGCATATTTGTTTGTATATAATAAGAAGTTATTTCAAGCCCAAAAAATAGGGTATCATAATGTATAGTTTCAATAATAGTTTTGTCTTCAGAGGGCGCTAAATGAGCAGGCACAAAATGTTTCTGCACATCCACAACCTAATAATATTTGGGATAAAGTGAAAGTGCTGAAAATAATAATAGAGCCAAGCTGCTTTCAAGTGTACTTAAGAATGTCCATACCTTAATTTTTACTTGTCTATTCTTAAATTGAGTTCCATTCCAGCAATCAGATAAGCCACTGTGATTATGAATAAGAAGTAATTATGCATTTGGAACACACATATGATGGAATCTTAAAGTTTCCCTTTTAATTGTTAAAAAAAAAAAGCAGGGTGCTCAAAAGTTTTTAATTAATAACATAAAGAGCTTCTTTATTGGGTACATTGAATAAAAAGTATCACAAGTAACACATGTGATCGATTCCCATAAAAGTGACCATAACTCGTTTATATGTAGCTGCCGAACAGGTGTAGAGGTAACAACAGCAACATGAGTGTCGCGACTATAAACGCCGACGTCGCCAAAATGTCTAGAAGCAAAGATTCTAAAGACTTGAGAGCCAAACGAGATGAAAGTGCGCGACTGGTTATTGGATTGCTTCCCATGCAACAAGACTGCAACTCAAGTTCATTAGCGTCATCGCTCGTTGTGTTTGGATCGACTGACATACAGATAATGTGTTGTAAATTTTAGCAAATAGACAAATAAATGTTCTACTTTCACCAGAGTGCAGTGCCAGCAGAAGCAGACAGACATATGATGAGCACAAAGAGAAATTTATGAGGCATCATTAATAGTACTATACGTAAGCTGACAATACAAATAAAGCAGAAGATGTTTGATTATTTTATACTATTTGTTTTAAAGTTAAAAAATTAAATTAAAATGTAACAGACAACATTTGACTGGGTGACAAATAAGTGATTGCTATGCTTGTGTCGGCGAGCTTTTTGTTTTGCAACTGCACATATCTATCGATACTTATTAAATGTATCGTAGTATCGATGCTCATATTGTTCACAGCTGCAACAGCTACCGCAACAAAATTACAATTCTTTTATAAATGGAATTTCTTGACAAAATGGATGTGGAAAATGAACGTGTGCTAAAATTAATATTCCCCGATGGTATACCAGGTAAATATTGACCCATTGGAGTATTCTTTGAGCCGCATCTCATGATGTTCTTTACATGCTAGAAAATCTGCGTGGCAATCCGGAACTCGATAACTATTTGGCCAAACTGGGCACCTGCAAAGTGGATCAATTGAAGAAGGAGCAATCAAGGTTAGCCGATGAGACCAAACGCATATTGGAGCAGACACAAGAGCTAGCCATTTCCAATTACAAGACGTTCATAACAACCGCTGAAAACTCACGTTCGATCTTTAACGAGTTCCAAAAGGCCGAAGAACAGGTGGACACATTGATAGGCAAATTGCCGGCGTTCAGCGACAAATGCGAGCAGTTTCTTCAAGAATCCGCTGAGCTAACAGAACAGCGACGACTCAACAGCACCACACTTCACAAGAATGCTCAGCTGCTGGAGATACTGGAGCTGCCACAGCTTATGGAACGCTGCATTCGCGAGGGACGCTACGAGGAGGCACTCGAGTTGGCCAGCTATGTGCAGCGTCTTGGCCAGCATCAGGGACATCTCATACCAGTTGTGAATGTAAGAAGGAGTCAGTTAAGTTAACTTTCCATTCCTATCCTTTCACATTGTATTGCAGAGCATTGTGCGCTCTGTGGAAGCTTTGTGGCATACAATGCTTGTGCAGCTAGTAGCGCAACTGCGCATGGATTTGCAATTGCCTAAGTGCCTGCAAATTGTCGGCTATTTGCGTCGCATGCAAGCCTTTGGTGACAATGAGCTTAAATTGAAGTTTTTGCAAGCGCGCGATGCCTGGCTAACAACCTGTCTGGACGCCATTCCCACCGCAGATGGTAAGTGCAGAAACTGAACACAAACACAAATAAATAACTACATTCTATGTATGCATTTGTATAGCTCAGCAGCATTTGACGAAGACAATTGAAATAACGCGCATTAATTTATTCAACATTATAACACAATATCGAGCAATATTTCCGGATGGGGAGCAAAGTGTTGGCAAGTCGACCATAACAATACCGTTGCAAGGCGTAAGCTGCAATGGCGATCGTCTTTTTCAAGCCTGGCTGCATAATAAGGTAAAGTTTGTGCTTTCAACCAAGGATTATTCTTTTAATTCGTTTCGACTTTTCACAGATCGATGCCTTTCTGTTGACTTTGGAATCCGATCTGCAGCGAGGCGTTAGCTCCATTGAAACAATGCTCGGACAATGCATGTATTTTGGTCTGTCCTTTAGTCGAGTTGGCGCTGATTTCCGTGCCTTAATTGCGCCCATATTTGTGCGTGTAGTGCGACAGAAATTCGAAACAAGCATTATGCAAGTGAACGAAAACTTTGAACAAGAACTGGACAAATTCACGCTTATCAATAAAGTGAGCATGCATACGCGCAAGCAGCTCAATACATCGACGATTGGCAGCGATCCGGACGTGGAATCATATGCGCCGCCAGAAACATTGCTTGACTTCTATCCGCTAGCCGTTTTATGCAATGGCTATTTAAATGCGCTCAATGAGCTGCGCTTGTGTGCGCCGTTTGCAGTTGCCACCGATGTGACGTGCTGCTTGCAACAGTCACTGCAATTGGTGGCGCAACGTGTGCTCGCATTCTATCGGCAGGAGCAGCAGGCATTCACTGGCAATGAGCGCGAAACCTTTGCTAAACTATGCTCCTGCCTTGCCTATGATCTGGTGCCGTATGTCCAGCGTTGTATACATGGCATATTTCCACCTCAGTCAATAACGCTGCATTTGGGCATTAGTCTGCTTCAGTTGGAGCAAAATCAGTTAACATTTGTGCAGCCGGAACAGATATTGGAACCACTAAAACATTTGCTGCCAACAAAAGTGCTTATCCATGCGGCGACTGCATCCACAACGGAACCTTATAATGCCACCATTGCAGCTGAAGGTTAAACATAGTTGTAATCTAATTTATGTCTGTCGATATAAATACTTCACTTTGTATATCTGATTGTTGTTCAACATCGACTTAAATCCATTGTTAAAAATTAGTTTGTAAAAATAATCATAACTTGTTTAAGATAAGTCAAACTTATGAGAACATTAAATGTTCTTTTTTAACTAGATATTATTATGATTTACTATATTCGTTTCATTCGTTAAATAACTTCTCTGTTTATTGACGGAAATAAAGCCTCTGTACAGTTTACAAGCGAACAGACATGCAATTGGGCACAAAGGCAATTCAAAGTGGAGTTTGGAGTAACGAACGTTTAGAATGGGCTAACGCAAGTGCAATAATATTTTTGCGCCAATGTCCGAACAAACAAAACCGCGGCTTGCGCTTTGGTTGTGCAATTGCCAAAGCCGAAAATGATGGGTGTAGATGGGTGTTAGGGTGGTTGGGTGGCTTAGTGCTGTGCGTACCATAGATAGGTGATGTGCGTCGACACATGGCAGGTCAGGATTGAGTGTGGTTTTTAGACAAAGAGAAGAGAGGGGTGGAAGAGAAAGAGACCTCGGCCTCAACGTTTATAAGCAATTTCGAATAGAATGACTAAATTTTTGCGCGTAGAAAGCCATTCGAGTATTTTTCTTTGTTGTTGCTCACGGCCGAGTCGAGAGTGCAGTGTGCTGAAAAATTGGAAAACATGGCCAAACAGAATACAACAGGGACATGTGCATGGACATTGATGTGAATGGTGGACTCGCGACTCCATGTGGCTGCGGCTTATCGTTCAACGTTCAACATCGCATCCAGAGGCGGAGGCCGTTGACGACCACGGCCTTTGTGGGTGCGGACGTTTTCTGTATTTTTAAGTCCACCACTAAATACAAACGAAAGCACTCAAGCACAAGTTGGTCACGATTGGGAGCCAAACCGCTCAGGGAGCCACCTGTCCCCCTACCTGTCACTTCCCGACAAACGGTTAACTGGCTAAACGGACAAATTCAGTGCCACACTATTCCCTCTCATTTTTTTTTTGGGGCAAAAACAAAAGCCGGCCTATTGCACGACGCGACGTCGGGGTACTCGTATGGGGATTTTGATTGTGAATCGAAATGGATTTTGCGGTATTTTTGGGGCAAAAAGCAGTGCGAAACGAGTTGTTAGTGTGTTTTTGTGCGTGTGTGTGTGTGCTCATTTGTTACTTTGCCGCACAACATGAACAACATTGCGTATACGCGTTTTGTTCGTTTATTGATTGATTGAATTGAATCGAATTGAATGAATGGAATAGCTTGTTTTGGTGCCTCGCTGGTTTCGTTTTGAAAAGCGTTTGGTTTATTTAGCAATTTCTATTTTATCTCTTCGAAAGCATTTCTACGTATTTATTAATAAATGTATTTATTCTGTGAGTCTATGCCTATCAAGCATTTGCAGTTAAATCATGATGTTCAGTATTGCCCCACTGTTGAGTTTCAGTATTGTATTCAGTTTTTGGATTGATGTGGATGTCACGAGTTTGCTGAGGACGAGTTTGCTCATCGCATTTCGGGCATTTTGCTTCCGTAAAAAGCTTAGCCACAATGCAATGTCTGCCGTAGATGTGTCCACAGGGAAGAGCAACGGCATGATGTGGATAGAGCGAGTCCGTTTTGCTCGAACACAGCGAACAAGTTATTTCCATTCGATTTATGTTTTTAAGTACATCTTCGTGCTTACGATACATCTTGGCGTGATAGGCTAACTGTTTCCTTATGTTTTCAATGGCCTGCACATTTGAATCGAATACCGGACCTATCATTCGGTTCATCTTGTCCAAAGCTTCCTCACAATGATCCACTACCAATTGCCGCGACAAATTACTTACAATTTGATCTGACTCCGTTTCTCGAATCGGCGAATGATTTTTCAAAAACTTAAGCTTTGCAGACAGCTCCTCTTTCTCCTTATACAGATATTGCACCTCCTCTATGAGAGCCTTGTTTTGATCCGACGACGTTTTGCGTTTTTTTCTAGCTAGTCGCTTACACTTGCTGCCCATGATCTTGGAAAATCTTGGGAAAAAAATGTTTTAAAAGCCAAATGCAAAAGGGTGTTTTTTTTTTCACTAGAGTTTTACCTTATAGAAATTCCTTCCACGACAATCACTACCGATTGCAAATAGGCCCGTAAGTACTCCTGAAAAATATAAATAGGTCACGTTTTAAACAAAACTAAAGTAATGAAATTAACTTACCAGAGCTGCGAATGCTTTGAACACTAATACACAAATGAAATAATATATTAGCTCGAAAACGTCGCTACAAAATAATTAAAACAACAGAAAGTCAGAGAAGTACATCACAAATCGACTTGACTATCGATATGTTCTTATTTTATATCGATATTGAAAAGCTAAATGTTTTGCTTATCGGTTTCTCTTCCTCTGTTCGATTCGCAGAGTAAAAATTTGCTTTGTTATGATCGCCAAACATGGCTCAAAAATTATGATTTTGCAGAGACCTGGACAGCGCAGCTGTTAGCTTAGCTGTGGAAATCAGTTTGTGCATTAATTCACATAGTTTCATATTCGATCAGTTTGAGATAAGATAGTGCTTAACAAAAGGTCATTCGAAGTAGCGCCATCAAAAATTTCAAGTGCTTCGTATTACCCCAATATGGTTCAACAACGTCCAGCCCGCTGACGCTTGAAAACCCCCCAATATATAGCAATAATAATCAGTTTGTGTGTTGATAGAATATAATATTATATACATAGTGTATATATGTATTTATATTCGTGTTTAAATTTTATTTGTGTAACGATGATGAGTTTAAGGTACAACAGCTTCCCATGTTTGAGTTATTGCATTGTATTGAATCACTTGATTTATATAGACCTGACGCAATTGACCAGGCTTGCACGTTTTTCTGCACTGCGGGCATTGTGGCTGCTCCATCAACCATTGGGCAATGCACTCCCGGCCGTACAGGTGTCCACAGGGAAGGGAGACGGCGTTATGTGAAAAAGCTGTTTTCGTTTCAGTGAAACACACCGGACAAGTTGGTTCGTATCGTTGTGATTCTTTAAGTGCAATCACCAACTGTTCAGTTTTCATGCTCTCCTCGCGCAGTGATTGCTGCATGACATCAATGCCCTGCTGATGCGTTTCCAATACCGGAAATATCATTTTGTTCAGTTTAGTTATTACCTCTGTACAATGCTCAGATGTCAATTGTTTTATAAGCGTACACTCGTTCTTTTCGGCTTCAGCTCTTAGCTTGAATGAACGGTCGCTCAAAGCCTTATACTTAGTTTCGAGATCATATTTCTCTCGGATGAGAGCCTCCACTTCCATTTTGAGAGCCATGTTTTGCTGCGTCGACGTTGGACATTTGCGTATCGATCTTTTACGCTGATTTTGCTTGTTGCCCATTTTCAATTTGCGATTTGCCCTTGTTACTGCTGGCAAATATTGATACATAAGTCAATTACTTTCATATTTACATGGATAATAGCTCTGCACAAAATCTTACCTGTTTAAAAGTGCACAACTAATTGAGAGGACGATGCAATCAAGCAAGCAACAAAACTACAATACAAATTTCCTAAGTGAATATTCAGAGCATGATTAGGCAAAACAAAAATATGAAAATAAAAACTTACCTTCGATGTGAACGCTACAAGCAATCAGATTCAAGTGAAATATTTTGGCAGAAATTTGTATAAGGTAGAAATTGTTGCCATACAAAACAAATTGTATGCCTACTTTTTTTGTTAACTCATTTTCCATCAATTACAGCACAATTAAACAGACAGTCCCATCCCGATTCGATTAAGCTATCGATATTTTCGGGATGTGATTCCTTGATGGTTAGCGATGTGATAAAAATAAGTCAAAGAAACAGCAATTATTATTCGCTTATTGTTTTCTCATGCTTTTTTCGATTCGTAGGGCACTTTTTTAGTTTGTTATTAATAATTAATTAATTCTCAAATAGTAATTAAAATTAAATTCTGATGTGGCGAACATATATTATACACAAACTAGCTGGATATTTTTATGGGGATACTGGATATTGTTATAGTAGCTAGTTTTGGCTATTTTTAAAGTCGAAATAAAATCGCTCTGACTTTTGCCATCCTATTGAGTGATTGATAAGTCTATATTTATCGCACTTGATAATGTTTTTTGTTGCTTGTTACTTTAGCCAGGCAACATGATGCGTCGATGTTCAGTAAGTTAGCTTTGTTTTCGATTATTTAGCTATAATTCGAATGTCTTTCAACCAAAGTTAGCTCAGGTTTTTTGGCCACAGTGCCCAACACCCAAGCCGCCCGCTGAAGCAAAGAGATTTTTCTGAATCTTTTCTAACACTTTAACTGTAATTTATAAATTAGATCACACATTTACAGAGATGGAAATTCCTTCGGCCTTTCTTTTAGTAATGTGTTATCGATACGACGTTTTTGGAGTTAAATTGAATTCATTGCTTAACGCCCTTAAGTGCGGCAAGAGCTTTTGGGCCTTTGGTTTGTTAGGTGTTCGAGTCTTTGCGTTTGCCCATTTTGATATAGATCGAGTCTTCAAATTCAATTTGGATACATTTACTTATACGTTACAATATGCAAAATTATTGCCACAATGCATTGAAATCAGCCAGCGATGACGACTTTTTTGTTAAGAGCCAACGAGTTGGAAAATACCCAGGGAATTTCGATTTCAATAACAAGACAGTGTGAGAGCTGTGTGGGTGTGTGAGGTGTGTCTACTCTGTGTGTGTGTATGTAAATTCGCATACAAATCACTTGCGTGCTCGCCAAATGCCCTTAGGGGAATCCTTTAGTTATCCTTTAGCGATTTTTCAAATAAACACGCAACATACACAATTTTTTTTTTTTTTTTTGTTGCTTTGCTTGCGGCAAGAAGAAAATTATATAAAAAAAAAAAGTTTGACGAGCATCTTGTCAACCAAAATAACCAAGTATGTGATTTCCTCAAACTCCTTTCTTTCCCTCCCCCCAAAAAAAAACCCTGTCTGGGGAAATTGATAAATTCTCTTCTCCATTTTTTGTGTTGCGATACAGCCAATGTGCGCCTCTAGGACATTCGATGTGACATGTGTGTGAGCCTCGAGTCTGCCACTTTTTGATATGGCCGGGCTAATGTACAATGTGCCCCAGTTTCGATTGGATTCGGTTCGTTCTTATGCCATTCTATTATGCTGCGAGCTAAATGCGCGTGACTTTGGCAGAATGTGTCAAAAATGTTTGCGAATTTTGCCCGATTAGCTTTAAAGGAGTTTGTTTCAAGAGACAAAAGTATAAGTAAGTATGCCCCAGCCAAAAAAGAGCTGTCCATTAGGTGTTCTCATCAAAAGTATCGACTTTTCATATATGATATTTTATTTTCTTTCCTTCAAACGGCAGAAGGATGTATCTTCGACTCCAAAGAGTACATATTTTCGATCGAAAAATAAAGTTAGTTTCATATTATATTCCGATCCCAATAAAAATCTATTAATAAATACTCCAAAAATGTTTCGGCGCTGAACAAACTGAGACGCTTTCGGAAAATGTCGCTGCTCTAATGCGTATCGGCTAACTATCGATAACTTTACGAGCGTAGGGCTCTTCTCTTTTATGGTCTTATGTTTTCAGTATCGAAATGCAATTCGATGATATCATTTTAAAACCACAATAATTACTGTTATTTATTTTTTATCATTATGCAAATGTGATTTTCTTTTATTTGCATCTCTAGATTGTGGCGTTCAGATTGCGACTTAATTAGCGTGTTTTTTTTTTTTTAGATGAGTCCTTCTTCTTCTTCCTTTTAAGGCCAATATGCTCAGACACACAAGAAACTGCAATCAATATCCAAGTGCAACGCTCAGGAATGCCCCCCATCATTATGACAATGTCAACCTGTGCTCTATCCTCTTCCAACGTGTTTAAAAAAAAAGAGTAAAAAACGTATTTTCGCTGCTACAAAGTTGAGCAACAAATTTGCTAGCCCAACCAAGCCATCCTCCCCACCCTTTTCATTTATTTCTGCAGTCGATTTGATTTGCATACCCTGTAAAAAAGTAAACAGAAATTTCTTATAAAGTATGTGATAAGAAATAGTATTAAAGGGAAGGTGAAGTTACGAATTTTCAAAACATAAATTTTTAAATTAAAAATTAAACTGAAACTTGGCTGGGTAAATTCTAGTCGAGCATTTAACTTTAGCTTGCTTGCGATACATAATATTTTTTTAGTTTTATATACTATATACATATATTTTTTATTTCTCAATTTTTTTATATTCTGTATAAGTGTGTGTGTGTGTGTGTGAGTATATATATTATGTTATTGCAACGCGAACCAATAACCATCGAGCGGACAGCGTTTTTGCAGCTTGCCATTGGCTTGTCCTCGTCCTCATTCTGTGGCAAAACGGCAAAACGGCTCAAACCCACAGACTCTAAGCTTTTCCAGCTCGGACTCAGAAGAGTTGCAGTCTCAGCATACAGTGTGAAAATGTATATGTGGTAGTACAATAGCTGACCGTTTCGTTTGCTGTTCCCTTTTTTTTTTAATGTTCATTTTCTGGTTTTTTTCCTGACCCGATTCACCTGTCCGCCATGTTATTCTGTGGCCCCACCCGCCTCCCTGCCAACAGCACACCGCTTCTTTTTGTTCGTCTTCTTTGTGCTACTCTATTGTTGTTATGATAGTAAAAGGTGCCAGCAAGTCGAGCCACAAACTTGGACAAAGACCCAACCCCAAATATATATATATGTATACTATATATGTGAATGTACTTTGTACACCCCCCCGCTGTTGAGGTCATTTTTTTTTATTTGTATTTTTATTTAACGTTGCGCTTAGGTTTTATTTTATTTTTTTTTTTTTGTGTGTTGCTGGGCAAGCAATATAATTTATTGAAGTTCTAGCATTTTTCAAAATGAAATTTTTCTGTAACGATGATTGAACAGCATGAGTGTGTGTGTGTGTGTGTGTGTATCCTTTATCTGCTGTATCTGAATCGCTTTTGATTGTATTTGTATCTGTGTCGGTGTTGGCTTCGTTCGGTCCATGCATGGCCATTGTTACGAGCTGTGGGTTGTGCACGTTTTGGCCTGTCCATTGAACGCCATATTATTGGTCGATTGAAAAGTAAAACATTTTTTATTATCCGCACGTGTGTGCAGCCTCCCAAGACCCACAGCAAGAACTAACACACACACACACACACACACAGACAATGTGCCATTTTATGACTACAAACACACGGAGATGAGGAGAAAGCAGAACTAAATTCGCTTGTAAGATATATAGTTGTGGGTGGAGGTGGGGCTGTGAGTGGGTGGATTTTTGACCATTCCCCATTGCCCATTGCCATCCCCACCTGTCGTTGTCAATAAAACTTTGGACTTAACTACCCTTAGGTGCGGTCGGCACCTTCAGCCTTATGCTGGGTGAGCTCATGGCTTTTATGATACAATCCCCCCAACAACCTCCCATAACCCCTGCAGCTCAGTTTTTGTGCGCTCCTTCATATTTGATAAGCAAGTTTTTTTTCCCTGCTTTTACTGTTGCACGCCATCAATATCCGTCGCTTCTTCTTCTTCTTCCTCAGCTTCTACTCTCTGTCTCGCTCGTCCGTTCTCTGTCTCTCTTTGTCCTGCTCTCTTCCTTTTCTTTGGTTATAAAAATATTTCATTCAATTTTTTATTTGCCTCTCTCGCTCTGGTTCACATAAGTCTTCTCTGCTGGGGCGGGGGCTGCCCACTTGTTTTTTTTTTTATACTTATTTTTGTTATTGCTGATTTTCTGTTTCGCTTACTCGCTCTCTTCGTCTGCTGTCTCTCTCTCTCTCTTTCTCTTGGGGTTTTTATGTCCAGCGATTTATTTGCCCAGCCAGCGGACCGACCACATGGTTTCTCAGTTTTTTTTTCTTCCCTTTTTGCTGCTGCCAGCGGCCACAGGTCGGCGACGCCATCGCCATCCTCATCCTCATCCACATTCACATCCGCATCACCATCGTCATCCGTTTTCTTCGTTTCTTTGTACCCTGTCGGCAGCAGCTTCATAATTTTCTCACCGTGCTCGTTGTTGCTCTCTCTCTCTTTCTCTTTCGCTTTTTCGCTCGCTCTTTGCTTTCACATAAGCATCTCTGCGGCATCGAATGCTTCGTCTCAAGTCTTTGGAGGTTGAGGAGCCATGGGTCAAGCCCGACTGAAGTTAATTTCGTTTCTTTTTAGTTTTCCTTGCTCTCTTGCCTGTTGGCCATGTATTTGTTTGCACTTTTATAACAATGTTAGCGGATTGGGTGGCATTCGAGCAGGGACATCGACCCACAGGGTGACCCGTCCCCAAACCCCTAAAACGGAACACCCGCTGCTACCACTTCTTTCTGTGGGGGGCGTTGAGTTTGTGGTTGCTGATAAAATATGATGTCATGCCTCTTTATAGTTCACTGCATTGCTTTTAAAATAGTTGGTTGAACGCAGGCTATATACACAATTTTCGATATTGAGTTTATCGGCTTTGAAATCATTTGTATTTTTTGGAAACTTATTATTTTAAACTTGTAACTTACTTTTAAGACAACACAAAAGTTATAGTCGAATATAAAGAATCAAATGTTTAAGCTCTTGAAATGCAAATGATAAATGGAATCGATTTTGGTTCAAGTGTGCTTTTATTCCCATACAAAGAAATTCCCTAAGCTGATAATTCTATACGATGACTTATTTTTCTAACGCCTACAGATCGAAACGAAATTTCTCTATATCGTAGTTTATTTCTTGTCCATTTGAGATTCAACAACGTTAAGAGCTTTTCCATAATCTTTACATATTTAAAAACTTTTATTTCACAACTTTTTGTATAGGAATAATTTTAAAATCCAACTTAAACTTTCAACTTTAAAACATGACATTCCGAACGTACTCTCCGACATCAGATCTGCATTGCGGGCAGTCCGCACGGCTCTCCAACCATTCCGCAATGCAATTATGGCCAAATAAATGTCCACAGCAAAGGGAAACGGCGTAATGTTCGTCATTGTATTCCGTTTCGAGCCAGCAAATCGGACAGATTGGTTGCTTTCGCTCTAGACGACTATATTTAGCATTTAGATTGTCAATCTTGATGCGCTCATCCTCCAGTTGCAGCTGCAAAGTTTCGATACTTAGCTCGTGTTGAGACGATGTTTTCATCGAAAATACAACACTGCCCAGCTCACGCATAGCGTCTTTACAAGAACTTACGATCAGCCTTCTCTCATTTTGAGCTGTTTGTGCTTTTTCTAATAGTTCATTTTTGTCTTTATTAAGATCTCTTAACTCCTTTCTGAGAGTCATGTTTTGCTGGGTCAGCGATGGACTTTTATATGTCGTTGGTTGTCTATTACGTCGATTACGCTTGTTGCCCATCATACATAAAAAAATATTTTTATTTTTTTTAACCAATTAGAAAAGGTTTGAAAGCTTTTGAAAACCACAACGGCTTGGAATGACGCTGTAAATATTCTTTAACAATAAATAGAAACAAAAATATTTATAAAAAAAAGTTTTAAATTTAACGCACGAAAAGTTATAATCGAAAAAAATTTAGCTTAGCTCTGAAGGCCACAAACAGTTAGATTGAACTGAAATACTTTGGCAGCAATTTGTATCAGTATAAAAATTTTTGCTAAACACAGCAAACTATAAGCCTACTGTTTGTTTTTGGTATTATCCCTGTCTCTGCCTGTTTAAACAAGAGGAAACTTTGCAGTCGGACGCAACCGACTGCGGTATACTCGATACCTATCAAGAGGCCTGATTGCAAAAGGCAGCGCATACGGCAGGGGTGTGCGCTGCCTTCAAAGTTTGGTTGATGCAGTTCGTTCGGGAACGTCACCAGTAATATTGCCAACAAATTTGGTGACTGTAGCTCAATAACCGTGAAAGATAAAGAGATGATAAAGCATGGGGCTTAGTTCGGGGGCATGGCATCAAAATGTTTGATGCAGATCTGTGGGGCTCGCTACCAGTCTCTGAGCGTGGTAAACCAGAAACCAGAAATTCTTGCTATAGTACCAGGCCAACAGAATCAGCGGCTGAGTGCTGCAGCAATTTTGGTATTTTCTTTAATTGACGCACAAAGCCATTCCGCTCATATATTATTGAGCTTGACTTCGCTCCGAGCTCAACTTTAAACTCATTTCTAGGAGTATCAAAATGTCCTATTCTTCTGTATGTATGTTTGTATGTTGCCTTGTGTGTATGTACTTATGTATGAATGTTCTTAGAAACCTGTAAAAATTCTAGCAAAGTACCAGGCGAACAGAAGTAAGCAGCAGGCGATTTTGTAAAGTTAGATCAATCAAACTAGGCTGAAAGAATGTCGCAAGGGAAGAGCGCAAAGCTGGGTGCGCTCAAGGGCAAGCTCAGCCCAATTTGTTTATTCCCTGCATGTTTAACTCAACAAAATCACCTGCTGCTGTCTTCTGTTCGCCTGGTATTTTAGCTAGAATTTGTTACACAAACATACAAATATTCAATCATGCATACAAATACATAAAGTTGAGCTCGCAGCAAACAAAGTCAAGCTCAGCGCATTGAGCGTATTGGCTTTGCGCGCCAATCAAAGAAAATCCGATATGCTGTTCGCCTGGTACTATAGCAAGAATTTCAATAGGCTTTAGATAGTGATCACGAGATAATAAACATAACAACGGATGCGTAGATGTTAGCGTAACGAATTAATTATCATATAAAAAGTTGTGCTCTAAAATATGTAAAGTTAGCAAGAGTGTATATAAAATGGTTAATGCTCTTACATGCTATATCAGTTCAGACACATCAGGAGTACAGAACATATATATTTGTATCCTTATGTTACTAAGGGGTAAAAAGAGGCCTGATTGCCAAAGAATGCGAATGCGGCAGGGGTGTTTGCTGCGTTCAAAGATTGGCTAATGCAGATCTTTCGGGGATTTCGATGACATTGTACAAACCCAATATACTCTTTACCTTCGGTATCGAGTATAAATATATATTTTGACATTAACCAATTGCGATATGATCGTTAAAAACCTAAATACATTACGAAATGTTATTGGGATGGTTGACAAAATTATTCTTATAAATAAATCACTTATATTAAACATCGATTATAGCATTTTGAACATCGCTAAAACATCGCATTTGCCAAAAGTGTAAAAGTTGATCGTTAGCAACGGCAAATATCTTTTCTCCCCATTCTAAGAAGGCTAAGCTTGACTGCATTTTTATACTTAATAAGAACAAGCATCAAAAAGCGGACTTTGTTGTTCCACAAAAAGTATCTTTCAACTAGCACATAAACATTAATATCATTGATAGTAAAAATAGTTTTTGTGTTTGTATTTGTCAGATATTTGGCAATTTTGCTCTTGGCTAGTTTTGTTCAATTTATTTGAGCCATTAAAATTGTATGATAAACCGAGAGCCATTAATTGTGTTGCTTAATTTTCGTTTTAACGTATTTTATCACAAGCACAAATGCCACAACGAGCTTCAACTTCGGACTACCTTGGGGCTAGTAGCTAGCCTTGTCCTAATGTAATATAAGGGCGCATTTTGCAGCCCTCCTTTGTAGTTTGTTGTTGTTAGTGGGATGAGTTTTAGTTTGTCTCGAGTACTTTTGTTCGCAGAAAAAATCAATACGATATATAGATATGTGTGTGGGAACTGGACACTGGTCAGGCAGGCGCTATAATACACTGCCCATTAGTTGTTGCTATAATTGCAATGCTCAAACTTAGCGAGGGTCAATCTTAGAGTACTCGATTTTCTAAGTCAAAGTAATGATTTCAAGCATTTATAGTTTTACAAGCAGAGCTGCAAATCGCTTTGCTTTTGTAATTTTGGAGATCTTAACCATACGAATACTTATTGTGACTAATCAATTTGGTTAAACAAAGTTATTATTTTAATACAACTTTTTAACGTTATTCAAACCCGAAATATTTTTTTTCCAAATTGAATTTTTTCAAATGGTTTGTGTTGTTTGTTAAAACATATAAACAGAACTTAAGTAAAATATAATGAATCTTTTCGTATACAATATAAAACATATTCTTTCTTAGTTTTGTGTCAGCCCTCGTAGTAAGCTTAGCTATCTAACATAAATTTAATTTCATAAAGGATACTTTTCTGGCCATTATGTATTAATACACACGCACACATGTACATAAACGAATGAGTGTGAAAGAACAGTAAGTGTTTGTATGTTTTTCATTTAGGGCGCTCATATCTTAACATCCAGCTTTCATATAGAAATACATGTATGTGTGTGTGTGTTTGTGTGTGCACGTGCGCTTAGAGCTCGTTGTGGGTGTGCGGTTTATTTATTTTTGTATTTTTTGATATCAAAGTTTTGGTAGCATGAGTATGTGTGATTTTTATTGTTATTGTTTTGTCCCTTTTATACATACATATATATCGATATACACATACAGATACAGATGTATGTACAAAAGCACATACATATTTTGGTAGAGAGATTGAAGAAAAAATGAAACAATAATAAAAGAACGACTACGATAAACTGGCTGACTGACGGACAGACGGGGAGAACATCAAGCGTTTCTCAAACGAGCTCTCCACAAGGCACAACACACACATACATACATACGGTTATAATTGGGTGGCATTGACGTGTGGCGCAAGGGTGCTGTTAAGGGTGGCACTCGGCGTCGAATTTCACCCCCAAAGCGCGTTGCATTTATCATTGCCTTCTTTTGTTGATTTAAGCGCCCCCATATCGAACATACTCTCTGTGTGTGTGTGTTTGTTGTGCGCGTTTTTAAGGGCTGCTCTCGTTTTGCCTTTCCCTTCTTACGTTGCCTTTATGTATGCGGTTGTAATTTGATGCCAGCAACAACAACAACAACAGCAGCAGCAAATAAAGTTTGCCTCTATATATGAAACTCTTTATGGATTATGATCTATGTATATACATATAACATTATGTAATAAGCGACAACCACATTTTCCGCTTCATATTTTCCCTCTTTGTGGTGGGTGTAGCTGCAGACTTGGTATTGGTCGAAAAGCTGCCAACGTACCCCGCCGACTGCTCGCATATAAATTTCATAATTTTTTGTGGTTAGTTTCATAACTTGGCATTGCCATAAAAATGTGGTGCAATCAAAATGGCGCACAGCATTGCGTATGCGCAATATTTAGCCGGGGTAGTTGTTAGATTAGTTAGAGAAAATATTATATTTCTTCTTAATTATCGTCAAATAACTTTTTGACTTCGTTTCTAACCACCTCTTCGATTTGCAAAGAGTTGAGCTTAAATGAACTAGCAAATAGTTGCCGCTTTCTCTTTCGTATCTTTTCTTTCCACGCAGGGTGATTGTTGCGCCTCCAGCACCTCTGACTAAAATGAATAACGACCACTGAAGCTGAGGTGAGAAAGAAAAACGCGTCGAAACAGACGTGAAAGTATATGCAAAAAAAAAACGGGAATAAAATTAATTTTCCTCTTTCTCTATATCGAGATGGAACTTTTTGTTCAGGTATGTACATATGTATAGAGTATATATATATATACTTGTGGCTATTTGGTGTTTTCTCTTATTCTTTGTCTCTGTCAAAAGCGACTTGTCTTATTCTCTTTTGCCTTTTGCGTTGCACTTTTTTCATTTTTCACATTTCCCATGCATCTCAAGATTGAGTGCCATTGTTCAGCGCCATTTTTTTGCTTTGTATTTTTCCACCTTCA
The DNA here is from genome assembly GCA_030179655.1 of Scaptomyza flava. Classification (NCBI taxonomy): domain Eukaryota; kingdom Metazoa; phylum Arthropoda; class Insecta; order Diptera; family Drosophilidae; genus Scaptomyza; species Scaptomyza flava. The sequence goes on along the minus strand of JARNME010000029.1, from coordinate 21,841,769 downwards.
GAACGTTCATTCTGACTTTGCAAAACTAATACTCTTAGCTAGAAAGGTGTGTGTGGCTTTTTTTTACCATACAATCTTTTGGTCATTGAAACTTAAGCTTTATTATTTGTAGTAAAAAAGAACTTTCTGCATCAAATGGAACCAAGATTTTCAATAAATATTCAACTATTCATGTACAGTCTACCAAATGTGGTTTTTATACGCTTGCTATAATCGCTTTATAAGGAACGGGGCGAAAGACAATAAACATTTTTACCCTTAGCGTAAGCATCAGCGACATCATCTTCATTAACGGCATTTTGCGGCGCAAAAGTTTTCTTCTCTCGCATCTTCATTCCTACAACTGTCAGCCAAAAACATCTCCGTCTCCAACGTCTCCATCTTCATGCGTAATCCTCCGCCCAGGCAACTTTACTTTGTGTGTGTTTATGTGTATAAGTGGTGTGGAATTATGTGCGCAATGCTAAAATTTTAATTTCAGATTTCAGAACACACACTTTTGCTCATTTCGACGCTTAGCATTTTCTTAATTTGCCGTCACTTTTCCATTTACCTAAGCGTATTTCATTCAGGCAAAAACCGCTTTTCGTGCGCTTCGCCGCCATTTGACGCCTACTACCACTTGAACCCCTTTTTCTAAAATCTAGATTGATAAAGCCCGGAAAAGGATAGGGGTTTCCTTTACTTGGCGACAACCTTATCGTCAGCCAGGAGGCAATAACTTCGTTTTTGTTTTTTTTTTGTCATTTCGTTTTGGTTGTTGGGCAAATGCCAAAATTACATCAAAAAGAGATGAAGGAATGTGAAGGCAGACGGAAGACGGCAGAGACAGAAGGAGTCAAGAACGAATGAGATGGATGAGCAACAACGAATGAGCGAAAGTGAGAGAAAATGGAGACAAAAGTGAAATGGAAGAAATGCCAGAACGAACGTCTTTACTCTACGACCTGTGTGCATAAATGTCTAGATTCCAGTTTAATTGCCGGGACATCTTGGATTTTTATCAAAAAAAGGGAGGTGGATGAGGTTAGCAACTCAACGGAATGGTTGCTATCTTCATAATGACTTTGAAGAGTCAAAACAATTTTCTGAAAATTATCTGTTAGATGAAATTAAAATTTGACTTTTAACATTTTCACTTAAGCGTTGGAAGGTGGAAGGGGCATAATTTATAATTGAATTCAAATAGAGTCAACTTAAGTTGGCATTGAGTTCCAGAAAAAGCTTTCAAACAAAACCAAGTCAACATATAAGTAGAAAGTGAAAAGCAAATACGAATTTCAACTCCTTTCCCCAAGCAGTCTAAAGTATGAAAAGGCAATTTGTGCCAACCAACAAAACTTTTTCAATGTCCGAACAAAATCAATTTAATTTTTACTCATGTTCTATGGCGAGTTTGAAGTAAAAATAAGAAAATCATATAAAAATAACATTAGCCCCTTCAGCTTGTGTTTTGCTGCTTGTCCCAAACTGCAAAATTTCACTTAAGTCACTTTGAACTTTTTCGGCACAAGAAGTTAGCTTTGGAGTCACTGCCTAGTTTCTGAGTCTTATGGGTTGTTCACTTTTTTCACCCTCTCTTACTCCTGGGAGTGACCATTAGAAAGTGCTAAACATATTTACATTTTATCCCAGCTGTATGATGTGGCAAAAACAACTACAAAATAACATGGATGTTCTTTCTCCTCAAACTTACCTCAATCTGTCAGTGGTTCTTGCAGTTTTTGTTGAGTCGGCACTTAAATACATTTTTGTTGGGGTTTTATACATGTTTTGATAGACTATAGTTTGAACGCCAAGTTATACCTTTATAATTCCAAACTTTTTTTGCGAAATGTTTGATTCAATATTCAATGAAAATAATTGACTAAAATCGAGATACGTTTAGTAATTTTAGTTTTAAATTTCTATTTCTTAAGTGTACCTGTGGCATTTTTAGGGTGAATTGAAAATGCTGAACAGAATGCAATTGGTTTTGTTGCCTTGTGGGCCAACTGATGGACACTTACAAGACATGACATGACAATAACTTTGACTTGACCATTCGACCATTGTTCATATCCAAACCTTACTTTATATGTACGTACATATGTATGCTCTTCTTGCCTCGTTTCGTTTTTCTATTCGGATTGTTTTGTTTGTGTTGTCAGCCTGGTCAGCTCCCAATTTTTTGGCTGGGAAGCTTAATATCCCCCATGCAGGTACATTTGTGTGTGTGTGTGTGTATATTATCTCCTTCTTTGAGTTCAACTCAAACTAAACAAAGAGAAATATTTATGCGTTGACCAGTTCCATTTAGAGATATAGACGCCTGCCTGCAGGCTTCTGCTACTGCTGCTGTTTGAAAGCCAAAAATTCCAAATTCAAATCCAATTTGAAATCAAAGCTAGCCACCACTTTATGATGAAAAATGTCCAAGATTCCAGGGTCGGTCCAGTATCCAATTGGCATTGCTGGAGTGCCCATGACTGTATATGCATGTGTGTTTTTGTATGTATGTGTGTTTGCTGGCACATGTTGACCTTTTTTGGACTCAAATCGAGAAAGGGTCAGTACGAGACAGGTCGACTTGAGTTGTGCATTAATATTTAATACTACGAATTGCTGATTGAAGCATTTAGAATTTTCTATGGCCAACAATAACAACAATTTGTTCACTTTAGTGCTATTTGTTCATGTCTCTCATATACCATATACATACATACTACTGCAATATACATATGTATATGTACATATGTATACATGAGTATATCTCGTATTTTCATGTCTCAATTCAGCTGCTTTGATTTTATTTGTTTATTGGAAATCATATTGGAAATAATTTAGTAGTCAATTCGGTTTGGAGCAGTTGTAAACAAACCTGTAAGGAATTGTTAATAATTCAAACAAGATATTCTATTGCGACGTAAAGAAAAATTTAATTTAAGATATGACATAACTGTCTTCTAGTTTTATCAAGCCAAAGTTTTCGTGCATTTGAATGTTTTTATTGATATTAAATGAACAAAGACCATTTGTCTTTGAGTATAAATTAAATGGGTACGCGATTGGGTTTGTTGTATTTAAAGCTCTTTTTCATGGCAAATATGGTCGTGTAATTTTTGCCTGGCCTATTCAAATAGAAAAGCAGCAGACCGCAAATTGGAATTAAGTGCCAGAACAGCATTTGCTCTCCAAATGAGGGAAATGTGGCAAATACTCAACGCGATTAGTAATTGCAACAATTTGTGGCAGTTGATAATAGTTCGTTGCGATACGTTGAAACAGAAACAATAAACCTTGAGGAAGGCCCGTTATTACACTTTTGTGTGAATTCCACCAAGCTCCAAAAACTATGCTATGTTTATTTTAATAACAGTTTGGAACGGTTTCTGCACTGCAAATTGTTTCGCGATGTTTTGGTTGCTATATGCAAGGAAACCGTATACGAACAGAGTTTAAATAAAGTATGATTAATTAATATTATCTTTAGCATTTTCTCTTGATTGAACCTCCATCGATTATATAGATTTTAATTAGACAGGCAAAAAAAACAACCAAAAAGCCATAGGACCATGGGTTGCTGCCATAATTGGCGCTACGTGCGCATCCAAGAGCAGACAGAGATAGAAAGATATAGCCAGTGGACCCAAAACCAGGCTACGTGCGTTATTTTTTAATTTGCTAACTTCCGGGCCTGCTCCCAGGCGTTGCCTGACGTTATTTTAATAACGTGCATGCTGCGCATTTGGGATAACATCTGAATTTATGTAACGGCGCACAAACAAAGATGGCAGGCACGTTGCAAAACGGCGAGTTGGAGCTGAAGGAGACGAAAGTGGCAGGCAGTAAAAGAGAGAGAGTTGGGGGGTGAAGAGAAGAAACAGCACAGAGGCTACAATGTCGATGTCCTGGGGTTGCTGACAGCATACCCCGAACACGAACACTAAGATTCAAATGAAAACTGATGCGGATTAGTATTTAAAATAATGTCCTGCAGGGATATAATTTTTTTGCTGCAGAACATTTCTGTCGCAGTCACTTGGCTTTATTTTGTTTTTTTTTTCTGCTTTCTTCTCACTTTATTTATTTATTTTGCATATATATATATTTTTTTTCATTGTTGCGTTGTTTTAATTCCTACGCTCTTTTTGGGGAATGCTTCATAAAATTTATAGAGTGTGGGGGGGTAGGGCATGGTGAAGAAGTTTTGAACATTTTTATTACAAGACAATTTACATGTTTTTCTTGTAAAAATTCCAGGCCCCAAGGCATCAAAGTGTCATATGAATGTTGTTGTTGTTCTCTTCTTTCGAATTTCGTTTTTTTTTTAATGCTTTCCTTGTTTGTAAATTAATGTTAATTTTCATTAAATTAACATTGTCTCAATCGCAATTTGCAGTTTATTTTCCGTGTTGCTTTTCTCTTCTTTCGTAACATAAAAATGTTAGTAATCGAAGAGCAAAATTTAAATTAATTCACTGGCAATCGGAAAATAATAAAAATAGAAACATGGCCTGCACGTACCGTTGTGCCACCCACCTGCCACATGCCAGGTATGTATATATGTACTATAAAAGCGACCCTTGTCCTCATTACGTATTCCCCAAGCAAATGCCATTAATTATTATTATGTCCTTTTGATGGGTGATTGGAATGCTTCCCGCTGTTTGCAAAGCGTTGAAGTATTGAAACTTTTTCTATTTATACAATTTTACATGGCGAGAACTAAAACCCAATGGTTGCAAATAAAGAGTATTTACAGTGCTGCCATACTCTAAGCAGGAGTATAAAATTTATTTTGTGAATAATCCTTTAACAAAAGTTATTACATTTAATTTAAAACTCATTGCTGCAACTTAGGCACATCGTAATTAATCCCTCCCTCCACAACCAAATTACTTCATTACTGTATGTGCGTGTGTGTGTGTGTGTGAGTGTGTGAGGGCTTTGTGTGCTGTCTGCCATTGTCATATAAATTTCATAATACGACGTAATTAAATTTCCCTCAAACTAACGTCATGCGACGTAGTAAATGTAACGACGTAAAGCTTTTACTCCCTCACTCTCTCTCTCGCTCTCGCTTTTCTGTTTCGAAGTGCTTTACACATATTTAGAATGTTATAAGTCATAAACCAAGTGCGTAATTAAGCTGGATATGTTCTAGATAGTATATATATATATATTTAGCTTAGGCAGCTGGACTTAACAATTGTAATTTATTGCCAACTCCTTTTTTTTTTGAGGGTTATTAACATTTTATTGGCTATACTTTGTTGCAGAACAAAGAAATTCCCCACACGTCAGAGATGAAGTTGTACCTTCTTCTATTTTTTCCTTTTTTTAATGGAAAATATCCCTCGTTAAGACAGATCTCATTACAAAATGTTGCCGGGCTGTCAGTTACACATGAAAATTGCACAATTTTCTTGTTTTTTTTTTTTGTCTTATTACTGTAAATTTACAGCAGAATTCGTTTGGACAGCACTAAGCCCAGTTGTAGCTGCCTTGTACCGTTATTTTTATTTTTTTGCCTTTTCATTTTAATTTTGTACTTCGTTTTGCTCATTTTCTTCTTTATTCTAATTAAATTCTTTTTTCTTTTCGGGCTTGAAAGGCCGCTAAAACACAGCCGAAAACTTTGGCGGGGGACATTGTTTGGGTGCCAAACGGCAAGCAACAAGGCAAATTTATTCTTTTGTAAAAACAAGAAAAATTACGCAAAATAAATAAATTTACATAAGCTCTCTCTTCCTCTCACTCTCTTTAAAAAAAAAAAAATAACAGCTACATAACAATAAATAAAATTGCATTTTCATTTCCATCTACATTTTTTTGCTTGCTTTCTTTGGGTTTACCTTGTAAACATTTCGGTTTGTTTTTGCCCCTTTTGCAGTAGAACAAAAAAGGACAAAAACAAAAGAATAATGCAAGAAGAAGGTTTAAAAATAAGATCGTCTGGTATTTGTTTGCTATTTGAAAGTAATTAAAAAAAAACAAAAACTTACCTAAGCCTTTAAAAAGAAGAAAAAAAGCAAAATATTTTTTTCTATACTTAACTCTCGCTCTGGAGTTTAGTTATTTATACATGCTGTCAGTCATAGGTCCTTCGACAATTAGTTAGAAATTAAATGAATTTACATTAAACTAAGTTCAAGTTAGACTTTTTCGCGATTTTAACTTTTTTGAATTGTAAGCTTTATACACGATAGCTTTTAAATATCAAACTTTTATAATCTTTGCCCCTATAAGTATGCTACAGTTTTGTTTAAATGGAGAGATCAATTTGATGATTTATTTTATTGAATTTCGAAATATATTAGGGTATTTTAAGCAAAGAATATTCCATGTTATAATATAATGAGCTTTTTGTTAAGAACTTTAGAAAGATTTGAATTGTTTCCATTCATTGTGCATTCTGCACTGCCAGCTAATGAGCAAAAGAGAGAGAGAGAGAGAAAGATAAAAATGAAGGCGAATTTCTAGTAAATTCTACAATAAATGACATAATGAAGGAATTAATGAACAGACGAGCGGACAAGTTGAGTGTGTAGCAAACTCTGGCACCGAAACTTATGCAAATGCAAATGAAAATTAATTTAATCCGCAATTCGACTAAATTTGACCATTTTAATTTAATTACATGGACGCTGCCTACGTGAGCGACAGCTAACCAAAAAATATATAAAATAAAATTAAAAAAAAAAAACAACAAAAAACGGAGACTTGCGAGTGACCATTTTCTTTTTTCTTTGGCTTTTTGTTCCTGTTTTTCGTTTGTTCTCCTCCTCTTTTTTTTTGGTTTGGGGCTTTCAGCTGTACGAAGAATGTAAGTACTATGTGATACTCTTTAAGAGCATTTTAAGCCAGCTTGGTAATTATTTTTAGCCGCATTGGTAATTTTGCTTGCAAATTATGAAGGTTCTGTGCGGTTGCTTTGGGTTCCATAATGGTTTCGGAGGTGGTAATTAGTTTGAACAGCTTAAAGTGCTCTTTCTCTAAAGCTTTCGTTTATGAAATTAAAATGTAATTTTCATTGAAATGGGGAGGATTTACATTATTTCGTCTATTTTGTGCCCATTTATTTTGCTGCTTTATTTAATTATCCAGCCATCTTGTGCCTACTGCACGGCAAAGCAGACATTACTCTGCCAGCTAAGAGACTCAGTCAAAACAACAAATTAATTAGTAAAAATGCAATTATTTCCGCTATGCTTTCGCTCTGGCACTAGTAAAATTTGAACTAAATGAACAACCAATTGAAATTTACATTCTCTTTTTTTTTCATAGGACTTTCACAATTTATTGCAAGTTAATGCTTTTCTAAGGAATTAATTGTATGCCTACTCTTATGCCTAAAGAAAAATAAATATCAAGATAAAATATCTTCTCTGCAATCCTCTGTTTTTATGCTATATAAAGTGTTGCCTTGATTTAACTATTATATTATTAATAACGCCTTTCTATGCATTATTTCTTTACATTTTATATCTTGTTGTTGAATTTTTTAGAAAAAAAAAAATAACAAAACATTTTGCTATCCTATAAAATGTGTATTTTCTTTACTTTATTAGATTTACGTATGTAGATTTAAATGGTAAGCTGAAAACACTTTTTTCTCTCTCGCTCTTCTTACCTTTAAATCTATAAAAGGTATACACACATATGAATTTTGTAAGCTTGCAATAAAATTGTATAATATTCCTTCACTAAGTCGGTTTTTGCAACCCTTTTTTTGCTGCTATCTCGAAGGATGAAGGTGAGAATGTGGTGGGATGGTCACACCAATTGCAAAGTGCTAGCGGCATACATATAGCACATTATATAAGAAAAATGCTAAATAAGCGCTTAATGCATAATCTGTTCGAGGCATGTGTGTGTGTGTGTAGTGGTGTTGGAAAGGGGGGGTTAGGGTCAACACACCGTTCACATTTGTCGCAGTCCCCCAGCGGACAAGCGGAGAAACGATGGAACGAAGGAACAAAATGAAAACGGACAACGGATAGAGGAAAACGGAGGACGACGGACAGAGGACAATGTGGACAACGGCCGACGCGTCGGGCAGATATGGACATAATGTATGACTGCCATTTTATATGCTCCTTTGAAAAATGTGCTGACACTTCCGAGGCCGTAGCATAAGCATTGGGGTGGCGGTGCTTAAGGGGAGTGCGGGTGACATTGCAGAATGATGGCGTTCGTGCGAAAGGGTTGACCCCAAACGCAATTGACCAACGTGTGTTCTCTTGAGCTGGTGGTGGGTGGTAAGGGGTGGGTGGTGGTCAGCGAGCGGTTTTGGTACGTTAAAATCCTTTTATCATTTAAATGGCATATGGCAAAAGGCAAGTTTTATTTTTATAGCCCCTTAACTCCTCGTCTAACGAAGACGCCATGCAAGTTGTGGCAAACACGAACTCAACAAAAAAAAAAAATATCGCACAAAATTTGTAAATGTCAATTGTCAAGCGGCTTTTATTTTTTTCTTCTCTCTCGTTCTTTATTTATTAATTTGCCTAGTATTGTTTATGGGCACAAATCCTATGCTCCTGAATTTGCATTGTCATGTACATGCGACAGGACAACTCGACCGTTCTCGTAATCCCATATAACCGTCAAGTCAACTCACGCCCCAAGGCCTGGTCAGTAAAATACAATTTTCCGCACAGCAGGTGCGACAGGGACAGGGGGAACAGGGACTAAATTAATAAAAAAAAAGGAGGAGGAGGTGATGGTAAAGCTGGCAATAGGCTGGAGTTAGGGTGCCTCGTCACAGTGACATATCGTAATTTTTTGGCTTTGCACATTGATTGGCGGACATTATAAATTTTTGTGAAGTGACCGACCCCGACAACCATGTGATTGATGATCCGAACGTGATACTTTTACAATATTTGCACAAAAATCCGATTAAAGTCTAGTGCATAATTTTTCAATTATTTGTAGAGTTCGAATCAAAGCGAATATAAATAAAGCTATCAGCACAAATGTAGGGATTTATAGTCGTGTTTGAATATGTTGAATCCAGGTATAGTATAGTCCAATAATTTACATTTTTCCTTCACCTCTTTGTTGCTGATACCCAGTTCGAACAGAAGATCATAAATCAAAATTTTGGTTGATAGCCCGCCCACATTGAGTTGCTTAAACATAACATAAAATGCCAAAAATTTGTCAATTGTCTTCATTCAGCATCAAAAATAAAACAGATGCGTTGAGAGACGCCCAAATGCACCTTGCCATAACCCGAAACAATGAAATATAACCCCTAACTAATGATGTGCCAACAAATTTAACGCAACCGGTTAGACTTTACCAGTTTTTTGCTGTTGTAAGGAACACCCCATACAAAAGGCAGAAGAGTTGACTTTACGCGATAATAAAAGAAATGGTAAAACGCCTAATTCACTTAAAAGCAACAACTTCTACAATAACAGCAAGACGACAAATTTGACAATGAAAATCATATGTCATCATTATTAACAGTGAAATGATTTCATTTTCCACACAATGGCCCGCACATATGTCCTGCTTCCACTCCGTGAAACTAAGCGGATAATTTCGAAATAATATCATAATCATAAGCATAGCATCAACAGCATTTCAACCCCTACGTGCCCAACCCCATCCTCCAGTCTGACAAAAGTCAACCTGCTGACTGCGTTTGAAATTGCGCACTTTTTTTTTAAGGGAAAGGGGAGAGGAGTTTGTGGCAGCACCCTTTAAAATCTTCACAACTGCAAGAAGAGCGAAATTATGTTAAGCGACGAAATGAAAATGAAAATATGTCAAAAGGTCTGTTAACCCTCCCGTGTGGCATGCCAACCACCACCACCCCCCATTCTACTGTTTTTGCATATTAAATTAATATAATACAGTTTTGAAAATGCTTTTTGAGCAATGCTGATGATGTTTACATTGTACGGCCATAAAAGGAACGGACGCACCGAGTGTGCAACATCCCCAAAAAGAAGTTGCAAATAAAACAAAAGCAATGGGAATATTATGCACTTGTTCGCCCTGAAGTATGCTTTTAATAATGGCAAAGTGTTAAGGGTGCTGCTGATGGGGCGTGGTCGCATTACGCCCACTCTTTTCTCTTTGATTCCTGGGGTTAGAAATTTAAATAATATAACAAAGTACTTTATGAGCTGGAATTAGACGATGCTTATTTTGAGATTTTGGAATTTTTTGGGAAATATTTTTTTTTTCCAAAATTTTGGCTATATTTTTATTAGCTTTACGCTTCTAAATTTTATACTTGTGTATTTATTTAAGAAACGATTTGTTGAAAGTATCCCAAAGTCGTTCCCTTTCTCTCCATCCTTCGTTCATTTGATTAACTTTAAACCCAAATTATTCCGTTAGGGCAAGGCCTGCGGGCAAAACATGATCTACAAATTTTGGTACTGCATTGTAAAACCCGCCCCCAGATGATGTCGCTGTTGCTGATGATGATGATGGCCAACAATGTGTTATAAAACTGCACTTGTCGAAATTCCCAAATGTCTACTTTTCAACGCGCTTACGATTTTTAAGCTGCTTTTAATAAATTCGACACAAAATTGAATTTTCATAACGGTTTGTCCCAACACTTGTCCTTTTGACACCACCGTGTAAGGCCGGGCAGCCTCGTAGCCTGGCAGCCGGGCAGCCGGTCTATGGCTTCAGGGCATGGGCAACTTATGCGGCAGTCACTTAAAAAGTGATTCATGAACAAAGTCAGCCCCGGTTAAACAGCTCCCAAAGCGGGAAGCCGGGAAGCAGGGAAGCTGGCAACAATTTAAGTAGAACTCGGCACTTTTCAGTTACAGCTGTGTTTGTTTGTTTTCCTACCATGTGTGTGTGCGCGTGTAGTGTTCGAAGGGTAGCCTTTTAGATCTTTCATTTAGTTTGAATATAGTATTATATTTTCCAATATAATTTTCATAAAATCTAAAAGATAAAAGCTTTTTGAATATTCGAAAATTCTTTGTATTTTATTATAATCTTTTATGTTTGATATGCCACACTTTCACGACAAAAAATTAATGGCTATGAGTAAGTGTAACGCTTATAATGATTTCGACCCCAATTTATCAAGTGATTTTTCCCCAATACAAACTTGGCATGAAGTGAAAAGTCGAACGGCGCAAAACGGAAGAGAGATGAAAACAAAGTTTGTAATATATATAAGTATAAGGCACGAGTAATCAAACAATGATGATGCGCAAGAATTCACATTTTCCAAAATGGATGGATGAATAGAAGGCGAATGAATGAATGAATTATATGCAAATATGTATCCGTCAAATACACCAAGTTTCCAGCAGCAGGCGGAGGCGGTGGCGGTCGGTTTGGGGAAGTCTTAAGCGAAGCGCGTCATGTCAAAAAGTTTGTGACTTCAGGACTTGAGGCCCTGTTTGTTATCATTATCATTAGCTCAGCGAGGCAGCACATTTTTCACAGCGACGAGGCGGGCCAAAGGAAGTGGTTTTTCTCCTTTTTTTTCCTTTGCCTTTGCCTACCCAACGCTTGCCATGAATTATAGCTTACAGTATTTCTTAAGGTAGCCGGGCAAGGCAAGAAGCACTTTCATTAGCTTAAATTTTTTAGAAATATTTTCGCAGTCATGAATCTTCCATTCTTTGTTGTTGTTGCTGTTGCTGTTGTTGTTTGGGGTCGGCCTTTTGCTTTGTGTGTTTTCTCATGAACGCGCCGAAAACGTTCATTTTTAATTTGGTTTACAGATTATTAGCTGCTCATCGCATAATGCAAATTCGATTAGGAACATTCTCCTGAGGTGTTTTGTAGACGCATTCCAATTAATGTTTCAAGCATCTTTCTTTTGCTTTGCTTTTCGAATTTATTGCATTTCATTTTAAATATTTCTTTTCCCCAAGACATCAACGACATTTTAATGCGCTCACCTACGTGTGATTTGAAAAGTGTGATAGGCCGACTCGAGCCGAGAGCAGAGCAGCTCGTTCCGTCATATTCCTATGACAAGCCGAGAAACCCGCGCGCGTGCTGTGCTATTATTCTTGGAACAACAACAGCTCCAAACACCAGCAGCGGTTTGGAACGTGTTCAAGAAGTACACTTGACAAAAAATGTTTAAAGTTAGTTCCCTACACAAACTTTTTGAAACATGAGTTCTAGAAAAATTGTGAAGCAATTGAATAAGCAAATGAATTAAAATTCTTCACAATATTAAAGCTTAACAGATAAAATATATTTTTAAGTGTATTTCAAGTCTGAGTTGAGCTGTCGGCAAATGGGGCACTGACTGCTGACTGAGCTGTTGTGTTTATGACAAGTTACATGTACGTTTTGCTCGCTCCACATAAACACTTTGTACGTACATCTGCGACAAGTTACATACCCAAATAGGCATGTTTATGAAGTGTGTATTAAGGTGTACACTGTACATACGCGTTTAGAGTATAAAGAGGAGTGTACTACACTACACACACACACACAGACGAACACAATGTCGTTGAACAATATAATTTTCATAATTTTATCGTTTTTCTTGTTAATGTTGTTGAGGGTTTTATTTTTTTATATGTGGCGTACGTTCACCCGCGCGCGTCTGGGTATATAATTATATGAAATACCTATAAAAAGCAAAGCAAATGTCTTATCTGTAACACTAGATTTTTGTTTTGTTTTGTTTATGACTTGAATGCATAAATTTACGGGCTAAGTACGCGAACGAGCTTCTTTTTTTGACCCAACAACTCGAGCGTGTTGATAAATGCCGAAGGCAAATGTTTTTTGATACCATTCGTATGGCTAAATAAATATGCTCAAACAGTTAAAGTTTGTATAATTCATGTTTATATTATATTATAGTACCAAGGCAAAGCTTACATAAGTTATTTAACATTTTCTTATCATTCGTTGATAGGGCTTAACCCACTTTCAACTTGATTCCTGAGAACACATTTTAGCATTGCCAAATTGGTTGTTATTATGTCTTTTACTCAATATTTTTCAGTTCAAAGCTGTTTTCGAATTGTTTCTACCCAACAAATATATTTATTTACAACCAGAATAGACTAATTATTTGAACAGCTTATAGCTTTTATTTTTATTCAATTTTCAATAAAGTATGAATAAATAAATTTGCCCCTGTAATTTTGACGTACATATATGAGTCGAATTCAATTTTCAATGACCACACACAGCCACAAAAAGTGACAGGCAAGCGATTTGAAACAACAAACAACAAAAAGGTGACGCAATAATGCCTCGCGAACATACATATATTGCATTTGTTTGCCCGTGGGGACATGGCAGCGATATCCAAATTCTATCTCAACTGGCTGGCAATCAGTCAGTCGCTTGTTTTACCACGCGCAATGAAAGCGCAATGAAGCATCGTTTGATTAGCCAATTTATGGCACGTTCCTCTCGGCCAGCAGCCGCAACCGCAAGAGCAACAGCAGCAGCTGCTTTGCCAAGAAGAATTTGGAGCGAGTTGGCGGCGTTGGCGCAGCGCATGACCATAAAGTGCAACTGGCTAACTGGTGGCAACTGGCGGCAAAAATGCCGCTGCAGGCCAAAAGCAGCGACGCTCGGCAGCAGCAACTGAAGCCAGAAATTATTTCATACGCCTTGCAACTGCAACACATCTGCCCCCTCCCTCCTCTCTCTGCAGTGGCAAGCCGCCAGTGGCCGGCGCATGTCAACATGAGTTTCATAAATGGCATTCAGCCGGCCAGCGTTTTGTCAACGCGTTATGTTCTCTCATATGTTGTTGTTAATGTTGCATGTATTTGTTGCATGTTTTTGTTGTTTTACTGCTTATGCCTTTTTGTGTCGTTTCGGTATTCAGTTCAATTTTATTTATTTAATTTCGTTTTTTTTTTAACTCCTTTTTTGGCAGCTGGTTATTAAGTCTCATTTTCGTATTTCTCTTAATTAAAAACTGAACTAATTTTTAATTAGACGCATTTATGTAATGAAAAGCCGTTTGGCTAAATCACGCCAGTCAGCCAGTCAGTTAGTCTGTCAGTCGACCATTTGACCATTATGACTATTGATTATTTGTAATAACTTACGTGCCGCGCCGTGTTCATATTTGTACTTTTTCAACTTCCTGCCACATATGGATACTGCTGATTGGCATTCACATTAAAATGTACAAAAAAATGTTTTTAAATTGCTCGTCCAACTAATAGTAATCATTAGTTTTGATATTTTGATTAATAGCAGGCAGTTATTTTAAGAGTGAGAAGTAGGAATTACATTTAAATTTATAATGTATAACACATATGCGTCATAAGCATCATAAGCCATATATAATATGCTCATTTAAAACATTTGGCAGAAAAAACGCGTTTGTCACGCAATTTATTTAAAGCTAAGTTTGTTGTTGTTGCAATGTTTCTTCCAAATTGGTAGTAACGTGCTGCGTATGCGTAATCTGGTAATGTAGCGACAATCGATAAATCATGTTTCCATAAATACCGAAAAATGCAATGCGATTTCCCTAATAATAGTCAAATGTGCTCAATAAAATAATCACGTACAAAGCGCCTCGCATTTGCTGTTGTCGCCAATTTTTATGATCCGATCGATTGCCGATCGGAGGTGACACAAATTTTTGAACTCGTTTTTGATATGCTTGCCAAGCCAAGCCAAGCCAGGCCGGGCCGGGCCGGGCCAATTTCGGGCCCGTTTATGCGACGGCCGTCTAATTTATTAAAGTCAAATTCGGTGCACAAAACTTTTTTGCATCACTTTTGCAGCAAAAGTTGATGCACAACGCGATCGAGCATCTTAGTTAATCCCAGCTTTGCATTCATCTCAATATTGTCACGCCAACCGCACCCAAACAGAATAGTTGTTGTTGTTGCAGTTGCAGTTGTTGCACTTGCCGTGGCATTTCCATTTGAGAGCGACAGCCGTCAATCAATTTGTAAGCAGCCGTCATCAGAAAGCGCGTTGTTGCCTGTCATTAGACAAATGACGGCTGATTTCCAAATATGTTTTTCAATCGACTTGTGTTGTATTTTGTGTATTTTTTGTTGCTTGTTTTTTTGCACAATTTTGCTAGTGCGATGAAAACATTGCCAATTTGAATCATTATGAAATTCTTAAAGTTGAAAATTGCTTTCACAAATCATATTTATTTCCTTTATATTACCAAGCATTTATATTTTGTACAATTAAGTGCAGACTTGAATTAAATTAAGAGCAGAAAAAGAGCAGAATCTGCCCTTTGTTTGTTTGAAAGAAATTACATTGCTTTCAGCCGTTGTCTGCAGCTCGTTAATGGCAGATAATAGTGTCTGGTAGACGAAATTAATTTAAAATTTGAGGAGGTGCTGGAAATGAGGAAAATAATAATTGTCAAAGGACAAGCTAAGGGCTCTCTCTGGCAGGACAATTGCAAGAGACAAAAAGAAAGATGACACTTGAGACAGTCGGCGCACATAATTCAGCAGCAAACTTTTGTGCTAAATGATGTTTTACAAGTTTTATGCAATGGCAGCAAGCTGTAAAAGGCGTCAACGATTCAATTAAGAAGTTGCCATGCTTGGATGGGCTAAGGCGCATCATCAAAACAAGTGTCAAAGCGGAACCGGAAGCGGTGAATAGTAATGCTGTTGCTGATTGGAAAAGCATTAAAAGGATTTCTATAAGAATTTGATTTGGCCAAAGTCAGGCCGCAGTAAAGACAAGGATGCGAAAATAGGATAAATCTCACTCCCACTCCCGACCACAAGGTTTTTCAAAACTTTACTCATTTTCAAAATTACAATGTTGCCACAAGCATGCGCTTACCGCAGCAACAGCAGCAGCACAAGTAGCAACACAAGTAGCAGCAAAAGATGCTGGAAAAATCTGAACGTAAGCAAAGTCAATCGGAAAAGTTGTCGACGCCAACCAACAACATCAGCGGCAGCAGTAGCCAACGGCGCCAGCTCCTTTTTGATAAAGGCCAAGACGCAAGGGAGAGAAAGAGAGATAGAGAGATTGAAGGAGTGTGGGAGAGGTAAACAAGCAAG
The DNA here is from genome assembly GCA_030179655.1 of Scaptomyza flava. Taxonomy (NCBI): domain Eukaryota; kingdom Metazoa; phylum Arthropoda; class Insecta; order Diptera; family Drosophilidae; genus Scaptomyza; species Scaptomyza flava. Next base: position 21,825,792 of record JARNME010000029.1, on the reverse strand, counting down.
CATTTAAGAAGAATGGTTAAAGGATGCCTTTGCCCTGCTCGTCTTTGCAGCTGCTCGTCTTTCGCAGACATTTTTCTTGGCTTTTGCGAAAAGTTTTGTGTTGCAACAACCGCTTGACGCTCGGTAATCTACCCTTTACACACCTCTCTCTGCCATTGTAAAAATATTGCACGCATCTGCCAGCCAAGTTAAGCAGCAAGGCGCTGCGGCTTTAGCGGTAAATCAATTTCTGCAAATGAGATTTTTCAATTATAAATCAATTTTCGATTAAAATTACTTTCACGCACTTTTGGCTTATGCCCGTATGGCATACTTTAGAATGCCTTCCTCACTTTGTGGTCGTAAAGTTTTCTCAACATTATATTAAAAAAAAAACCAGCAAACATGAAAGTAAAACTTATAAAAAAGCTTGTTATACAAGTTATAAGCTGAATTTAGCGAATACCACAAGTGTTTTGAGTTAATGAAAACATTTTAAGTTTTCCATGTTAAGATCTTTGATTAAATTAACGAACAAATCCTTATGAAGTTCTGAACTATATTCGTCCGACCGACTTGCCAGTTTGGTGTCTGCGATAAAGTTGAGAATGCACAAGAAAAAAATGCATTTCACTTTATTTTGTGGCTCTTAATTAAATTTGTGAATTATGGCCATCGATTTGCCAAACGCCGTTAAGGCCACAAAAATATGAGTCGCTGTTGCTGCTCAGAAAGACAGAAAGAAAAAAGAGATATAAAGAGAGTTTAAAATTTTAAGTTGCTTGCCAACTTTTGGACCATAAACCTGGCAACGAGGCAACGGGCATAAACTTTAACGATCGCCAGTTGACTGCTTCAAACACACACACACACACAAACATACACATAGTATATCTTAGCCAAACAGCAATCAATCCAAGCATCCATCCAGCCATAGTACGGCCGAGAAACGAGCGATATCGACACCGGCCGTTATTAAATTATAAATACGAATGAATGCAGTTGATGACGCAGTGGATGTCGTCGTCATCGTGCTTCACATGCTCTCGCTCCAGCAGGTAGATCTTAAGACAAGGAATCGCAATTAAATCGTTTTGGCGTGTGTATCTCTGCATTGAGTAATGGTCAATGTCACAAAATATGATGCGAAAAGACAAAAGAGAGAGAGAGAGAGACCTTAGCACATAAATTTGACAAAGAGCGTTGCGCAGAGCCGCCATAGGTCATAAAGCCGAGGCAGCCAAGTAGTATTTATGAGGCTTGGCATTTAATAAATTCGTGGCTAGTTGAAAATAAATCGCAATCAAATTATTTATGGCCAAAGGGGTAACAGCAAGAAGGCAGAAGGAAGGCCAACTTTTATGGTAACACCAATCAGGCAATCGGTTTAAATTGGCAACAAGAATTTTCGCTTTTGTTTTCAGTCTTTTCTAGGCAGCCAAGCATTCAGCAATGATTGATTCGCCTCAATAAAATTGTTCGCAATGCAACCGCAACAAAAAAAAAAATATATATATAAAATAAATCTTGCAAAAAAGGGTTTCGGGTTTTGGTGGCCATTAAAAGGCGCACACGGTTTGACAGGGTGCAAAGGTCAATCGAGCTGCGACTATTTATATTTTTTATTATTATTATTATACACGGCTCCACTTTAACACACACTTGCTAACCAATCAATCACAATATCTGCTTTTGATTTTTTTTTTTTTTTAGAATTTATTGTTCCTGTTTAAATTTTTTACTTTCTTGCTTTCTATTTTTTGATAAATGTCACACGCCGCGTGTCGCTTGGTTTTGGTTCTGACAGCCGAGAAGTGTCGCATTTTCTTGGAAATTGTTGCTGCAGCAGCCAAATCTTTTACTCCCAAGGATACGAAATTACACTTATAGCAAAGTGTCCTGTCTGCGTTTGGGGGCTGTCATTGCCCCAGAGCGACTTTTTGTTACATTCGTCTAGCGTTTTTCTTTTTTGTTTTCGGGGATTCTTGTTTTTTTCTCTTCTGTCTCACGAATCGCTTCAGATGGTTTTTTATTTCTTATTTTTGGAGCACGTGGCTCGAATAGTTCACAATGCGACGCAGCTTGCTAGTCAAGCCTTTAATTTATGCAGCCCTGGGGAGATTTTGAATTTTTCTTAGATTTCTTGACTATGGTGTGGGATGGCGAGGGGGGGAGGGGAGGATGTGGGGAAGAAAAATGCTTAACCTTTGCCTGTAATTAGTAATTCGAATAGGTTGGGTATGTAAATGAGACCTGTGAGATTTGATTTGAGTTTAAATACTCTTTGCGTAAAAACGTTATATTTCTGCTTTAGAAATATAATATATTTTTGATGTACCATTTATTATTTATTTAACAAAAATACATTAAAAAAGTAAATCCATCAACACTAAAAATTTCATAAATTTCCTACTAAAAATACAAGTCTAATGAAAAAAAGCCAATGTGAGCCCGATCACACGGGAGATATTCAAATCGGAGTTAATTCCTTTTTATAGTTGCAAATACGTAACATTAGACCTGCGTGGCTCGACCATCTCAAGGCTCAGTTTCCCGAACTTAACTTAACCTGACCTTAACGTAAACATAAATTAAACATGAACGTTAAGTTTAAAGCAATAATGCAAAGCATGAAAATTTAGTATAATTTAAAATAATTAATACCCAAGCAGACCGTTTTTTCTAGATCTTTAGAATATTTGCAATAATTATTATATTATTTCCTTGAACCAAATAAACTCTCTTATGTTCATCCATCTAAAAATCAGCTGTTCCAACTTGAACTTGAACTTGATAATCTGCTTTCTGCAGGTTGTCAACTTGATTTTTATATGAAATGCATGTTAAAAACTTATGCCAAAAGAATCGACTTGGGCATTGGTAAAATCTTTCGATATTATATCGTAGCATAAATGTTTTGTGCTCGATAACACAAAAAGCAGCTCTGTCAGTTGTAAGCACACACACAGAGATGAAAATACCTTTTACACACACGTCCTGGCTGTCACATTAACACATCATTCATAAGGACATGTGCCAATGGCTTTTGAAATATATTTGCCAGGAAACAGGAAAACAAAAGAATGATACACTAAAATAATAGCAATGAAACGAACGAACGAACGAACTCTCCCCAGCGAATTGGCATTGTCGCTATTTTAGATTTGAATTTGAATTTGAATTTGCGTTTGCCAAAATGTCAATAAACTCGGACGAAATGTTTTTTTGTTTGTTTTCTTTTTTGGTTTTTTTATTTATTTCGGTTTCTGTGCCGTGCTTTTGGTACTTCATGCAGCAACGAAAACTTTCTTATTTTGTCATTTTGTATGCAGAATTTGCTTTTATTTGATGTTGACACATGCCGCTGACAAAAACAAAATAAAATTTTTTATGCGAATTGGTTTTTTGCATTTTGAAATAGTTTCATAAAACAAGAAAATAAAATAATATGCCAATCTCAACACAAAAGTGATTTCCACATTGACATTGATGATGTTTACTTATTTCGGTGAAAATGGAAAACATACATTGATGAATGTGTGTGTGTGTGTATATTGGTAATTTTACTTTTGCTAGCTGGATTTTGTGTTGTTCTTTTTTTGTTGTCTGTTGTTTTGGTTTTTTTGTTTTTATCACAACATATCTGACAGTTGGGCGACATTGTTGTTGGCCTGTTCATGTTCGACAGAGGGGGGGGGGGGGGGGGGTTCATCTTTATATGGTTCCATTTACTTCCACTTCATTTTTTGTATTTCGTTGTTTTGCACGACAAAGTTTTGACTTATATGCAAAAACAGGGAGTGCAAGTGGAGGTAGGAGAGAGAGAGAGTGAGAGATTGATTACCCATAGAAGAAACCCATTGAGTTTTGTTGAGAGTGTTTTTGCATGTTCAAATAAAACACACACACACATACATACATATTTATATACATGTTTTAGGCATGTATATTTGCATTGGCCTGTTGTGTGTGTGTTTTGTAGTCGCCTTTGTGGGCTTGTGAAAATATTTAAATTTGAAATTGCAACCAATCAAACAATTTTCCAATCAAAAGCTTCTTCTATTTTGCCAATTTTGAGTCGAAACGTGCGTGTGTGTGTGCAACTTTTAAGTTGCATAATTCAACAAAGAACGTCAAACGCAGTACCATCACCAGCACCCCCTCCTACACAAAAAATAACAGCACCTTCCTAACAATACTCTTTTATACAGTTGTACCTGTGCATGTATGTGTGTCTGCAAACATTCTGGTTCTATTCCAAAAGGCACAGAGGCTACGCAATTACCATGAACAACAACGTCCGGCGTGGAACTACTAGTTCTGTTTCTGTGTGTGTGTGTGTGTGTGTGTTAGCAAAGTCGTAAATATTCCAAATGTCATTTTCGAAATCCTAATTTACGCTTCGTCGTCGTCATCGTCGTCGTCGACGTCGTCGCTCCAAAATGCACATTGCACATTGCCAACGTCCAAAAAGAAGACCAAAGCACAAAACACAAAACACACACGCACTGCAATTTACCCTGCTGCCCCACCCCCTCTGCACTCTAACCCACCTCGGTGTTTTGGGGAAGGCAATCTTCAACGAAGCGAACTCATTGCACTCATCGTCAACGGGATTGGCATCATCCTCATCCTCATCCTCAACATCAACGGGGTATCGTCATCGTCATCATCGGATGTAGTTGAAGGCAAGCAGACAAAATTCAACATCGCTTTAACGCATTTTGCCATTTTGTATCGAAACATGCAATCAAAATTTTCAAATTTTCTTTCTTTATCTCTCTCATTCTATGTGTGCACTTTTCAAACACAGACACACACACACACACTCACGCACCGAATGAATTACAATCAGCACACAATTCAACGAAAAATGCCGTCCAATTTCTAAATTGTGTGCGTTAGGGTGGCCCCAAAATGTTAACGGACGAAAATGCCCAATACCATTTAGGGGGGTGGGGGGTGGCGGCAGCGCGTTGGCCAAAATGAGTACATTTTCGAGCCCAAAAACAATATGTTTTCCAAACGGCATTTCCATTTATGTTGCATGTTGTGCACACATTTCCGCAAATGCACCACCCTATTCACCCTTTCCTCTATCTCTCTCATATAGATATAGACGCTATAGACGCCTACGCCTACACCTAGGGTTTGTAAAGGGCGGGCGGTTTACTGCGTACATATTGGAATTGCACTGGGATTTTGGATTTGCAATCGCGCAGTCTTTCTCATTACCTATTCCGTTTCAGTGTGTGTGTGTGTGTGTTTGTGTGGTCCCAGATTGGAACAACTCGTAGCTTGATGGCTGCTCAAACCGTACAAAACTGATCAAGTCCTGAGCTTATCGGCACATTTTGCAAGTGATTTTTGTTTTAAAAAAACTTCTATAAAAATCTTTCACTCTTAATTGACTTTGAGCATTGATATGAACATTGATATTTTAAGAATGGGCTGTCGTTAAATGTGAAAACTTTCTTTGAATGTCTTAATTCACCAAAAGGAAACTCAAACCAAAAAATTAATCCATTGAATATTCACAGTTTTGTGAGATGTGTCAAAGTTATAGTAAACCAATCAATGATCGAAACACCAATAAAAATCACTTTTTCAAAAGCTCTTTCAACCCATTTAGTTTTGAGGTATTTTCGATTGCCTTTATATCAATGCGGCCGATATGAGACAATCAAACATCAATTTTGGCTTAATAATTACCCCAAGTGTAATAAAATTAAAAATACATTTACCAAATATTGTATTTCAAAGTAAATAAATTCAAACTAAAGGAAACAACAAAACTTAAACAAACGAAAATTCGCTTGAAATCATAAAAATCGAAAGAAACATAAATTTGATAGCTTCGATTCAGATCTCTTGGCATTTTGAAGAAAAACTCGAATGATGAATTAATTGAGTATAAAATGTTGCAAGCAAAAGGCAAGACTAATAAAAAATTAAATAAAATACCACTCACAACACAATATCATAAAAATTATACACTAAACGATTGAAATAAACATCGGGCTTTCACAATCTGTAAGCTGTAGCGAATCACAAGAGACTGAGAGAGAGAGAGAGTGGGAGAGAGAGAGAAGTGTTTCCGAGAATGTACTAAGATACGAACAACTTCTTTTAATGCTAATAAAAAAGGCAACGCGAGGCGACAACGCATTAAATCATGGTAATGGTCAGAGCCAAAGGAATTTCAGCTCGATCGACAGGCCGAGTTGCAACCCTCGATTGAAAATAACCTTTTCAAATGCGTTCGCTTCTTTCATTTAACAAATTAAATTGATTAATTCAATGTTGGCGGGTCGTGAGCATATTTCGCTTAATTTCATTTCCGCTTCATAGAGTACCACCACCCGCCTACCCTCTCCACTGCCCAACCACTAGCACTTGTTTGTTCCGCTCGCCATCGAGTGACGCAATTTTTTACGCCGTTTCAAATTCATTTTGCCGAAAGGGTTGCAAAAAGCAAAACTTGTACGCATTATTTCGCATTTCGCTTTTTCTTTCTTTTGCTGAAACTGTCACCAATTTCACAGTTTTTTTTTTTTTGGTGGGGTTGTACCAAGTTATTGATCTGAATGATGCGTTGTCAATCTGGTTTGATGCATCACCGTGCATAAAAAAAAAAGAATCACATGAGATTAATATTAAGAATTTTCGCTAAAGGGTTTTTTGCTATCCATTTTCGTTGACAACAAGCTCACATACTTAAACATGCTACTAGATATGTGTATCTGCAGCAAAAAATATACACAAAAATGCTAAATCATCGCCAGCTAAAAGCGAATTTTCATGTCAACTGTCACAAGGATTTGATTGTTCAGTTTTGGGTGTTTTCTATTATGCCATGGGCTCTTTATTTTTTTTTTATGTTTTTTGCCTCTACTTGGGTTGGTATTAAATCCAAGCAGCTGTTTTTGGTGAAATATAATACCTTGAAATAGGTAGCAAAGAAAGCCTATCAAACACTTTCCCAAAGGAAAAGCGGTTAGCTTGAAGTATCGTTTGCAACTGATTTATATATAAATATCTTAAACAAGTTGTTATGTAACTGATCAAATTATAACTGATGTATTTTCTTAGGCATTTGTATTTGTGTATTTTGGTGATTTAGTTTGCAGTTTAATTGACTGCAGTTTGTTTGAGTTGTGCTGCACCCTCGTCTTTCACAAAATGCATAAATTGTTTTGTTGCATCTATCCACTTGAGGCTGACTGGGGCAGGAGAGCATCATTAGTTTCCAGTTGTTTAGAATCAACACATTTGTAACAATATTTGATAACTAATTTTAGAAACGAAGTCGCTGCTCCGCTTGGCACATCTCGATACATACATAAATGTGAAAGCAGAATTGACAGCTCAAATATTTTAGGACAGATTTTTGACGTGATGTCCGTGATTTGTCATTGACATCGTTATCGTCGAGGGGCGAGAGCGGCAAACTATTGCAGGCAATCAGGCTGCAACACTTCAACTTCATTTGTGCCGCTTGCATAAACAATAGTGGCGGCATCAATAAGGAGCAGGGAGGATCTGAGGATAGTTCCTCAGTCATGCGCCATGCGTCGCCACATTTTCTAATTGATTTTCAAATGTTTCAGCTTGTATAAATAATTGCGTTTTTGACATTCCTCATTCCATATTTCTCTGCTGTTTCTTTTGTTTCTTTTCTAGGTTCTAGGCTAAAGATACTTCTCTCGCATTTAGAGGGGCCTAGAATATTTCTCGTCATTTGGGGAATATGTTTGGTTAATTTTGGTCGGCTCATTTGAAAGCTTACACAAAATGTTCAGATATTACAATAATTAAATTTATGATTGCCATTTATTATTTTCTAAATTGTTTTGGAACGTGCCGCTGCCAGTTTGGTGTCGCCCCTCCACCTCGCTCTCTCTTTCTCTCCCACTTCCTTCATAAATTTCAAACAACTTATGATGATTTCTATTTTGGGAAAGTTGAAAAGTGTATCTTAGACGCATTTAGAGCAACATTTGCCGCAGTGTAATCTACGTTAATGTTTCTTTTTTGGCTACCCAAAAACGAACTCTTAAACTAATCCTTTCTGCTTCGAATTCTCATAAATGAAATGTTTATGTCTTCGACTTATAATTATAGCCAATTAATTAAGCCTCGTGGATAGCTGAAATTGCCATATTTCTGAGCTCTTAACAACAGTTCGTGGCTTCACATTTAATAATGTCTAAACTGAGAGCGAATGGATGAAGAAATGCATTTTTATACCCTTAACACATAAAATGGGTAAATAAGGGTATAATGTTTTTGTGCAAAAGTATGTAACAGGCCGAAGGAAGCATCTCCGACCCCATAAAGTATATATATTCTTGATCAGCATCTACAGCCGAAACGATATAGCCATGTCCGTCTGTCCGTCGTCCAGTCGTCGTCTGTCCGTCTGTATGAACGCGTGGATCTCAGAGACTACAAGAGCTAGAGACTTCTGATTTTGTATTTAAGTTCTCCCATACCATGAGCAGAACAAGTTTGCTTCAAATTATCGATAACTATTCTGGTTTCCGATATACACATAATATCGATAACAATAAAATATCGAATTTGGAAAATCTAAAAATGAGGGTTGAAATAATGGGTAACGATATAACTTTTCTGAAAATTTCGTCCAAATCGGTTAAGAAACATCGGAGATATCGAACTTAATCGATTGAAGCTAAGTCAGTATACCAAAGTCTTACATAAATTTAATATATTTATTGCAACTGGGTTCAGGGTATCTTCTAGTCGGGCTCTCCCGACTAGGGCCTTCTTACTTGTTCATATATATATATTTTTTAATTTAATTTGGGCTTTTAACTTTAAGACTTGTATCAACTGTTTAATGTATTCCAAATTAAAGAAATTAAATATTAATTTAATAATGAATATTTCCTTAAGCCTCGAGTTTTTGAAGATGAAAAATACAATCAAAATCAAATTATACATTTTTCTTATCTTTGTTTGGATATTTCAAGTACAGAACATTTTATTAATCTTCCTCACTCTTCGGGGAAATAAAAATGTATTGCAATGCATTTGGCAATTCATCTGATAGAAATCCACAGCAAAAACATACGCAAGTAATGCATATATATAGATATTTAAACATTAGCGATGTTTTCATGGGCAGAGCAAACATGCATAGGGAAATAGCATCGATTTGACTTGAAGTTAGTTTTTAGGGGAGGAAACAACACAACAACAACTGAGTGAGAGTTGCACACACACACACACAGACACAGTTTGTTGACCCAGCTCCAGTTTGGGAATCAGCTTCGAACTTGAGTTTGGAGTGAAGGCATTTGAGAAGGTTCAATTGGCACCAGCGACATTATACACCACGCTTCCTTGTTTACATGCCACCAACCTGGGCTAAGGCTGCGGGGAAGAGAGACAGAGAGAGAGAGAGAGGGGAGCGTAGGAAAGCAGGGCTTCGCTGCAGTTGAAAGTGAAAGTAAGAAAGGCACTTGAATAAAACGAATTTCGAAATGAAAATGAAAATGAAATGGCAACAGATGCGTTTGTTGCCACATTAGAACAATATACAACTTGCTGAGGGGCAAGAAGAGGCAATACTTGCATTTCACTTACAATAAAGAAATTCTTTTCGGGCAGGGGGGGGGCAGTAGGGGTGTTGGTTTTTGTGCATTTATTCTTCACAATTTGATTTGTTGCCAACAACTGAGATGGAATATATATTTTTTGTTTTTTTATTGCTTCCGCTTTTGAGATTATATGAAACAGTTTCGGCCACAAGTCCTGTCTGCCCCATTTTAATAACTGCATGTGCGCATAGGCGTTAAGGCTAACGAATCCTTTTCGGGCAGGCAAAGTAAATATTTACATTAGCCAAAAGAGAAATCATTTCATTAAGTCGTAGAATGCGCCCAGTGGCACAAAGTGGTGGGCAAGTGTTGTTCAATGTAAACATAACGCCTTCCTGCCACGTGCCACGTGCCACAGTGCGTCGCAACGTCAGCTCTCTTGCCCTCTTAGATCGTATCCTTTCTTTGTTGCTTACATAACGTAACATATTAATAATGAAATCGCTCATAAAATTATAGCAACACCAGCAGCAGCTGAGGGTGAAGCAAACCGCTTTGCGTGTTGCATGTTGTCGCATATCGTCGTTAGGGAAGGGTGGTTGACAGTCTACTGGCTGCCCCACCGAGTTATGAAATTATTTTTCCATAATGAGCGTGTGCGCCTTTTTTCACCCCTCGAGTGTTAACAAGAAGTCAACATTTATTTAGTTTTCGCTTTTATTTTCGATTTCAATCTGGATTTTTTTTTTTCGATTTCATATTCATATATGCCCCGGCCGGAAAATGTGAGACGCGTGCCGCTATTTAGCATCTATTATCCTTGAAACATATTTTCCATGTCCTAGCTGTCAGAGACTAAGGGGGGGGAGGAGGAGGTGGGAATCTCTTCTTATCCTGTCATCATGGCCGGCTGCAATCGCTGCTGAATGCCAGCAAAGATGATTTGTATTTTCCGGAACATTGTCATATTAGAGCATGAGATTCAAGAAAAATAACAACGCATAAAGCAAAAAGGGGGTTATGGATTGGTAGATTGAAAAAGATATATATATTTATGTATGTATTTGTTATAGAGTCTTCCTGATTAGCCAAAGAATGATGAAATGGTAGTGAAAACAAAAAAAATTCCAATTACATTTCGACAAAACTATTCGATTTAATAGCCAAGAAGAATTGGATGGGACTGGAAACATTATTAATCTCAAGACTTATTTGAAGATAATTATTAATATTTAACAATACATGGAAATAATTTAATATTTATTTAACAAGAATATCTTAAAGATTTATATAAAAACGGCCTTATAAGTTTTTCGAAGATCTTTCTGCATTTCTTCCTTTTTTCGATGACCTCGCTCGGTTATAATTGTTCCTCAGCTGTCAGCCTTGAACAAATTGTCGACTCCTTTGCTTAACCCAACGTGAGCGAAGTAATTTTCACAAAATTTCACGCTCAAATATTGAAAAATGATGTCTGTCAATATTTGCATATCATTTGCTTAGAGTACACAAACAATTAACGAGAGATTCGAGCGTGAAGAGACAGATAGTGAGAAATATTTATTTTCCGTTTGTCCTTCAGGTTCCGGGAAATAGTAGTTAGGGCAGGACAACGCCACGCCCACACACACACACACACAAATCCTTTACGGCCGAAAAACAAGAAAAGAAAAGGGTAAATTAGACTGCAAATCCGTTGCGCTAGACAGGCTGTAAATGCTGTATGCAAATGTAGTTCCTCTTTCTCTGCCGAGGAGTAGACGGTTGTTGCCGAACCGTGCTTAATTAACATGCAAAATATTTGCCTTAATTGTCGCACACGAACAAAAGGCGGAAGGAGATCAAAAAGAGACTAGCTTGGGAATTATAATCCCTTCGATCGGATTTTCCGGTCAGCGAGCGGTCAAACTAAGTAGAAACTTAGGAACTACCTGCCGTACCTTTGCTAAATTTGCACTAATTTTCGCGCACGATCCTTGAGGATCAGCGTAGTTCTTGTTGATTGATCCTGTTTTGTGGGATGCGGTGAAAGAACCATTTGTTTGTAGTCCTTGCAAATCGGGTTAAATCCAGCTGTGCTGCCTAAGGCTCAAGGGATTAGAAGGAGTACTATCCCGTGGGCTGCATTGTAGGCGTTACTATTGAGACAGTTTACCAAGCATTTAGCTCGGCTTTAGTTTTCCTACTCGTCTGCGTTTCTTTTCACTGTACAATGTGAAATTGATTTGTCAAAAGCCGCACTAAATGCCAACGTTTTTCGTCTTTTCCTCTCTGTCTCTCTCTCGTTGACCACCTACCTGCCTGAACTACCGCAGAGTGTGCGAGTCCGTACCATCTCGGAACCTCTGACAACTTCAACTCGGCAAAATAAATCAATCAATTAAATTTTTATAAAGCGCATGGAAAATATGCGAATCCCTCAACACAAAAAAAAAAACTTCCTCCAGTAGGTAATTAAAATTTCAGCTAATATATCTCCTCAAGGTTTGCCTGGCTTCCTTGTCGTGGCTTTTTTATGGCCACAGCGTGCGACAAGCATATGACAGTTTGACAAACGGCCAAAACAAGCTTTGACAAGTGGGCCCAACGGCATGGCCCCTAAAGTAATAGTTTGTCTGCCGAATTAAATGCTGCATTTTGGAATTTGAGGTATGTCCGCTGTTTTGTCGGGGACAAAAATCATATTAAGACGGGCACATTATAAAACGACATGGAGCTCGTTGACAGTGGGGCGGAATGAAGCTGGACTTCAGGACGCCGCATAACTTATTAAAAAGCAGCAGCAAAACGACGCAAAAATTGTGCCTGAGCAATGCCCGAATTCAGTTTGCTGTCTAAGCGCCACTTAAACAACGGGTTCTGCAGAATGTCATCCGGAACACAAAAACAAACATAGGCCAGGGGCTTGAGGTATAAACGTGCAACGGCGCCATTCATCGTCAATGTCAAGTTTTTCGTGCTGCAAAGTCTCACATAATTCTTTTACTCGCAAGCATTCCTTGTAAATTGTAAATTGTTTCGCTTTAATGCGATGATCGAAAAGTTTCACGTTAATATTTCAATGATTATCTTCAAAAATGAGAGCGAATATTTTCTAAAAACTAAATGGAAGGAATAATTATGATATGTTCAAGCGAATCATTCGTATCGATTGATAAGGCAAAACTTTACTTAAATTTCACTTTCACAAAAGATTCCCAAATTGTATTTAGCCAAGACTTTTCCTAAGTTTTCCAATACACAAATGCCATAAATATTGCGGCCGTTTGGGGAGCCATCAATGATGACAGACAAACAGAGATAAACAGGGATATGCATGTTGGAGACACACACACACACACACACATTTTGTGGTCCCGCAGGCGATGATCATAAAAATTTTCAAAAATATCATAATTTTTAATTCGAATGAAACTCCGGCCACGTTTGGGCCATTAAAAGGGGTTCTTCGAATGAAGACGTAAAAGGCATTCAATAAATAATGCTAAAACTAACATCAATTACAGATCGTTAAAAGTTCAACTCCGGGGGCAAGGTGAACTCCAAACTGTAACGTGCAACGTGCCACATGCATCTGGATCTCTTTGGTTGATCGATAATGAACCACAATTATATTGCATAATAAAAACCAATAATAGAGTTTGAGAAAAAAAGATTTGTTCGGTGGCACAACCCCCCCTCCCACCGTCCCCCTACTAACACGCATCATCACTGTCTCATTGTTTCATTAGAATACGCATAAAAATTGAGGAAATTCGAAAAGCAGAAAGAAAATATCTTGTATACATTTTGACGGATATTTCTGTTTTTCGCTGGTAATAATATGTCTTAATGCCACCAGTTCTTACAGGGTTGCGTTTTTATTGCATTTCAAATGTTTCCGTAACTTTCCGTACATTTTCGTTATGCGATCATTAAAATTTGATTTTTCCTTGGCCTTGAGACGACGGCAGCGTCGGTGTCGGCCGCGGCGGCGGGGTTGGGCATGTTTACCCAATAATAAAATATAAATCGTCTGGTTTACATTTAGAGCAGACATTACAATGCGACTGTTCGATCGATCAGTGACCCTTTTTAGTCCGTGTTCGTGCTCGTGTGCTCATAAAAGTTTTATCCTTTCGTCGAAAAGGATGTGTGTGTGAGTATCTATAGATACACATTGGCGTTACCTGGTTGCGCCCATAGAATGTTTTGTATCCTTCACAGACGCGTGCTCATAAAACTTTTCAAATAGTATTTGCTGTAAAATTCCTAATTTCTTGTACTAAATATTTTTATCTCCAAGAGCTGAGCTCATAAAAAAGAATATAATCTAATTGCGACTAATTGAGGGAATTTAATGACTTTTCGAATAGCTTCTTAATCCACTGTTAAACCAAGATTTCATTGAGAATTGAAGTGAATTTTATCAAATTTTTTTTTTCTTTCAAAATCATTTTTGTGCCTTAATGAAAAGCCCTTAACTTTCATATTGAAATAAGTTAAGTGTTAAAATTGCACAATGAACAAATCTATAAAAGGATGGGACGAAGTGTGTGTGTGTGTGTGTGTGTATCCCTGCTACCCCTCGATTGTATTTTTTTAAGTGTATGTTTTGTTGTGTGGTTTGCCACAACAGCAGCAGCAGCAGCAGCAGCAGCAAACGCAATCAAAATGAAACAAACACTTGAGAATTGAGCCAGCAGCCTTGTTGAAAATTGTGCAAATATAATTTTCGCAGCAAATTTTTTGTATTCTTTTTTCACTACAATCAAATAAAATGCAACAAACGATTGGGCAAGGGGAAGTGTGAGAAAGTGCGAGAGAGAGAGAGAGAGAGAGAAAAGAGGAGAGAGCGAATTCGCGTTAAGTAAGTGCAATTGACAAAAGGAAGCAAGTAATGGAGTAGTTGGTGAATTGATGAGTTGATGAGTTAAGTTGATGAATTGAAGGAGGCACTTAACAAAATTATGCGTGCATGTTTAAGTGTGTTTGGTCGTGGCGAGGGGAGGGAGGGAAACTTTGTGGCATGTTGCGGTCGCAAGTCAGTTTTGTCAATGAATTGATTCGATTTATGAGCGCAATCGAGCGCAAAAAAGGTACAGTAAAAGCTCTCTCGAAGGGAAATTTCTGTGTCAGCAACAAAAATTTATTTCATAAATTTCTTCAAAACCTTTTTAGTTTTAAAAATCAAGTAAACCGTACTTAATAATTTTGTTTGAGAATTGATCAGAAAATTGTTTAAAAAATGCTAAAAAATATATACAAAAAACTTTAAAGTATAAAAAGTCGATCTTCCTTTCATATTACAGTCGGACTTCCTTATAAAGAAGCTCAAGGGAACAAGAAAATACTTCGTTTTAGTGAAATTTCGTTACATAGAATGAATCAAATTGCAGGGTTCTGATTTTTGACTTCGTTGTATCGAAAATTCGTTTTAAGGCAGTTCGTTACATGAAAGTTCGACTGTATTAACATTCTCCAAAGCGAAGTATTAGTTTGTCCCTTTGAGATTCATTGTATGAAGGTTCGACTGTAGTACATTAAAAAATAGCCTTGGTACTTCTGAAATAAAATCAAAAAATAATATTTTTCAGGCAACAACTACAGACAGGACATCCGCAGGACCCTTTCTCTTTTACTCTCTCCTGGCGCCACAAAAAATAACAAAAAAATAACAGTTATGAAGGTGCTCTCGTTTACATTTCTTCTTCTTAACTACAAGTGTGCCACGGCGCCTCACGATTTTTTTTTGTTTTGGTTTATTTTGTACCTGCAAGGATTGCGCAATTCAAACAAACACTGCAACTGCACAGATCCTGATCTCGATATATGTATATACCTTCATAATTTTTGGTCAAGTTGTCGCCAAATTCAGTCCGAATTTCATTGACAACCTTTCGAAAAGGCAAACAGGTAGAAAAGGTATTATTTTTTTAGTTGAGTTTTCTTGTTCTTTGTTCTTTGAGTTTTATTTCTTTGAGTTTCATTTTTTAATTATTATTGCCCGGCGTTTAAGCGAGACAAAAGGAAATCCTTTTTTAAATATCGTTTAAGGCAAGGTTCAGCTGTGGGTTTCTCACAATTTATGACCCAGACTCAAGACTAGAAATAGTTGTTGACATTTTTTTGTTTGTTTTTATCTTCCTTTCCAATTTATCCAATGCTCTATCAATGAAAAATTGATCTCGGTTCATGTGTGTTTGGTTTTTTTTTTTTTTGCTTCTTCTTCTCTGTTCTGTTCAGTATGAAGATATCAGTATGCATTTTTAGGTGTGTAACCTTTAACTCAACTGATTTATGCTTAATTATGCGACTCAACAATCTCGAGTTTGAGTTTTCAGTTTTCAGTTTTCCGTTTCTCTCCCGTTTTTACCTGACAACAAATATTTAAATGTCGCTCTATAAACATTTTTAATGTCTCTCAACGAGAATCGAAGAGTTCTTTAATTTGCAGTTTCCAATTTCGAGTTTATTAAAGGACACTTGGCCGGTCCATAAATGTTTTTCTCTTCAAAGATTGACAGATTTATGCTTAAAAAAGGTTTTTCAATGCCTTTTGATTTGTGTTTAGGTTGTTGCTACTGATTAGCTTCACTTTTTAATGAACTTGATGTTTGGGCTTAATTTTATATTCTTCAGATTGTGCTTAAAAGATATGTTATTATTGCTTAATGTTCATTGGAAACAGTTGAAGCTTTGTATACCAAATCTTTTTGAAATAAAGTAAAAAATCAACATTAAATGCTTTTCATTCCCTTCGTCTCTCTCTCTCTCTCTTCTCTTGACTGATTCGATGGCACGCTCATAGAATTCTAATAACTTCTTGTAAAGAGGTATTAAACATTTGAACTGAATATATTTGAAAGTACTCGTTACATATTCGAAATGAAGGCGTCGAAAAAAATGATCAAAATTAAAATCAAATAAAAATTGTGTTAAAATTCCAAACAGAAACGTGGCCATAAAAACTGTTAGAAACACACAGCGAAAGTGAGAGAAAATGTGGCACGTCTCTTTAAACTGAGGCACGCATGAGGCGGTATTTTGAAGTTTTTGAACGTTATGCCATAATTTCGAACAGACCGAGACAAGTGTGAAAAAAGACAAGTCGGAAAAACCTTTTGAAAGCGGTTGCAACAAACGAATGGAAATTTAGCAGCACACAAAAATCCTTTAGGATCGCGAGTTTACAAAAACAAAAATATAGATAAGTATTCAAAACGCATAAGTTTGTAGTTTTTATTTGTTGGGTTTCAGTCCAGTCAGGTAAAGCAAAAGCATTCAAAATTTATTCTTCATTCTTTTTTTTTTTTTTTTGTAGAGCGTCTGAATTTTCTCTGTCTTTTTCTTTGCCCCTTGAGGGACCTTTGTACATAAATTTTAAATCGAGCAGGCGGAAGTAGAATCCGTTTTTTTTTCTTTTCTACACTTTTGTTTGCATTTTGTGCATAGTTTTATTTAATTTGTTTTAATTATGGTTTTTTTACCCTTTTTTTTTTTTGTTGACTTTGATTTTTAATTAGGGCAACAAAGAGACCGCAAAGATCATTGAAATGCAATGATTTCTTTCTGATAAAAAGTTGAAAAGGGAATTTTCTGTTCTTGATTATATTGGTTCACAAAGGGTGAGAAAGGGAGATAGAGAGAGAGAGAACGATAATTTCAAACTTAAAATCTATCCATTTGATAATGAGTTTTGGGTAAAAATCTAAACTAAGTGTTTAGCTAAGAGAAAAAATAATAAATCAGATAATAAATAATAACAAATAATAAAATAAGGAAACATTTTAGTATTGGGGCCTTTAATTTTATCTTATTTCCATAACTCTTGGCTTTTTTTCTGATATAGTTTTATTGTTTTGCTGAAATTTGCTGTCCAAGAATATATTATTATTATGAATAAATTGTATTTTTAAATGTATTTTTTTTAAACCCATTCAAATTGACATTTTTATGATTTTGCTAGTTTGTCAATTTTTTATTACCGCCATTTTTTGGTAAACATTAAAAAGTTAAGATTATAAGCTTAAAAAAAATGGCCAAATATAAAGAGAACAATGCAGACAGATAAAAATATAAAGATTCTCATAAATCTCACACACAAACACAGATACGAACTTAACATTTAAGTGTTAACTGTAACATTTGGCGGGGAATCGCTGAGTTACACATTTTCGAAAAGCTTTAACAGCGTATAAGACTGATTGTCTAACAGCGCATGTCGTTGAGAGCAGCGCGACAGTGACAGAAATAGCAGGCAGCAATTCGAAATTGAGAGCAGTCGCAGCGCTGCGCTGCTTGCTGCTACTACTGCTACTGCAGCTGCTCTTGCTGATGCGCTTTAAGCAGCATAGTAGTAAGCGAGCGAGAGAGTCAAGCAACCTGTAAGAATTCAATGAGTGAGCGCTCGTATCAAACTGTTATATGGCTGCTGCACATGTTGTTGTTGCTGTTTTCGTTATGATTATGAGAGTCTATCAAAAACATGACGCTGCCTGTGTTTGTGTGTGTGTGTGTTGTATTGGCGTATTGGTTGGAGTATAATGGCAGATATGAAAAGGGCAGCGCTACATAAACGACGACGTCGCTGATTGCAGCGGTTGGCTGTCGTCTGTCGGCAGCAGGCGATGCAAAATGAGCGAATATGAGCGTTATGAATTATGTATTGGCCGGGTGGTACATAAACAATCCCTCACACACACATTCACACTGATGTGTGCGTGCGAGCAGAGAGATATGAGTGGGTAGGAGGCGCGCTTTGTTGCTGTTGTTGTTGGTTTATGAGTGCGCCGTTTTCTGTTTCTGTTTTCTTACTGGTGCGCAAGGTGGCGATTGGATTTGTGCTTTGGCTTCGCGTTTCGTTTTTTTGTTTCATTTCTCTGCTCCTTTTTGCTACTCCTTAAGTTTTTTTTACAACATGATTTTTTTAGTTAATTCTTCAGTCCTGCATTTTCCCTCTCTTTTTGTTTTAGGCCACAAATTTATAACTGTGAGTCGTCTAAGCTGCGCCCCCAATTTCGTAATACCCTCCCCTCAACCTATTTTAATAATTTTGACTTATCGCTTGAATCTTTAAAATGATTAAAAGATAGTTTAATTTGTTATTTATCATATTTCTGATTCAGCTTTAACAAAGTCAAAAAACAATCGTTCTATTTTGAACTTAAAATAATCATTTACTTGAATCATTAACTTGCCTAACAAATAAAACAATTTCAAGTTAGTAATCAAAAAGTATGCAGCGATTGTTTAATTTATTATACACGTTCATATAAACCTATTTAAAATGCTTTTAAAGTCTGGCAAATTGCGCAGCCAACAATTAGAAATAGTAAAATATATAACAAAAACAAAGACATTAATGCTTATAACAAAACAGAACTCACAACACAAAAAGAAACAACAACTTATCGCCAGATGTTAGTCAAAAGCGAATTGAGTCACAATTTTCGTTTAAGAAATTCCCTAGAATAAATGTAAAATTTATTGCATATTGTGGGAAATCGTCGAGAACAGTTGCTGTATGGAAGGGGAGGGTTATGGGGGCTGTTAAAGCTTAAATTTTTGATTGTGGTCAGCTTAAAGTATTTAGAACAGCAGTAAAATAAATCAATAAAGCCAAACAACAGCAACACAAATGTGGGGGAGGGAGAGAACAAGAATTAAATGTGTCAAATAGTAAGAAAAATAAATAAAATAAGTGGGAGTTGCCAAAGTCAAAAAATATATACAAATAAAAACAACAACAATGCGGCAAGAGCAAAGGAATGAAACAGGAAACCAAACATTTTGATGAATGGCTCATAATACCCAACACACACACACACACACTTACGCACATGAAAAAATATTCGAATTGACGAATAAGCGAAGCACCCAAAGCAGCCAGACACGAATAGCAGAGAGAATGAGAGAGAGATAGTGAGAGAGAGAGTCGGGGAAGTCGAACAATAGCCAAAGAACCGAAAATCTTATAAAGCCGAAATTAAAAAAGCAACAACAGTAACGGCGCTCATAACTGCGCGAAAGACAGAGAGCGTGTGTGGTGGTGAGAGCGAGATCATAAGAGGGAGTGAGAGCGAGCGCAATGCATGGCATGGGGCGCAGGCGTGTGTGCGAGCGGGATGGCAGCAATAAAAGGGCCGAACATTTATAAGCAGTATATGTTGTGTGTTTGCGGAAGGGGTGAACGGGGGGGAGGTCGTAACCAGTTGCCAGAGCCATGTATGAATTATGATAAATTATTAACCAAGAGAGCGCAAGTGCGACAGAGCGAGAGGGAGAGAGCGAGATTAAAAGAAGCCGTTAAAAACGCCAAGTAAAACGAGAGCTGCAGCACAAAAAGAAAACAACAACAACAAAAAGAAAAAAACAATGGCGAAGTCCAACAAGGTGAGAGAGCCACCAAAAAGCGGAAGGAAGCAGTCACAGTAGCAGCAGCGCAGTCAACAGTGCAGTCAACAAAAGCTGCGCTGCCTTTTTTCCAAACCGCGACGCATATTTGTATGCATGTATGTGTGTGTGTGTGAGTGTCTCATAATTTTTCGAACAAGTTTCATAAATGTCCGTTCAGCAAACAGGTAAAAGCAGAAGCAGCAGCAACAGTGAATGAGCATCCTGCGCTCTCGATCCACGAGTCAGACAGAGTGAGAGAGAGAGAGAGAGTGAGTGAGCTGTGTGAGAGGTTGATGGCAACAGTAACAGTAACAGCGGCAATTGTAATCGATGGGTGCAAGCAGGACAGACAAACGGCTGACTGTCGAGTAAAATTTAATAAAAGTTATGATGAGAGGCAATATGTGTGTGTGCTTGTACGGAGAGGGTGTGTGCAAGTGGAAGCGAGAGCGTTTATGTATGAAAAATTATATGAAATGTGAGCGAGTGCGCGTCGAAGAGATATGAGTGTGCATGTGTGTGTGTGTGAGTATAGAAGGTGGGTAGGTTGAATGAATGTCAGGATAAGCCAGTTGCCTATGTTGTTGCTGTTATTGTTGTTGTTGTTGGTGGCAGTAATAATAAAAATGTTGCACACGCACACACATAGATAAAGCGCATGTAAAAATATTGATAGTAAACCGGTCGCGTCGTCGTCGTCGTCGTTGTTGTCGCTGCCCGAAGCAACAACAGCAGAAAAACGACGACAACAGCGTTCGTCTGCTCGTGCATGCGTATGTGTGTGTGTATGTGGCTGAATGTATCTCAGCGATATTGTTTGTGTTTTGTGTCAGTGTTATTTTGACGCGCGTGCTGAACGTTCGTGTCGCAGAGAGAGCAGCGAGTTTTTCAGTTTCTTACCGTTCGTTCGTTCACTATCTCTGCTATATACAGCAAAAATTATTCCCGTTGCGAATTATCGAATTTTTAGCGAGTGCGCCACACAAAACCAACAACAAAAAAGAATTCCAATCAGATAACATCAAAGTGTTCATCTAACAATAAAGATAACTTAATAAATATACATATATATATGTATACTATATGTATATGATAAATGTGTGCTAAAGATGAATATCAAATCAATTTGTTATCAAATTGCTAAAACGCTGCAAAGCCGACGGTGAAAACACAAGCGTGTTAAATTGAAAATATTTATTAAGAATTTGACTTTTGATCGATTTCGATCAAGAACTAGGACAGTGGAGAATTATGGATCGTTATTTAGGCGCATGACAAATGTTCAAAAATTCATTTTTGGCCAAGTGGCGCCAAAAACAATTTGAACATAGATATCTATATTCATTTTCCTATCAATAATAACAACAACAACAACCAAATGCAAATAATGTTTAATTTGTGCTAAAATATTAAAGCAAAAAGAAAACGTAACGAAAAATATCTCCATTCTATTGATGAAAAATCAGTTGGTAAACGTTTTGTGTGCAATGCGTAGTGACTTCAAGGATAATCACCAGGAGACCATAAATAAAATGATACAATTTGGTACCGTTAAATATGGCATTGTCAAACAGCTGAAGGATCGCGCCCGAAGCGCCGAAAAAGGTAAGTTTTTAGCTTCAACTTTTATCAACTTTAATTCATATAATTTTAAAATATTTTTTTATACATTTTGGGGTTTGTTGCATCAACTTTAACAAGCTTAAATAGCTTCTGTTTTGAGCCGAAATATTAAATGAAACTTGAGAAACAAGCAGCAATAAAATGTAAATATAATTGAAACTGCTCAATATTGTTATAAACGTTTTCGAAAGTAACTGTTAAATATCATAAAAAAAGACAAAACGAACAAATTATTAATGTGTTGCTTAAATGCTTTTCGATTGGATTCATTTTGTGATATTGGGCTATGCAAATGGCCAAAAAAAAGCTTTCAAGCCAATTAAAGCCGACTCTAAAAGGCATTCAAAATGTTTTCAAGTTTTACAACGGATATAAATGAATATACTTAAATCATATTGAAATTCTGCGGTTCCAAATCGCAATCAAAAATCGATGTTTCACATGTGTCATAAAAATAAAAAACAACATATTGAGCGAAAAGCAGTTAAACACGGCACAATAATCAAATACAACAATACTAATAAAGTGCAAATAAGAGAGGGAGAGAGAGAGAGACAGAAACTGATAGTGATAGAAAGAGAAAGAATAGAAACGCAAGGCACTTAAACATATATAAAACTGGAATTATTATATGGAATACATTAAAACATAACATGGATAAAGCAGCGTTAATATTTATTTATGACGCTGAATGCATTTTCTAAATTTCCGGCAAGTTTTAACAAAGTTTAACATGTGTTCAAACCCAAAGTTACAGCCTTAATATTTAACATAATTTTCTGTTTGTTTATCTCGCTTTATTTGGTTGGTTGGTCGAAAAAAATGACAAATTTGTTAATTAACTGAAACTGGTTCAGTTATTTTTGATTATTTTAAGCATGAACTCCGCTTTTTGCTTTGTGATACATACTAGTAAAGCGACTTTCTACTTTTTGATTTGTTATATCATTATTTAGACAAAACTTAAGGCGAAATATTGGTGTGGAAAGGAAATTAGTTTGATTATCAATAAAATGTGGAATTATTATGTTTCATTCCGAATAAAATATTTGTTTATAATTTTTGTGTAAGGAAAACTTTCAAAAATTTAATAAAAATATGTTAATAAAGTGTATCAACATTAATTATAATATATGTTCTTATACAAAAACACCTTAAAAGCATTCGTTTGGTTGGTTCGGAACATTAATAAATGTTAACTCATTAGTGTGGCAAACAATAAATTTGGAAAATATCGAAAAATTGGCAGCAGAAAAAATCATGAGCTAATTTCCATATGGTTTAAATGGATTATATACACACACATACGTATACTATATATACACAATATATACATCTGTATATACTAGTCTTTTGAATATGAAATTTGTTTCGATTTCTTATTGTTGGTATTTGTTGTTTAACCCCCCAAAAGCAAAAAGTCAATGCGCATAACTTAATGACATTAATTATTTAATTATTATCATTTATACGATTTGTTTTTCTGTTGCTTGTTGTTTCTTCTTCTTCTTCTTCTAGAATTCTTCTGCCTTCATTTTATTTATCCATTTTCAAGTTCCATAGGCCAATTTTAATGCACCTCTGTAGTATATTTTATATTTTTGCTTTCCTTTTGTTTATTTATGCATGCTGAAATACAAAGTTGAACTTTTAGTGTCAATTTATGCCAAAATTCAAATCAACAATTTTACTTGTGATTTTATTAAAAATAATGCCATACATGCTAGTTTAGTTACTTTGTTCTTCTTTTGTTGTTGTTTTGCATCGTTGAGTTTGTTAAGTCGCCTGGCTAGGCTGACTGGCTAGGCTGGCTGGATTGATTTGCATATTGAATATGATGATGGAATAATTGAAAAACCGCTCGCTTTGCACGCCAAAACCAAAAGGTAACCAGTGTCAAATGGACATGGAAACCCATACTATTCCATAAAGGCAATGACGAAAAAAAAGAAAATATTGTACTTTTGTTGCAAGCATTGCACTTAATACACAGAGAAAAACAGATGAAGAGTTTTGCATTAAAAATAAATACAATCAAATTTAATTATAGCTCAAAAATTTACAACGCCCCCAAACGTTTTAATATTAATTGATGTGTGCTAATTAATTAAGAACAAACCAAATACTCAATGGAATTATTTTTTTTTCACTCTTTGCGCTGACAGCCAAACGAACTACAAAAATTAAAGTTGTTGTACACAGAACAAAAAAATAATTTTGCGGTTAAAATGACAGTTTTAAATGCTACTAACAAGCATTATAAATTGTTGCAAACATAATTTGACAATGGCAAATGAACAAAAACTGAGGATAAGCTTTAATGCCTCAAAACTGTTTGAATTTATGGAGAATAATGTGTAAAAATCTTTAGTATAACATTTAAATTTAGTGCCTATGGGTCAAAAATCAATTTATGTCTTGCCTTAATCCACCTTGAATCTTAGACAATTCAATTTGTATTTCGAACTAATTTTGTGTATCATTTTTGTGCGTCTGCTTGAAATATATATAGAAAAGGAAATCTTATTTCCTGTTCACAAAATTTTATATGCAAATCTTTGTTCTGCCAGTTTATCATAACAATAATTAGTTTGGAATAAGAAAACTATTTTAAGATATTTGTCGAGGCATTTAAAAAATAAAGCTTAACATTTTTTGTTGTTTTTGAAAACAACAGAAATTTAGCTTGAAATTTATTGGCAATTGCTTGAATGACTTTTCGTAATGTTTTTGAATGGCTTTGACAATTTAATGGGCATCATAATTCGATTTGTTGTTACTTTTTATTGGTCGCTTGTCAAAGCAACAACAAAGCGACCGCCACACAATGTTTATGACGCACATTATACTCAATTTTAATTAATTAAAATAACATATACATGCACTTATCAGCTATAATTATTATAACGGCTTGAAATTCCATTTTTTTCCATTGAACTCACAAGTACAGAAAAATCGAATTCAATGCCCAAAATGAGGAACACACTGAACCGAGCCTCATATTCGAATTTTTAAATATAATAATTGTATTTGATGAATGCGATCGATATGCAAATGGCGCTGATAGCCGCCCCGAAAACGTAGCTGCCTTAAAAGTATCTGACTGACTGCAGTTGTATCTGTATCTGTAGCTGCATCAAGAGAAAAAAACTTGCTTGACTCGTTTTGATTTGTGCAGAAAATATGCTTTATTATACTTTCCGGCAAATCGAGTTGACATGTTTGTCTGGAGATTTATCTCGTTGTTTTGTTTGTTGTTAGCCCTGCTCGCTGCCTGCATGCAACACTATTTTGGTTGCATATTTGTTTATGCCTTTTACCGTCGGCTGTTTTAAGAAATTAAGAAAAAAGTGTCTCAGCTGCAACAGGTGAGAATCAGCTGGTCAACAACGATTGCTAATTGATTAAAGTAACAATAACAAAATATATATGTTTATAGATAGATAGGGAGGGAAAGTCGGCTTGGGAGGCTGTGTTAACTCGTTCGATGCCTGTGCCACAAGAAATGTAATTGCATTCAGCAACAGCAGCAACAACTAAAAACAACAAGGCCTCATTGAAATGAACAATTGCTAGCGATTAAGTCATATATGCGACAAGGCAATGGTCAACAGCAGCAGCAGCAGCAGCAAGAAAACCACTGAAAATCAAAAGGAAAACACACATACACACACGCACACACTCATATATATAGTATAGGGTGTGGGGAGGTGCGGGCGTCTGTTACCGGTAAACCAGAGGCAAGCAGGCTTGCTGGCAGTCAGCAAGTTGCCAACAGTTCGCGTTGTCTATTTTGGTTGTTGTTGTTGTTTGCTTGTGACCATTGCCAGGCACAACAAGTTGTTGTCGTCGTTGTTGCTGTTGTTGTTGTTGTCATTGTCAAGTGTGCACCGTGGAGCAATTGTTTGCAAGATACATATATATATTTAACTAATTTTTAATATAAATTGAAATGTCAGAAAATAAAGCTAAGTTGAGACTTTTGCGAATATTTGTTTATTAAAATGGAAATAATATTGCAGATATCATACTTACGATAAATAGTTTAAGCAATAAATACAACTTATATGGAAATGCAGTCGAACTTCCATATAACGAACTTCCGTATAACAAAGTTTTCTACATAACGAATTCATGTCCGAAACCGTGCAACTTAGTTCAATCAAAAATACATTATATGCTACGAATTTACTCCATAAAGTAGTTTTTTCTTGTCCCCTTGAGATTCGTTACATGGAAGTTCAACTGTACTATTGTTATCAAGTTCTAATAACAAATAAGTAAAAAAGAACTTGTTTTTAATTTCTTTGAAGTCTTTAATTAGGCAGTGATTAAGCAAAACTGATTGAAATAATCAATTCACTTAATAATTATGCAAATAAAAGGCTGTTTGATCGAAATTTAGAAATTAAGATAGCAAAACTTTTGACATTTTCAGTGAAAAATTTGACTTATGAAAAGCATAAATAATAAATTATTGAAATATTCGAGTTATGAAAATAAAATAAACTGAGAATTGTTTACGATTTCACTTAAGAACTCAAAAAGCCAAGCAACATTCTTAACTAACGCTGACCTGTTCATATATTTTTGTATTCTGCCAGATATCGCAAGTGATCAGGAAGATAATGGCGCCTGCTCGCCGCTAACAACTGCAACGGCTAGCGCCAGTGCTGGAAATAGTCCTTGCCCCAGCCGGAGTCCACAACGTCACAGCGAGGACGAAGAGGCAGAAAGGGAGCAGGTACTAGTACAAGCAGCAGCAGCTGATAAGCAGGAAATCAAAGCTATCGATGCAACAATCGAGGATCATAATCACAATAACAACAACAATAACAACGATATCAACAAAGTGGTCATGACAAAACCGCCAGTGGAACAACCCGAGGAAAACGAGCAGAAAGCGAATACCAATTCAAACGCTTCAATGCCGAATTCACCCACCGCCGCAACTTCCTCAATAGAGGAACCAACAGCAGGAGCAGCAACGGTAGCTCCTTCTTCGGCTGATAAGGAACTCGATGTGGATGAAAAAATGCAGGAAGAGGAAGAGGAAGAGGAGGAGCAGGAAGAGGAGACGCCGCTGGAAAAGACAATGACATCGACCCCTCCAGCAAGCAATACCGCTGCAGTTAGTGCAGCAGCAGCCGCTCAACAGTTTGGGGCGACACCAGTGACCCTGGAGGCGATACAGAATATGCAAATGGCTATTGCACAATTTGCGGCCAAGACCATTGCGAATGGTGCCTCCGGAGCAGACAATGAGGCGGCCATGAAGCAGTTGGCCTTTCTGCAACAGACACTCTTCAATTTGCAGCAACAGCAACTCTTTCAGATTCAGCTAATCCAGCAACTGCAATCTCAGCTGGCTCTCAATCAGGTCAAACAGACCGAAGACGATGTTGAAGAGGATGTGGAACAGGAGGAGAAAGAGGATGGTGAGACCGATACCTATGAGGAGGAGGAACGCATTGCAGATATGGAACTTCGTCTTAAGGCCGAGGCTCGGATGGCCGAGTCCAAGGCACGACAGCATTTGATCAATGCGGGAGTGCCACTTCGTGAACCTTCCCGTTCTGCGTCTCCCTCACCCCACCCCTCAGCCGCAACGTCTCCAGCTGTATCGCTGAAGCGTAAGCGAGAAGCGGAAGCCAGCTCCAAGTCGATTAGCAATAAGCCAGCTGGTGCCAAGTTCTTCGGAGAGCAGGAAAGTGCCCAGGAAGCATTGTCAAAGTTGAAGGATATGGAGAATATGCCGTTGCCATTTGGCTCCGACTTGGCTTCGAGCATCATTACGAATCATGATGATCTGCCGGAGCCAAATTCCCTAGACTTATTGCAGAAACGCGCCCAGGAGGTGCTCGACTCGGCCTCACAAGGTATCCTGGCCAACAATATGGCCGATGACTTTGCTTTCGGGGATAAGTCCGGGGAGGGAAAAGGTCGCAATGAGCCATTCTTCAAGCATCGCTGCAGATATTGCGGTAAGGTCTTTGGCTCCGATTCGGCTCTACAAATTCACATACGATCTCATACGGGTGAACGACCCTTTAAGTGCAATGTTTGCGGGAGTCGCTTTACCACCAAAGGCAATCTCAAAGTTCACTTTCAGCGACATGCGCAAAAGTTTCCCCATGTGTCAATGAATGCCACGCCCATTCCGGAGCACATGGACAAGTTTCATCCGCCGTTGCTTGATCAAATGTCGCCGGATAGCTCGCCCACGCAATCGCCTGCTCCGGCATCCAGTCTACCGCCAACATCAACATCCGCTCAGCCGTCGATGTCGTTTGCGTCAAGTAATGCGTTCCCTGGACTTCAGGGTCTCTATCGCCCACCCATGGAGCTGCTAAAGTCGCTAGGTGCAGCTGCTGGAAGTACCGCCGGACTACCGCATCCCTTTTTTCCACAAATGCCAGGATTGGGTGCAGCTCTGAAACACAGCCAGCAGCAACAGCAGGCTAACCAAGACATGCCAACAGACCTACGGAAGTCCTCGGGACCCAGCTCACCCCATGACGAAGAGGAAGACGAAGACATGTCAGCTATGCAGTTGCCCGTCAAAACAGAACTCATAGAGGGGGAAAAGGTGGAGCAGGAAACAGAAGCAGCGTCGGCTGATTGTGGCGAGCTGGACCCTGGGCCAGAACCGCTACCTTTGGAGGTGAGCATCAAGGAGGAACGAATCGATGAGGTTGAGGATCAGGATGAAGAGCAGCGGGAGCAGCAAGAAGTGCCACCAGCTAAACGTCGAACACCAACACCCTCCCCAACAAATGCGATGCCACAAATATCTCCAATAATGCAGCGACATCATCATCACCACTCCCACCACTCGCATCACCACCACCACCCCCACAACCATGGTATGCCCACCTATCCGCCAGTTGTGCAGCCAATTCAACCACCATCAATGCATGCCCAATGCTCGCCCGGCTCTCACTCGCATCTGGATCAACTGCCAACGCCAGGACAGTTGCCACCAACGATGCCTCATCGGGAGGATTTCTTTGCGGAACGGTTCCCACTGAATTTCACCACAAAGACTCTGTCGCCAGAGCATCACTCGCCCATACGGTCACCGGCTGGCCATGTACATGCCCACATTCCGCGTTCACCCTTTTTCAACCCGATCAAACATGAGATGGCTGCTCTGCTGCCTCGTCCGCATAGCAATGATAACTCGTGGGAAAACTTTATTGAGGTGTCCAACACCTCGGAGACCATGAAGCTCAAGGAGCTGATGAAAAACAAGAAGATCAGTGATCCCAATCAATGTGTTGTCTGCGATCGCGTTCTCTCCTGCAAGAGTGCTCTCCAAATGCACTACCGTACCCACACGGGCGAGAGACCCTTCAAGTGTCGCATCTGCGGACGCGCCTTTACCACCAAGGGTAATCTGAAGACCCATATGGCTGTGCACAAGATTCGGCCGCCGATGCGTAACTTTCATCAGTGTCCCGTCTGCCACAAGAAGTACTCGAATGCCCTGGTACTCCAACAGCACATACGACTTCATACGGGAGAACCTACGGATCTTACACCAGAGCAGATACAGGCTGCGGAAATTCGTGATCCTCCACCCTCAATGATGCCGGGTCACTTTATGAATCCTTTCGCAGCGGCTGCCTTTCACTTCGGTGCCATGCCGGGTGGAGGTCCGGGCAGTCATGGACCAGGAGGACCAGGTGGTATGCCCGGGGGTCCACACAACGGTGCCATGGGTTCGGAGTCATCGCAGGGTGATTTGGATGACAACATGGACTGTGGCGATGTCGATGACTTCGATGATGCCTCCTCTGAACACTTGTCCAATGATCCAACAGGCGATGAACGACCTCGGTCCGGCGATGACTTCAAGTCGTTGCTCTTCGAGCAAAAGCTGCGCATTGATCCCACTGGAGTGGTCAATATCAACAGTCATCATCAGCAACCCCACCAACATCAACGTCCTCGCTCTTCCGCTAGCAATGCGAATTCGATTGGTTCAGCTTCCGCCTCACCCTCAGCACCGGCTAGCCCGAGTTCCCAGCCCAAGCCAAGCTGTTCTCCCGTTCACTCGGTTTCCGAGGCTTCACAGGGTGCTCTGGACTTAACGCCACGTGCCGTGGCTCCACCTCCACCGCCTGCTCCACAGCCACTTGCCTCCTCGAGCTCGAGATCCCGCTCTCCACCTCCACCTGCACCAAAAGAGAAGACAAGTAGTCCGTTGAGTCAGCAGGCGCCACCGGCACGTAGTCCCAATACTCCCACCTCGCTGCTCTCCTCGCAACTGGCACCTTCAGTGGGCATCGATTGCCTCCCGCCCGGTCTGCAACATCATCTGCAGCAGCAGCATCAGCATCTAATGCAGCAACAGGCAGCCGTGGCTGCAGCAGCAGCTGCCCAGCATCATCATCATCAGATGCAGCAACATGCGGCCGCATTGCATCAGCATCAGGAGCAGTTGCGTCGCGAGGCACAGGAGGTGCAGCAAAAAGCGGCGGCTGCTGCCGCGGCCGCTGCTGCTGTTGCCCAGCGTCAAACCTCGCCACAGCCTCCAGCTCGAGCAGGTGAATCACCTGGCGGTCCGTCTGGTGTTCAACCAAATCCTCTGATTGGTGCTCGACCACCATTCGGTATGTTTCCCAATCTGCCCATCTTCCCGCCAGCCACCACACAGAATATGTGCAATGCCATGAATCAGATTGCACAATCCGTGATGCCAGCGGCTCCCTTCAACCCCCTGGCTCTGAGTGGAGTTCGGGGTAGTACCACCTGCGGCATATGCTACAAGACATTCCCTTGTCATTCGGCGCTCGAGATTCACTACAGAAGCCATACCAAGGAGCGACCCTTCAAGTGCAACATCTGTGATCGCGGCTTCACCACTAAGGTAGGTCTAAGATAGACTGTAATTGTAGGGAGGAAATTCTTACTATTATTAAAAAAAAAAAAATCGGTTTTGTTCCTCAAGTAAATTTTGAATGTAAACGAATACCCTAACGCAATTCTTTCTGCTCTTTCTCCATCATTTCATTTTTTTGCAGGGTAACCTTAAGCAGCACATGCTGACACATAAAATCCGCGACATGGAGCAGGAAACCTTCAGAAATCGAGCTGTAAAGTATGTAAGTCCAATTCAACACCAAAACACAACACAAAACGCAACTACGAATTCAGCATCTGAACAGTTAATCTAAGGAAATTTAACTTTTCCATATCTCTTTCTTTCATCTGTTCAGATTGTGAATTTATGACCTAAAAATACCATTTGTATTGCCTAAACTAATCAAGTATTCTTCCAATTTGATTTTTTTCTACTTACAGATGAATGAGTGGAGCGATGAACGTGAATAAAGCAAGAAGTAATCAATAAATAGTACGATCCAGAACAATCCAAATATGTATCAGACAAAAGACTCTCGCAACTACAAATATGATCTCACATGCAGTGTTGGAGAGGGGAGGAAGAGAGGGAGAGAGAGAAACGGAATGAGGAAGCCGAAGCCGAAAGCCTCAAGCGAAGGTAGTTCAAGAGCAAAAAGTACGAAAATCCATAAAAACCATTAAACAAAAAAAAACAGCGCGTATACAATACTTAATATTTATAAATTGTTGCCCCAAAAATTATTATTATTTGATTGTTGTGTTGGGGGCTGGCAATGTTTGAACTGTGAGTTCGTTTATGATTTCTTTCTCCCATAAACAAAAATCTAAAGAAATCATAAAAAATGAAATAAAGCCAACAAACAGACACTAAAAACTTAACTAAAAACTGGCATGAAACGTATCCAAAGATGCATCAAAAGCAATTCTTCAGTTTAACAAAAGGCATTAAAATAGCCGCTGGAGTGCTTTGAAATGAGACTGATAGCGTTTCAGGCTAACTACCTAATATACTAACACTAACTGTATATGTTAAAACAAAAAACAAAAAATTGCAAAAGAATCAACAAAAAAATGAAATCCAAATCGAAATCAGCTGAAATCTAAGGCGTAGTAGAATCAAAATTCGAATTTAAAGTAATCTTAAGCTTCGTTTAATACTAAACAATAAACAATGAATAAATTAAATATAGAATATATATATATGCATTTATGTGTATATATGATAACTAAGTCCACATACATATATTAAAAAATATATATATATATATATATATATATTTAAAATGTGCAATACAAAAATATGACACGCTATAAATTTTAGTCTGGCTTTTGTTTCCTACGTTTCCTAATTTTAATCTCTTGTAAATATTACAAAATGCAATAAATCCGATCAATTTGCTTTGCTTCGTAAAAAAAAACAAAAAGTTAAAAAAAAATAGATATAATACATAATTATAAAAAAATTATAAATTGTGATACTAAATGTTAAAATTGTTGGCCGAGACAGCTGTAGCCAAGTTGATGCAAAATGCTTTCCATATCACTTAAAACAACTGGCAAACTATTGTATAAAACAAAACCGACAGAAAAATGAAAAAAAAAAAAAAAAAAAATAAATGTAACATTTATGTTTTATTTAGTTGGTAGTGCACCTTAAAGCGATTGTCAAATAATACTATAAATATATATTAATTTTTATCTTAAAAATTCGCAAAACCATTTAATTAATTAGCTTAGAGTATGTTACGTAAGTTGATGACAGACATACATAAATTACCATATATATATATATAAACATAATAAATCATAAAGATACAAATGTATCTCAATCTGTTTGTAAGCATAGTCTCATAATTTATTACAAAGAAAAAAATGAAGAAAAGAAAAACCATAAAGCAAAAGAAATACAAATTGAACAAAAGAAGAAAAATAAAAAACGTATACAAAGTAAAGAGCAAAAGCAAAAAACAAATATATGTATTTAAGTTATGAAAAATTAATAAAAAAAAGTTGACTTTTTATTCGATACCTCGTCTGTTGACTTCACAGGCGCTTATCATGATCAGGAATGGATGTTCTGGGAAAAAAAGAAACCAACAAACAGAGACACGAAGCGTTGAAATTTCGTAGTAAAAGGCCATTGGACTCCCAAGTTTCGATCTCCATAAACGTGCAAGTGTGGGCCATGTTAAGATATTGTAATAAAAATGATTAGTCAAGTTTATTATCGTCATAATCTTTTAATTTGAAATCGAAACGGAATATTGATAGCCAGCTGGAAAGAGCTCGCGATCTTGAAAGACTGATTCTAAAGCAGCAGGAAAATATATATTTTTTATTACCATTTTAACATTCAACAAGATATTTTGCTGCCTAGTTTTGTGTTGTTGTTTGTTTGTATACTCAACGCTTGTTCGATGTTGTTCCTATTATTATTTTGCCTTTATTTATTAGTGGTTTGCTGTGGTGACTCGCTGCCAGTCGTTGGGCTAACCGGTCACTTTTGGCTCGCTGGTCGTTGTTGTCTTTTGAGCCGTTAATCAAAATATTTTTTGTCATCAGCGCTGTGTCATATTTTTAATGACAAAGCAAGTGAGTGTTTTGGAATTTTTTAACTGGTTTTATAGTAATTTAATTGAGTTTGAAAACAAAAGTTTTTATTTGTGATGCAATTTTGTTGATACTACTTCCACAACGTTATTCACAGCTTACTTTGTTGAGTAATTTTTGCAAATATGTCGACAGTAAGTAATTATTCCGTATAATGTTGAGATATTTTTCTCAATTGTTCACAAGTTGTCATCGTTGCGACTAATAAGCATGCATGAAGACATCTTTTCAGTGTCTTGCGATCCTGTCCGGTAGCAACTTTAATCCTCTCCCTTGTCTAGAAACAACCCTTGGGGTGCCGTTCTTATAAGGGCTGTCGGAGTGTTTGAGTTGAGTTATTGCTGGATGTCGTCTGACAGTGACGATGTTCATGTGAATTTTGTAATTGCAATTTTAAAGTTGTTTATTTATAAGCTTTAATAGTTTGGTCGCATTATTCTTCTTGTCTTTTTAATACCAAAACTTCTCGTTAATGGATTTACAACACGAGACTAAGCCGAAAGCAATACTCGGTGGTTAAATGGGTAAATGTCTCATTTATGTTGGCCTTATAAAATGGCATAAAACTTTACGGGCAAAATAAAGTTGATGGTGGTTACAGTGGCTCAGTGTTTACTGAGAACCAGCAGCAGCAACAATAATAATAACAACAACAATAACAACAAACGACTGATAACTATTAAGATACTACGATTACAACCACTATTGCTGCTGCCTTATTCGGGCTCTGTTTAAATCCTTAAAAACGTTGGCAATAAATGCAAAAATCCTTACAAATAATATGAGAATGGTTATGGTCGCTATTTGAGCTTATCGCAGGCATAAAAATACACACCCACACACCATCACAACACACACAAACAGCAGCAAAAACAATCTAAACAAGAAAAATATTCACAAATTGTGCGGCTTGCTGTTCGTTGCTTCTAAACAGCAGCAATAAATGGGACCCACAATCCAACAGACGGATAGATACTACTACGATTCGGTATTGGGTTCGCGTCATCATCGTCATGTTGCCGATACACAGTGTGCTAAAAATGATTTGCATGCGTATAATCTTTAGGTTGTTATTAGATTGAAGCACACATGGATCTTAATTAACATCATTTTGTGGTTTGAATTCAATTTTTAAGACATTTGTGTATAAATGTAGAATTGCATAGATATAAATGCATGATTCATAATTATGCGCTTGCTTTTTGCCTCTTGTTCCACTGTGCCACTAGACAACAAGAATAACAATAACAAACATAGACAACACTTCAATACGAAAAATCTAACGATTTGTTTGCACTTTTATTATTTCCTGCTGCTGTTGAAAATTGTCACAAAATAAAAATAACACAACCACAATCTATGCACTAACACACACACACACACACACTCACACGGAGAGATACAAAAATCAAGGCGAATATGCATTGCAATTTTACCGCTTACACCAACCAGTAACCCCGACCATCAATGTTTAAGCTCCTTAATGGTGTTTGAGGGTATCCGTATCTATCTATCTGGCAGTGTCAGTTTGGCACATCATTTGGCCGACACACAATGGGCAGCGCGGCTGCCTCCGTTTGAGCCGCCGCCGCCAAAGTTCGTCGCTTGCATTTTTGACGGCGGCAGATTCGGAAGGAGGCAGCAATAACCTCTCTGTCTGTGTGTGTGGATGGATGTGGATATGGATATGGTCACTTATCAGACTCAAAGCGACGACGTTTGAGTTTGTTGAGTCTTTTGCTTGGCGTTTGACATGCGCTCGCATTTATGCAACATTATGCAGAGGATTAGTTGACAGAGTTGCTGCTGCTGACTGCTGCCTGCTCTTTAAGCCAACATTCTCGTTGCCATTGTCTGAAGCACGTGTTGTTGACTGTGTTGCGGCTGGGTGGGCGTGTCATTAGCTTCTGTTTGTGTTTGGGTAATCGATACGATCATAATAATATTGCCTCAGCCAGCCAGAGAGATTAATTGGGCTTGTGCCCACTAAAAGTTTCACCTCCTCTAAACATATTGCATTCGAATATCTATTTGCTGTACAACTTTGTACATGCAATCTGTGTTTATTTTCTTTTATTTATGTTTGCGTGTTTAGCTAAGGCACACTTTTGGGGTATTGTTGAAGTGTAAGTTGGTATAAGAAAAATAAAAGAAAATATGCATTGTATTTGAACTAAATCAAACATCCTTATAGGCCATATTTTTAATTTTTATACTTTTCCTGCCGCTGTACTTAGCTTGCCTGCGTTTAGCCAATTGTAGAATGATGAAACCTCATTTGAAACGCCTCCCCAAAGGCGTTGACCAAACGGAATGGATGCTAGCTAAAAGATTAATGTTGCTTCGATGCATAATATGTATAGGAAAAGTGGAGACCCGTTACACTAACTAGCTCCGGACTATGTATGTGTGTTTGTGTGGCAGTAAACGCGATTTGTTGCATGGCTGCGCAACGCCTTACCAACTTACCGCCCACACATTGAAAAGGCAAAGGCAATGGCTATGTGATTATATGAACAGAGAGATGAAGAGAGAGAGAAAAATAGAAAAACGCTCAACCAATTTTTGCCAGGCACAAAATGACTACACTTTATGGCAAAGAGAGAGAGAGAAAGAGAGACAGTAAGCGAGAGAGAGATGCAATAGCAAAGTGTACAGTTTTAGATAGAGTACCACGGAGTTTTGTACAGCTTCAATAATACCCGCAATCCCAGCAGCAATTTTCAAAATTTCAATCCCAAGTCTCTCTCACTCTCGTTCCCTCTCGCTCTCCTTCCCGCTTTCTCGTCCCGTTTGCATTCTCAATTACATTTCCAGTGATTTGTTTGCTTCACTTGGACTGGGTTGCTTTTACTGTGCTTTTTTTTTTGGTTGTGCTGCGATTCAGCTGCAATGCTGATGATGGGTTTCCCATTCGCAGTCGATCTAATTTCTCATGGTGGAATCATCGATTCATCGTTTTGTGTTGCGCTGTAAATAACTGAAGGAAGAACAACAACAGCAGCTAAATCCGGATAGCCATATAGCCAAAGAGTCTAACAGTCAGTCGTCAGTTGTTGACGTGTCTACTACCAGCAGTTGAGGGAGCAACTCCTCATCATCCTCCCTCTCTCTCTCCATCTCTCTCATTTGGCAGCCCCAGCAGCCCAATCAATCCATTTTCAAACCACTTTGCTCCACTACCCAACCATTCGAGCCACCCAAATGATCCAAACCATCCATGCCACCCATTCACCGGTCGTGTTTTAATGCCAAATCTAAGCGGTTCAAATATATTTTCCCCTGATTTGGGAGCAAAAACGCGGCATAATTGCCGTTTTGTTCGTTTCAGACAAAGAAAGAAGGAGAGTGAGTTTTTGGGGAAGCAGGAGTTACCAAAAAGGGGGAGCAACAAAATAAAAATTGCACAATTTAAATAGCCAATATATGTATGCATGCACTCGTATGTGTGTGAATGTGTATTGCGATTTTTTTTTGTATTTTGCTAGTGTGTTGGTCAATCAAAATTACACAAATTACTCGCTTGTCTGAATTGCCTCGCATTATTCTCTTTGCCCGTCTCAAAACGGGATGAGTGCATATTGTTCAAACTGATGCTGTGATAATTAATTAAAGTGTTTTGTTTTCTATCTTTCAGATTTGAACAATTGGTCTTGTTGTATAGGTTGCAGGTATCAATCGTGCACAGAATTTACAAGCACTTGCGTTGCTGCGGTGCAACTTGCATTTACCTTGTTCCTGCATCCCGCTTCAAACGGATGAGGCAATGTCATGTGGGTATTTTGTGTTAGTTTCAAATCTTTTAAGTAGATCAATTTGAATTACAGCAGTGGTTACGCTTCCGTACGTAAAACGTCAAGCACGTGGATCACGTTTAAGAATAAGTTAAAATACATAGTTCTGCTCAAACATAAGAATATATAGTCATATATTTTTCTTATTATTATCAAAATAAAATTACTTAAATAAACTTAATGTGCTGTAAAGTTTGTTTTCAAAAGGAATAATAATATTAATAATAAAAACATCAATAAGTATGAAATATGAATAAAACTTTAATAAATTATTTGATTTGTTTTAATTTTTAAGTTACTAAATGAAATAAATTTATTTTTCATGTGCCAGTTATTTAATGCAAACTTTTTCATATGACTTGAACCACTGTGCACCGCGCTGCCCCAATCAACGTGACGTATGAGTGTTTGGTTGTTTGTCAGCTACGAATGTTCGTCGGTCCGTTCGCTGTGGGGCCCAAATTGAGTTGAGTTTGAATTTGAGTTTTGCTTTTGAGCCAGTGAAATCTGGGTGAGTACAGCAAGGTTCCCGCAAAAACGATTCCGGGGTGGAATATACAATTATGTATTTTTAAGTTCATGTTTTAACAATTTCAAACTTTCCTCTCTTTCTCTCTCTCTGTCTCTTTCTATCTATTTTATTTACGGTTGTTGCGGCTGGTTCGCATTTGCGCCCAATTGCTGTAAATATAAAATTGCAGCAATTTTCTATGGTTTGGCTCGATTGGAGCTTCGACGACGCGAACGAAGCTGTCTAGACGATAGGAAAGAGTTTGGACAAGCAAACCGGGTGGTTTAAGCTGTTGTTGTTGTTGTAGTTGTATTATACCTAGCCCTGTGGGTGGTAGCGGGCCCAGTTATTATGAATTTGTTGCAGTAAATTGCAGCTCAACAACGCGACGACAAAATGGCGACGTCTAAAATTGAACCTCAAGTTGAAAAGCTAGCAAAGTTCTCTGGCCAATTGCTTTATAGATGATGTGTGTGTAGTAAAAAACAAAGCCAACTTAAACTGTCAAACTGCGGCACGAGCATGAATATGTCTGTGTGTGTTTGTGAGTGCCGCTAACTTAATTGAGTTGGCCCGGACACACCTCTTAATTGTTTGTAAGCCAACTCAGCAGCAGCAGCAGCAGCAGCAGCAACGAACAACAGTTAGCCAAATAATGCTTTACAAAAACTCTAAGCCAAGACTTAATTTAAGACTCTGTCCAAGAGTTGTGAGCTCAAACAAAAGACATCTCAGCTTAGCTCGAATTCAGCTCAGCTCTCGTAAAAGGTGTTCGCGATTATTTGGTGTCAACTACAAAATAACAACAAAATGTTTAGCACTCTCATGAGTGTGTTTTTTATTGTTATTACTCGAATCAGAAAAAACGTGACTTTTGTTGTAAATTGGAAGCGATTTTAACAAATTATTAAGTTAAGTTGCATGTTAAAGCAATTGAAAACAAATATTTATTAAGAATTTACAACATTTCCTGATCTAAGTTTAATGAATTCCGAAACGAATGCTGTTTGGATTAAATACAATTTCTCAGCGAAAGTGCAAGTCTTTTGTTTGATAGGATAATATTTACTTGTTTTTAAAAGAAGGCACATATTTATGTTCAGTGCATCGATTAATGATTATTGCAAGTAGCAGTCGAATGGGAGCATTGGAAATGAGACGAATTCGATGAAAAACGAGAATTACTGCAGCCAGTCGGCAGTCAATGCAGTAATAAAAACAAACAACAAATCGCACGTTTGCAATAAAAATCGGTTCACAGATCAACAATATCTATCTATCGTACACATGTGTGTATGTATGTGTGTGCATAGAAGAATTCTGCATTCTGCAGACATGTAATTTAAATTGTATATTTGTGGGCACAACAACAATATGCTCAATCGATTAAAATGGAATGCGCTCGTTTTGGATGTTGTGGAGTATTGTTTTGGGTTTGATTGCGATTGAAGGTTTGAATTTTACACAGGAGCCAAAGCGCTACATATGCATATGCAATGTATGTTGGTGTGTGTGTGTGTGTTGGGGAGGGGCGGAAAATTCCTAGAACTATTGCATTGAATAGATGATTTTGCAATATTGTTTTTCTGAATGAAACGCAAAAGTAGAGACAATTTACTGAATTAAAATCCTGTGCTAGATTTGCATGCCGAACTCCAAACACTTGTCCAATTCGATATTCAAATGCAATGCCCATTTTTTCAGACGAAATTCAAATTAAGCTTAATTCAATATACATTTCGAAAGGCTCATTAAATGTTTGTGATAAAGTTCGAGATACAAATACATTAAATACAATGATTTTCTAGCAATTTAAAAATCTGCAATGCTTTTATTCTGTGTAACCAAAAGAATAAAGCATCAAAAAGTATGTAAAACTGAATCAAGAAATTAATTTGCCTGCAGAAAAATGTAATTTTAATCATTATTCAAGACCTTTAAGTAATCAGACTTAGGTAAGCTATAAGCTTCATTAAATATCTGGGCTTACGCAAACAAATAATATTAATGTTATAGAATTTTATATGAATTTATTATATTCACTTAGATTATTTGCTATAAGAAACATTTATCAAGTTAAAAATTGTTGTCTGCCTTAATTTTAGTTTTGATGACCATTAAAATGATTAAGCTACTAAATTCCTACCCCATCCACAGTCAAGCCCACTAAGTCCCCACCCCAAACCATTTGTTAAAATTGTATTTTGTGTACCATTTTGTTGTTGCTGTTGTTTTCGTCAATGTCCGGCATTTTGCAAGTTTTGCTTTATATTTTTAGTTTTTTTTTTGTGTTATTGACGATAGAGGCTGCAACTGCAACTGCAGCATAGAGTACGAACTGCAACTGCAACTGCAACTGCCGCCGGCACCGATAACAAATCGCAGATACATAATTAAATTACAGCGTTTTAATTTCTGTAATTAGTCACGATTTTTGTCGCAGCCTCTGACTTTGTAACTGGCCGGAGTGGGCTCGGTAGGGGAGAGGGGCTGTCCATGGCGGCGCCAAGAAGCTCCGAA
Source organism: Scaptomyza flava (assembly GCA_030179655.1). Classification (NCBI taxonomy): domain Eukaryota; kingdom Metazoa; phylum Arthropoda; class Insecta; order Diptera; family Drosophilidae; genus Scaptomyza; species Scaptomyza flava. The sequence goes on along the minus strand of JARNME010000029.1, from coordinate 21,785,941 downwards.
CCAATGAATTCAAATTAAACCACATTTGCATCTAAGCAATCGTATCTGTATCTACTCCACTACCACCACCAACAACAGCAACAGCAACAAACATTGGACAACATTTATTCGATCTCAGTGCGTTGATATACATACAAAATACATACATATATGTATATGTATATAACCGGATTTCTATCCTTTTTTTTGTAGTTAGCAATCGAATCAATGAAAATGATCTATTTAATAGGAGCGTGGGCCATAAATTGTTGTTGTTGCTGAAATATGCAATATATTTGTGACTTTATTTATCTTTTTGCGTTGCGTGTTTTAAGATTCAACTGCAAAAAATGGCATAATGAGGAATGGCAGTTGGCAGGGAGTATTGGGAATACTTGGCGGCTATTGCGCTTGCGCATTCACATATAAATTAAAATAACGTCACACATTTCACACACACACACACACACGCGACAGTCGGTCGCTTGTTTGGCTGGCCAAGTTGATTCATGAAATATGCGATTTTCAGAGGCAGCAACAAGTCACAAAACAGCAGCAGGCCATGGCTAAAAGTGCCTCACAACACACAGTAGTCACATCATCATCATCATCATCGCTATCATTGGGATCAACATCATCATCATCATCATCATCATTGGTAGCAGTCGCCGTGTAAAACTCATTTAGACTCATTTGAATACCAGCAAGAGGAAATAAAACAAAAAACGCAACCTAAACTCAAGCGCCTGCCTCGAAGTCCAAGTTAACATTTTCTAGTTGCATTTATTTGCGAATGTATTTTGTCTTCAGTCCGTTCGTCGTTTATGTCCAGTTGCCACTATTATGCCCACTCTTAAAAAAAAAAAAAACGAAGGAAAAATAAAGAAATGGCGGAATAGGCAACTGCGTCTTCTTTTGTCATTTGTTAGCTACTAGTTGGCCACCAAGGAAGACTCCTACAGGATGTACTAAGAGCTTTTTGCTAGCTATTTGTACAACACATTTAAATAAAACCATTAAAGCATTCCAAAGTAAGTGAATAAATGTTAAAACAAAGCAAATAAATAATCTTAATAAATATATTTATAAACAAAACTATATATCTGATGACTGCGACTTGTTTCTCGCTGATTAGCAGTAATTAATATGTCTACATTAATGAATTTATTTAAATCCAAAAGAATTTTTTATCAGAAACATTTGTTTAGTTATTATAAAACTTAATAAAACCCAATTCATAATAAATCTCCAACACTTTTTATTGTACAATTTATAATATGCTTAATTTCAATATCAACTTCATAGTTTGAAAAAGTTATCCAGTAAAATATTTAATTTTAATGCAATACCAAAGTAATAATAATTTTAATTCAAAACCTCCTTAACATTTACTATATCTTATGTTATTATTGAAGTTTGTGTGGCATTAGATTAAAGTTTTATATTCAATAATGTCAAATTTAAGAATTTGTAGTTAATTATATAAAATAAAGTGTTTCCACTTGCTTAACTTTAGTTTTATTCCATGCCTTAAATTTTTAGAGAGTTACTTTAGAGTTCCACATACCTATCCTAGTATATTTATGCTTGTTTAGGAGTGTTGTACTTAAATATTTATAACTCCATAGGGCCGAGAACTAAACAATTTCAACATTTTACTTTGAGTCTAGTCCTAAGTAGCTTCAAACTGCGTTAGCTTAATGTACAAACTCGAACGTGGGCACAAGTGTGTACATAGTTTGTTGCATATGTATACATAAATACATACATACATACACATACATACATACACTTCTTTCTGTATGAGTTGTTAAAGTTTTTAAATAACAATATGTGAACTCAGCAAATTCGCATCAGGATATGAAGAAAGTACTTTCTGTATACACAATGTGTATGGATTATATACTCCTACTCCTACGTATGTGCACATAGTATATAAGTTACATGTATGTACGTTATGTGCCGTTATATTTGTGTTGAACGTTGAAGTTGCAGAACATAAAGGTCAAAAGTTTCTCGATTGCATTTGAAACTTTTATATGCAGTTTTTTTTTTTGCCTTTATCAAGCGTGTTACTGCACACAACACGTAACGGTAGATACACTCACACACACACACACACATATGTATGTGCTTGGTAAAAACCTTCGTCCTGGCTGTGCCTTGAGTGCGCCATATCCTTTTGCTTTGCTTCAAAAGTTCACCCCATGCGAGGAATGAAAAAAAAAACACATAAAAAAAGGAGTTTTCATATTTTTGGCGATAAGCAATGTGTGTATGTGTGTGTAGGTTTCAGTCCTGTGTGTATGTCCTGCACTTAGCCAGGGCATCTGAGGGCGGCACTAGTCCAGGTGGACCCGTCTAGCAATGTGAAACAAAAATGGATAAAATGGAAAACGGAAAAAGGAGCTAGCAAAGGAGCTAGATTTGCTGCAGCAAATGGCAAAGCACAAATTTATGTAAAAAGATCTGTGATTTATATCAGCAACGGGGGCAAAACTTTTATTTTGGCCCCAGCGATTGAGACGACTGCGATTCGCTATTTCTCAGCAAAGCTACACAAAGAGAAAAATACTTTACTTTATGAAAAATACTGATTGCATTAAGTTAACCTACTTATATCTGAGATGATAAATATTTTTTAAGTAAAATATATATGTAAATTAATAATAAAATATCAAAACTATTTGATTGTCGACTATGTTCAAGTTACAACAATTTAAAAATATATTCCCTATTAATATTTAATTTTAAACTTTTAAAAATGAAAAGTTTCCCAAAGCTAACTTTTTTGGATGAAAATTAAGCATTAATAAAACTAATCAATTTCGTTTCACATTTGCTGAATTTGTGTTAATGTTTTTCGCTAAGTGCACGTTTAATTTATGGAATTTTAGTTTTAACGCCGCCACAACTTTTGCCTTCTCATGCCTTACGTTCCATGGTTAACATTCTCCATTACCGTTGTTGTCCTTGTTGTTGTTGTTGTTGTCTTGCAACCGCATGTAGCAAGTCAGAAGTGTCTGTATGTGTGTGTGTGTGTGTTGAATCTCCCTTTTATTTCAGTCTGAGGTAGAGAAGTTGAAAGTTCTAACGCACATAAATCAGATGCACTTTCAGCATTTCCGTTCACTGAAAAATAGACGAAAAAACGAGCTCGAAAATGAAACGCAGCTGTCCAAGGACTCCCACCAATAAAGTCTCGGAATTAGCCAACGATATTTGCTGGTCAGCCTGTACCTCTGTTATATGTGTATGTATGGTTGGGTGTGTGTGTGTGTGTGTTGGCCATGGCCTCAAAATGCATCGATAGCAGTTTGTTCAGTCGTTTGTGAATCTGTTGAAAAAAAAAGAAGAAAAAAAGCGCAGAACGCCTGGCGGGGCTGACAAATTTGAATCGTTTGCGTTAAGTATGCGTTTTTACATGCGCGAATCGAGTTGAGTTCAGTTGAGAAATGAAATACGGTTAACGTCAAAATTCAATTAGCCATCATAGCACAGAAAGAAGTAAATGAGACACACACACAGACACATACATACATATAGGACTGGCTCTCATAAATGATGATGACGCCGATGGGCGCATGAAATATAAAGCAATTTCACTAATTGCCATTAGGAAATTCTTCCACTCACCCAACGTACCGAGCAACCAACCAACAGAACAACCAACCACCCAAAAGTATCCAGTTAATTGAACGGCTTGCTCATTAGAGGCACGCAGCAAAAAGATTGGACTGAAAGGTGGGCAAGAAACGGCAAGCAAGGCAAGCCGATGCTATAAATTACGCACATAAGCCAGTCTCAGAGTCGAATTCATTGCATACACACGCACGATTTATCTCATAGATACTTTCGCTCATATTTCGTAGAGCTAAGCTGAATGAAACGATTTGCGATAGCAATCGACCAAAAGAAACCAATTTTCTCAGCATTCGAAACTTTTTTTTTTCGGGCTGCAAATCCTCTTTGATCCCCATATGAATGTCATAAAAAATCAAGCAACGACCAAGGACTTCCAGCTGAAGACGCATCTGGTCAAATATTATCACAGTCAACACAGCAAAATCCACTTCCATTCTATAAGTGTGCATTTAATTTGGTTCAAGTATTTACTTGAAAAAAAAAAGCAGTAGAAAAGTATAAACCAAGTGAAGTGAACTTGCTGACAGCTTTTTGTTTGCCTTTGTCTCAAGCTCGCGACACGCGACAAGTGAGGCTCGGAAGTTTGAAAGTTCGCACCCCTCATCATGCATGCCCCGTGCGCCCCGTGCGCCCCGTGTGCACGGGGTTGCGGTCAGGGTGGGTATTTTTGGTGGGTCGTTGTAAATGAGGGGTGTGGCAGTAGCTTATGTTGTTGCAAATCGCAGTGACAAGATAATAAATAAATATCAAAATATGTCATAAAGAGATTTTCAAACAACACCCAAAACAGACAATGAAGTGGCAACAACTGGTGGCAACAACTGGTGAAGTGTTGTTCAGTTGTGTTGGTTGAAAATGGAACATAAGGTGTTGCATTTTGTTATATTTTTTAAAACCGGATTACATTTATTTACTGTTGAGATTTGAGCGAGAAAATGTCCAAAAGATTTTTTACAACTGTATTAAATTTTTTTAAACATGCATTTGAATTATGGTCTTCGAGCAGCTTTTTTATTAGAGTTATTAACTTTCAAAATCTTGTTACTAGTTAAGGAGACAACTTCCAATGCGAGCTTTAATACTTCAAGATGACTTAACATCTCAAATCTTTTGGAAAACACTTAAGTAATTAACTAATTTTTATAATTGACCATTAAATTAATATGCCTTATCTTATATCTCATTTCGATATGGACTTCAACTCCCAAACAAAGTGTTACATGTCAACATTTTGCTTTATTTTACTTTTTTTCTGATGACTTGGGTGACACATGGAATTCCCAAACCCAGTGTGACAGTCAACGAAGTGCGAAACAAGCTCAAATGCCACTCAGTCATTTTTCGGGATGTACAGATACTAGTATGTGTGACTGCGGATGTCAGCCCTAAAAGGGGTTAGGTGAGGTTAGGAGTCGGAGGCGATGGAAGCACATAACTGGTAAGCAACCCCTTAAATGACTGCATATCACCATCAAATTGGAAATGCTTGTCATATTCTTCATTTATATGCCTTGATGCATGGATTATTCATTTTTATACACATCTGTAAAGTATTTCATAAATTATTTGTCACAAGTAATTGAATTGTGTGCGGAAAAAGAAGCAGCAGGTTTCTGTTACTAAAAAGGTTTATATGGAATATCCTGCTCATAAAACTTTTGCAGATGCATTTACACATTTTCAGCAGTTTTTGTTAAACTTTGTCACCACTAAATGTGCCCCCCACTCCCCCATCGAAGATGGGTGGGTGGACAATTGTCTGTTACAGTCAAAACGGGGGGGAAAGACAGACAATAGGATGAAAGGCATATCGCACATCGTTTGGTCCTGACAAATAATATGATGAGATACGACATATGTGCAAACAAGTTTCCTCGCATTGCTTCATATAATTGAAAATCATACTTTTTTCCTCTCGTGCCTTGACAATATTGTTCGCCCATCCGCCTGCCTTAGACCCGTTAGATATATTTGCGGGGTAATTTAGAGGCCAATATCCTGCTGTGAAATATGTATAGACGACGCTGGTTGGGTTTCCGCCCAGACTGCGTCTGTGCTGTGATGTTCACTTTTGGCCATTGTTCATCCGTCCTTGGGTTGCATTAGGCGTTGGATTTAGCGCTCAGAAATGATTTATGATTATGACAAATTGTTTGGCGGCAAGTGGAAATCAGTGCGTACATCGCAAAGGGAGTGGATAAAGCAAAGCTTTTCCTACCAGACCAGGGGGGGTAGCGCTCGCCCACAATAATCCTTGAGCAGGGTGAGCTTTAAGTATAAGTTCAATTTGTGGCGCATTCGATGAGCAGCTGCTTGCGAAATGCAACAAAGTTGCCAAAAGCGCTTAAACAGCTTTAAGAAATCCAAAAATATATAGTTTTATTGTTATTTTGGTTTTTGCATAGATCTCAAAACTAAAGTAACACTAAACATTTTTAAATTTTATGTATTAAAATTACATTATATTGAATTAAAGTTTTTCAAATTAAACTTTATTCGAAATGACTCAGTCGTTGAACAATTCCAATTCAATAGACAAGCAATTTGAGTTTTCCACTTTATAAATCTTAATGTTAGATTGTAAAATCGACCATCATTGATGGAATTGTTACAGTCGTCCGCTTGATTTCCATGTAAAAGTCGTTTATCAAGAGCATTGAAATCAATGCAACAATAGTTGAACTAGGCATTTAAATATTTTATTTAGTTTTTATTTTATTTTTTCTTGTCGCTGTCAGGCGAACTGAGGTTGGAAACTAACCAAAAAGTCATCAGAATATACTCATTAGACAGTGAAATCTAAATACCGAAATGAGAAATACTACTCAGCCAAGCCAGCGCATGCAATTAATGCTGATAACAATCAAATAATTAACTTCCTTAATTGAAAACAATGAAAATAGTTTTTAATGTCTTTCAGCCTTTCAGTATTTGGCTTTGTGTGTGTTTGTGGCCAAGTTTCAAAAGTGTTTCTGTATGTTTTTTGGTAACATTTAACACTTCAACTAAGGGAGCGAAACGTTGAAGGTTTCTAATACCATGTACCAAAAGTACCTGGGCTAGAGTCTATTAAATGTTTGTTGTTGAGGTTCTTTAAAAATACATCAAAAACAGGCAGAAAACCAAAGGCCAAAGGAGATCTGCTGTTTATCGCATTTGGGTATCGGTATCGGTAAACTTGACTAATAAAATAAAAGAATATATAATTTGATCCCAGAAAAATATAAAGAATCGATGCCATAAGGCAAACTAAGCCCATAAAAATGTGACAAGACCTAAGACAAACGTCTAGAAACACACACACATTGAACGAAACATGCAGCACAGGAAGGCAATGTTAAAAATGTTGAGTGGAAGGAGAAGGAGACGGTCGGTCCGCAAAAATACAATAAATTACTTGACGGGAAAATATTGATAAGGTGACACACACAGATGAATATGGGACGAGAGAGAGAGCAAAACCCAGACAGATGAGATGACACCCAGCTGATCGTTGTTTATCCCAATGTATCCCAACTTTATTTCATTCGGTGTACATAGAATTCCTTTGGCCTTGTTTTTGCTTTTTTTTATAGCCCATCTCGTCTGGACAGTGTCGCCAAGGATGACGCATGATGTTCCCGTGACGGTGATGGCCAATACTGAATGCACTCAAATGTCACCGACTGCAAATGAAATGAGTTAAATGCGGCAGGTAACTCGGGCTACAATATGGCTGATAAGACATTAAACGTGTTTCGTTTGTTTCGAGTTGCAGCGAAACTTGTTAATGTAAAGAAATTATATCAAAACGTATTACAAATATTTTGTTGTATAATATTTCAAAAACCAATTAACATCGAACTGAATATGCTTTCGGGCCGCTGACAGCTGAACGAGTTGTAATATGCTCATAATTTATAAATTCAAATTGATATTCAGGTGGCATAAAGTGGCAAAAATAATTCCCATGATCGAGGCAGTTCACAAATCACTTTGCTTTGCTGCCCAAGCTTTCCAGCACAGCTTGAAGCAAATCGAAAAACATTCAAGTCGAAGCCGAAAAATGCAAATATGCTGACAATTTCCCAGCACGTTCACACCGACTCAAACTCATTAATTTAGTTAGCTGGCAAGTTGTGAGTTATATGGTATTTGCCATACAACAAAATTTTGCCTTATGGGCTTAGAATTGAAGTATGTTCAATGTATGATTTTACAACCGGGACGAAGGCGACACAACTCTGGCAATTAAGAAATTTATAATTCTCAAACGTTGGCAATTGGCGACGGCAACGAATTAAAATTACAGTCGACAGACAGTTGCATAGATGGATATAATGCCACCGATAGAGTGACGAGGCTCACAAATAAATAAAGGTTCAATTTTTACATCATAAAAATCGTTAGAAACGTGATTGAAATCTACAACAACAGCAAGAAAAATAATGCTCTCAAGACATAAGACTCGGTCGGAGGCGCCTCGAGGCGACACATATCGCACCACGAACGTGTCCACGTTGCGCATGCGCATCTACAACAAACAAACAAACAGACAGACAGACAGACAACAACAACAACAAGTGAATGAGGCAACGTTTGTATCTCGTATCTTATACACCATTTAAGCTAATTGCCGCTGAAAGAAAGAAGTCGTTTGCTTGGTTTGTTTTGTCGCATGAATATTGTTGTTTGTTGCCGTTGTCGCTGACAGTTGAGCAATAATAATTGTCAAAGCTTTGACTTACGTTGACTTATCGCCACTGTCGTTGGACATTGGCTAGCTTCTCTTAAGGTGCTTCCTTGACGCGATTCGGACTCAATTAAATTGTCAAAAGTTTGCCGCCTCGCCTCATCGTTCATGTTTATGGGAGTCGGCGCCAATTGTTCCCCAGGGGAAGGCAGTCTTCAATATCAATTAGCGCCACTTGGAAAGCATATTTAAATAGTTGTGCCTATACTAATGTACTTACACTTATATCTTTATGAAGTCATAAAACCTAACACGTTTCTAATGTGACGCCCAAAGTTTATAGATTCGAATTTGATGGCTTCGTTTTTATATGCATTGGAATTCCAAATTGCAGGGTTCAATGGGGAAGAAAAGCTTTTTTTTAAAGTGCAGTACGTTTGAATACCCTTTATGTCAAGTGTCTGCATTTACAATCAATTTTAAGGAATTGTTACAAACATTTTAATTTGTAAATAGATCGCGGAATGTAAAATGTATTACTATTAGGTAATAAAGCAATACAATTGAAGTTTAATGGTTTATTGTTTTAAAGGTATTGTATACAAATATAAAACGCGAACAAACTGCAGCCAAAGGTACTTAAAAAGCAGAAAAATGCAGCTGGACAGCTAGACAGATAGATAGATAGAGTAGGCCAGACTAGGCCCAACCAGACACACAATTGCAGCCAAACAACCAGATGGACCGTGAACTGTCGAAATGATGTGGCACTTGTTAGCCCTTGGCACTGGCACTGAAGTTGGCCAACAATTTGTTATCATCATTCATCCATCGCATGGCTTGTGGGTGGGTGAGTGGCAAACAGTTGAAGCTTTAACTGTGTGATGTGGCGCAAATGAATTGTATTGGCAGCTGGCAGACGATGCTTGGCTATTGGCTAAAATAAAAATGAAGAAAAACGAAGAAGAAAGAATGTTGTAAATTTATTATAAATTTATGCGGCTGTGAATTGTGCAGCGACACTAATTAATTGGGCTTTTCATAAAATCTCCAGCAGAGACACAGACAACGGCAGTCAGGTCCGCAGTAGCTGGTTTTCAATCCAAGAGAGAGAGATACATATACATATGTATCTGTATCTGTATCTCGTACAGCTGCGTCAGCTACCAGGCTGCTCATGTTTGCTGTTAGCTGCCGTTGAAAGTGCGCCAATGTCTTACTCGGTTTTTGTCGGGATTTTCTGTTCGAGCCATCGATGCTTGATTGCTAATTGCAATCCACGTTGTCACCCGTCCAAGCTCTGTCCAGCTGATTGCCAGCGACATAGTCACAGGCACTGCCACCGGCACACAGGATCAGCTTTTATTTTGCAGCTAGCAAGTTTTTCAATTTATTTTTCATCTTTTCTTTACTCACTAATGCAGTTGAGGTTCAGGTCTAGGCAGCAATGTAACAACAAAAACAACAACAACAACAACAACAAGATTTACAATTTGTGATACTTCCCGTACTTCAACAACTTAATAAATATCCATCTATCGCTTCCATCTATCTGTATGTGTCTGTATCTGTGTGCGTTGGAGTTCGGGCAGAGTAGAAAAAATCATGTCAGGCGTCAATTTGAAAATGTTTAAGTGATTTGTTTACACGCGGCAGCGTCTATTAACGAATTTATGGTAAACAAAGGGAAGTCGTTTGTTCAATGCTGCTCTCCGTCCCCGTCCCCGTCCCCGCCCAGCTTGCCAGCCTTTCCTCGCCCCTTTTGTAACTCGAAAGCGTAGCATTATCTCCAACTCAAGTATCTCATGCGCCAGGCCAGCAGGCAGGTACAAAACACAGATACAGCGAGAAAGATACACTTCATAAAATATTAATCGGCTGATTTATGTTTCTATTTTCCTATTTTATTGGATCGCATGTGCCAGGCAACACCAACAACAACAACAACAATAACAAAAATCGACTACTGCCTTCTGTTTATGTTGCAGCCGTGTGGCAAGTGGCGAGTTGCATCCAAACATGTGTAAACATCTTCCTCTGCATGGTGAAGAATAAGCTACAAATTTAGAGTTTTGAGTTGGGTTTTTTTTTAAACAAATTCTAGAAAATACTACAAAAATTAATTGATTCAATTATTTGATTAATGATCAACTTGAATGTAAATGTAAATGTTTCAAATACTAATTCTCTGTGACAAAATTCATTAAAAATATACACTGTAAGAAATATGTAATTCCATCAAATGCAAATTGCTTCTCACACATAAATCGTGGCATTTAGTATGGAAGGGCGTGCTTAATGTCTTACATCGAAAAGAAAATACCCGATAATAATTCATCTGGTAAATTGTTAACGAATTACAAATTAATTTGGCAGGCACGGCATGAAATTTCGGATTTAGCTTCGTGCGCAAATCGAGCGAAATTAAATATTCAAAATTCTTAGCAAAATAATAAATATCGTGGAACTAATTTAACTGCCTCAGTTCCGCATCTCCGGCTAACTCAATATTTGCATAAATTAGAAACGCTTCGCGTAATTCACGTGCAAGGCAAAAGCGACAAAGCAACAAAGCTACCAAGCGACGAAGCATCAAATGCAGCCAATGACAATTTCAATAGGTTTACCGAAGATATTAGAGAGTGAGAGAGATCTCAACCCTCCTCTTGGGCTGAATGCATCCCTTAGCGAACGAAGCTAGCGCGTAGTGTGTTTGTTTGTTTAAGCCATTCGTTGTCGCAGTCCTTGGCAGGATTGTGTAATACTGCGGCAGCGTGACCAATTAATTTGATTGTAAAATTTGAAATTCGTATTTAAATCAAATACAACAAAAATGACAATGCGTATGACGGGAATATTAAAAAGTTGCCAGCAGACAGCAGCAACCACCAGCAACACTGTAAGCCACCCTAAATGCCACCTAAGCAACACCCAGAATTTGAACTCATCATCTCCTTGCATCCATCTATTCGTGTCATCTTTTGTCGACTTTAAAGTCACGCACGGAGTTTGCGCAATTTTTATGATAATTTTAAGCTATGATTGGGCGGGCTGCTGCCGCCATTGCTTCGAATGGATCCCATACAGAATTACTGGGGGTTAGAATGTAAGTTCTTGAAAGTTTCCCTTTTTTTTGCTTTTTAATAATCATTTTTCCAATGAGCAGGTTTTTCTTCGCCTTTCGCCTAAATTGCTGAAATGTGAAAAAGGTCGTTGTTTATTTTATTTTTTCGTCTTTATGCTTTGTCATCGGTAAGAGATATCTTTTCGGTGTAAAAAGTTTACAGTTGAATGACTAATTTGCATATTGCGTAAAAATTAACGACTTGAAAAATTGCCATAATATTCAAAAGGGTTTGTTCGAAAGAATACCAATAAGATGGATAAACAGCGTTAAGATTGACATAATGAAAGAGATGCATAACGAGCACAGATTGGGAAAATTTAATTAAATTAAGTAAATTATATAAAAAAGTTTTTGCAACTGTTTAAGCTAAAGTCAAAGTCAAATAACAATAAACTTACATTATTACAAATAATAAACAATAATGTTTTTTTGAAGTAAACCTAAAAAGCACACTCAGCTATAAATTTCATGTTTGTTCTGCGAATATCATCATAAAAAATCCAAAACACAAAGCGGGACGTGTCTTTTACTTATGGTTACTCAAGTTACATACCATCTTGTGCTGTGACTAGGAAACACGAACGGGCCACAAATAAAATTCCGTTTATATGCAGTCCAATAATATTTCCATTTGGCGAATTGCCATCAAAGTTTTCGTTTTCGTTTTATTCACACTTGCGAGTGCGAGGATAGTGTGTATAATACAACGGTTTGATTGTGATAACTCCCAAGGGGGGAGGCAAAGCGAGAATGAGCTTGAAACAATGTTGACTAAATCGCAAAAGGGACTGTGCGGACTGCATTTGTGATGATTTTATGAATGTGTTGCAAAACAAAGACAACTTTCATCGGCTGGTGTGAAGAAATCTTTTTTGGCACTTTCCATGAAAATTGCTCGAGAATTGTTATGGACATGACGTGACTTGGGCACTTACCTGATATACAATACAAAACTGCAGACATTCGTTGCAGCACTTTAAGCTTAAAGACTTTAGGAACTCCCAGCTCAACCCTCTCAGTTGAAACCCTTCTATCAAGGCAGCAATTATGTATGTATTTCTGGTCATTAAATCATTCATTCCAAGCCATTTAATAATTTTCGCAACAAGAGGATGAAAGGCGTGTGCTTTCTGCTTGGCCATTGTATAATAATTCATTAGGACTCTGGACTCTCATAAATGTGCTGGGGCAACAAAACAATAACTTAAATACTACAACCAGACACACACAATAGCTGGCCCACAATGTGGGCACGAGGTGTATTTCCTTTATTCATTCGTTTCTCGTTCGCTCTTTCTCTCTCTCACTGGCAATCGATTGTTGTGAACGACGAGGAAACTTGTGCAGAAGGTCAAAAATGATAAACGGATATGAGGAAAGGATATTTTATTTTCGTTCGCATTTTGTATTGTTACGAACTTGCCGTTAAATAATTGCAAGTCGCAATGAAGAAGGAAATGTGACTCCGGACGGGGAACTCTCATTCTGATTGCCTTTTTTCGAAGAAGAAAAGGACGCAAAGGAGCATAGCATAACAATTGTTAAGAAGAAAAAAGTTAAAGCTGTCAATATTTTGACTTTTTGCTGCTTGCTTTTGTGAAGTGGGCGTATAATTAATGGATCGGGCGTTTGCCAGCCCATCGCCCATCGCCCATCAATGGCAAAATATTGCGAACATGAATGAAAAAGGGTTCGGTCTCGGATACGAATTGCTTTATTTATGGCAAAATGAATTGAAATGTCAACCGGTTGGGGTGCTGGGTCGCATATCATATTCCTGCCCAGCAAAAGCATAAAAGTATAAAATCACCGCATTGTGTAAGATGGTAATTGCGAACTGAAGTGGATAGGATGGGTTATGTGTGGGCCTTCTATTAAATATGTATCGAAACTATACGAGAAACGAGGCCAAGTCGTCGGATGCTGGTCAATGGGGTTCAATTACACTTTAGAACTGGCCGTACATAAAAAAAAAGTTCCAACAATAAGCCAAAAGGGCGCATTGTTCTGTTGCCAAAAGTATTTTGACATTTGTCTAATGTAATCGTTAGATAGATTGGGCAAGAAAACTCTTAACCAGATTGTCACAGTTATCTTAAAAAAAAGAAAGAAAGTCAAAGCGACAGAGAGTTCTATCAAATCGAATATAATAATCATCAACATCTTAATTTATGTGGCTTTATAAATAATAGTCTGATTCCATGTGTTTTACATGTGCGCCCTGTCATGTAGTTGCGCACTCACAAGTAACGTTCGAGTACATATTTATCATACAATATGCATAAAGACATAAAGTTGAATTTCATATTTCATATTGATCGGCATTTGGTTTTCGTATCACGTCGTTTGTGGGCACGACTTGGAAATGAAGCAGGGAGGGTATTCTCATAATCACGCATTTAAATCATAAATTCATGATTATTGGCCACACTATCGAAAATTCCAAGCAGGGTCGAGACACCGCTCCCAGCAGACTGAGCACGAATCCAAACTGGAACTGGGTCTACCCCAAGGTAAGTTTCCAGCGCAATCAGAACAATTTTGATATATTATGCGACAAATAAAATGGTTTGTCTTGTGCATGATAAGTAGGCTGAGGCGGCTTTCCCCTAACCAAAAGTAAAAACCCGACTGAGAGTGAAAGACAATTGAAACTTAATGGCTTTAATGTACTTTTAATAATTGTTTGCAAAGAATATTTACCAAAATGTTTGTTTGTTCCAATTTTAAGAGCTAGTTGCATACAAAACTTTGTTTATATTATGAATTTATTGTACAACTCTCGCTTTTATTTCTGCATTACAAACAAAGAAAACAATGCAAAACAATCTTTGCAATAAAAAAAAAAAATATTATACACTTATAAAATGCATTTTTACAATGTCGAATTATTATGGCCAACATTATTCGGCTTTAATAAGCGGCCAACAGCAGCAAAACACTCACAACAATTGAGTTGTCACAGCGATGCATATTTATGAGCTCCACATGGTTGGCCAGGATGGTATAAAAGGGGAGCGGGTGGGTAGAGTGTTGGCTGTGTTCGGCTTAAAAATTTGCACTTTGACCAAGAGCGCTTGGCATAATCACAATTCCTCATAATTCCCGCAATATGCACAGTTGAACTCTCTCTTTTTCATATACCCTATGTGTGCACAGTATGGACAAACGGGTGTTTTCAACATATGTATCAAAAGTTAAAAAAAATCATTGAGCCAACAAATTATTTAATTTTTTCTCACATATATTTTTTTTTTGCTTGATAATTTTGATATGAAGCCATAGGATATCTATGGGTTGTTACTCACTTGTTGCTGTGATTGTGTGGCAATGTGTGGCTATTGTTGTTGCAAGCCACATGTTGCAGCACGTACTTGACGCTTGGCAAAAATATACAAAATACAGAATTTGAATTGAAAATAAATTACGTTGAAATGAATGCAAAACTTTTATCATAAAGTGAAATCTATAAGCCGCAAAAGCACGCACGTTTCTCTCTATCTCTTTCTAGTAAGTAACGCTATCTCACTCTTCTATTTGAATGAGGAGTGTCTGACTTAGACCCTTCAGTTTGTTAGCCTAGGTTCAATATTATCATCTCAAGATCTCTATATAGCAAATGACCAAATATTATATGACTCGAAAAAGAGATAACTTTTTCTGCAATTCCTTCAAACTTTTCCCTGCACTTCCTGCTCACACTTTGGTGTTCTCTGATTCGTGGTGTAATGAGCAAATAAATTTTACCGCATACAAGAATTTATAACGCCAACTTTTCTCATTAAATTTTATAAAAGGCGGCATATTTTAAACTTTTTTTCGACAATAACGCTATTTTCTCACCTGCCTTCTGCTCACTTCAGTTCAGTTCAGTTTAGTTCAGTTTATTTCAGGTGGAGTAGGGTAGGCGCTTTGCCATAAGGCATTGCAGTAGTTTTGGTGGGGCGCTCAAGCGGCAACGAAACTTAATTTCTATTCATTTGCTAAAATCCATTCACACACACACACACAGACGGAGAAAAAGCGAGAGAAAATGCGGTATATACAAATGAGCCGGTGAGTGAGAAAGAGAGAGAGAGAGAGGGGATTGGGAGAGGATTGCAGTCATATTGGCAGCGGAAATTGAAGCGAAACTTTTGTCTTCACACACGTGAATATAATGCCACGACAGAATGCATAAAATTAAGAAAACTAAAGGTAAGCAGATTAAAGAATCTAGCCATGGTGAAACTGGAGATTGTGGATGGAGAGAGAGAAAGAGAGAGAGAGTGCAAAGAGAAGTAAGATGGCCTGGCAAAAAATAGTTTTCCAATTAAACTTTATCCTTTTGCTTTAATTTACTGGTTTCATGCTTTGTCGCCTCTTTCAACCGCAGCTGCAGCAGCAGCAGCAGTAAAAGCAGCAAAAATATCCGAGTGCAAAATCCCATTTTAAAGTTTTCCATTTTCCCATTTTGCCTTTTAATTTTTTCGGTGCACACCGATTTCTTCATTGCAATTTCGGTTGAGCATTTTCCAAAAAAAAGTTTTGTTTTTTGGGCGCAGCCTCTCTTGACAGGCTCGTCAAGGGTTGTTGAGCGGAAGGAGGGGGGGGAGATTTGAAAGGACAGTCTTTGATTTTGAATGCAACTAAGGATAAGCAAAACCTAAGCCAGACCCAAAAAAAAAGAACCCAAGCAAACTGCTCGAAATTGCATTAAGTGGAAACAAAAAGAAACCAAAATCGAAATCAAAAACAAAGATGAAAAGTTAAAACTCTTTCGAACAAAAAACAGTCTTCACGATGTCAACGATGACAAAAATGTGAAGATTTTTCTCTCAGAATTGTTCCATGTATTCCAATATTAATTTGGTCAATTTATATTTTATTTGGAATTTTTAAATTGGTAACGTTTTTAGCCCTCCAAAAAAACATATCTCGCTTAACCATCGAAAAGCGGGACTGGCTTTGTTTTTGTGTGCTTAAGTGTGTGTGTGTGTGTGCGTGTCTTTGATCCTGAGTGTGTCTGTTAAGTGGCTTAAATGCTTGCAAACGAAGATCGTCATAAGGATGAGACGTGAACCCAAAAAACATCGACCAACAGATAATACACTTAAAGAACTAATATTTAAAACTTACTGATAAAAATGTATAATGAAATCTAGCTGAATTTAAAAAGGCAATTTAATACAATATTTATTAGGGTTTGTACTTAAGATTGAAGTTATAAATTTCTATGTTAGAAACGTTTTTTGACTTTTGCAAAATTTCTTCAAGTATTATTTTGGTGATATTCTCCCACACTCAACGCGAGATACAAACGAGCTGCTCTTTTGTCTTTTCGCATATGGTTATGATATTGTTTTGCTCTGTCGCAGCGCATTCGTATGTTGCCCCACAAAATGTTGCAGGCCACATATGCACATATTCGCATATGAATCCATCCATCTAAAATAGCCACCGTCCAGCGATCGCAAAACGCGAGCCTTAACTCAACTCAACTCAAGTCAGGAACGGCAACGACTTGGAAAGAGAGAGAGAGAGAGAGGGAGGGAGAGAGAGAGATAAAGTGAGAGAGTGAGAAGGTTTGAGAGAAGTCTCATCTGTGCTGTGTACAGTAGCTTGCCAGATAAATCAATGTGTCAACACCTCTTTTTGTGCTGTCAGTTTTTTATGGTTTTCGATGATATTTCGCCTATTGTCAGGCCGACACACGCGGGCCCAGTTACCACTTGGCCACTAACAGTTGCTGACCAGTTTTGGGTGCCTTGTTGCTGTTGTTGTTGTTGTTGTTCCCATTTGGTTAAATCGCACTTGTGCAGAGTGAAGAGATGCTCTGGCCACAGCTGGTTGTTGGCTGCTGCTGCTGCCGCTTCTGCTGTTGACATGGCCATCGCTCAGATGCGCGTTTTTGCGCTGCACTTTTGGCTTTTTACCACAAGAATTATGGCTCTGAACAGCACATCATACCCCCGCTTAACCGCTTGGTCAGAATGCCTACCCATGCCCCATTGTGTTCCAATGATGAAACATTTCGAGCGATGCGAAGCATTCGCAGCCGAGCTGTAAAACTGCTTCAACTGGATCAATTTCAGTGGCAAACGTGTCGTCATCAACGTCGCAAGCAGCTCCACAAGCACAGAGAGACACTGTGAATGAGAGAGGGAGGGATGCGGAGCAAGCAAAGAGCAGACAGTGTGCATCCGATTGTGGCATGTTGTGTTCGTTTGTGAAATTTGAATTGCCTGCTTTTTAGTTAAGATTTATGGCAGTCTCGTTAAATTTTAATATAAAATAAAACGTTTTTAGAAAATCAAGAATCAGCGCAGCAGCTTTCAAGTCTTTCGACAGGTTTGCTACTTCTTCTTCTGCCTCCATCTCATCTCAGTTCAATTGGCATGCAAAGCGAATTAGTTAGTCATAAATCTGTTTGCAGCAGCATTAAGCCACGATGCAAGCCAACTCTTGTTAACAACAGTAAGTAAAGATACAATTTTGACTCATAAAATCCATTTATAGAAGAAGCCACAGGTTTTCCTAGAGGAAAAGCGAAAAGTTGGAATATTGGAATATTTGCTAAATATATTTAAAATATTGAGAATAAATAATGCTTAACAATGTTAATTTACTGTCTTGCAGACAATTTATACATTTATAAGTTTGGGTCGTCCCAAAATTGTACAGCCACATTGTAATGCTGCTGGAAGCGGGAGGGGGGAAATTAAGCAGTAAGTGGCACGGCGGCAACTTCCGTTTGTAGTTCGAAAGATATGCGAATGGCGATTAGCCGAGCTGAGCAAAGCCCAACAGTTGGTTAATAATAATTTTAAATATGTTAACAAATACAAAAAAAAGGGAATGGAAGAAAACATTAAAAACGAACATGGAAATTATTGTTGGCTCGGGCCATTTAGAGACGCTGATAAAAGTTGTTCGATAGCGGCAGTGAAAATGCCACAAAACAGCTCATTACAAGCGTCAAAACAAATTTATGCAAATAGCCGAGCAGCAACCAACTAGTTGAAAGAGAGTTAGCATAGACCCAACCAAGATCTGCCCAAAGACTGAGTCTGCCTGTTTTGTTGTTTGTGAATGAAGCTGTGGGGGCAATTAACATTGCGCCGTGCGTTGAGCATTAATCATTTTAATCGCAATTTATATGTCGCCGACGACGACGACGACGCTGACGATGGGGACGTCAACACCAGCTCTCTCGACACAATAACCAACAACAAAATAGCCTCTTACCTCGCCATTTTGGCCACAAATGAACGCTAAACGAGCAACGGCCTCGAGATTGCCATCGTTGTACGAAATCGTACTGAAAGAAAGCCAAATTTTTTCGAATCGAGTATCGGGCGGTCTTTCAAAAGACAAACAATTTTTTTTTTTACAACTCTTTTGCTTCCTTTCTCATTTATCTTTGGTCGATGTGGTCGGGTCGCGTATTGTCGTCAATGTCAATGTTCGTCAGTCTGGCATTTGCTCCGATCAAATTATGTTTCATAAACGCTCGCATTTATGGTGTCGACGAGAGCAAAACAACGGCAATGATTTGTTACATTTCTTAAGATATTTGAGCTTTTTTGTTGGCGTTATTCTCTTTTTTATTTGCAGAGGGATTGCTGCTGCGTTTAGACCCTGTTGGTATTTGCTCTTGATTGCATTGCCAGAGCTAAATAGCAAATTATTAATGTATTATGCCAAAAAGTATATCGACTTTGGGCTTGAAGTTCTGTTACAATACAAACTAAATAGCTTTTAGTTTTTGGCTTTTTTTTTTTTAGCTGAAACTTAGTCAATTAAATTGAATCTGATACAGAATTTACTGCAAAACACAATTACTTGTGGCAATTAATTAAATTGTTAACATAAAATTGTATTTCCGATATTAAATCAAATAGTCAACGTAAACTAACAACAAAAACAACAAAAAAATCGATGTAGAAAGGAAATAATTATACATTTAAAATTCACCTGCACAATAACTTAAATGCTGCACCTTAAATTGATGCGATTGTTAATGGAATTGGCTTTTGCTTTTGCTTATGTTATTATTGTTGTTGCTGTTTATCCAAGCAAAATATATACGAAAATTTATTATCACAACAACAACAACAACAGCACATGAAAATTTAACAATTATATTTGTTAACGCTTGAACAGCGACGCACCCAATAATTTTATTGAATCTCAAATGCAAACAAATTTATACATTTCGTGTAGGAAAAAAGCCAAACCTAAAAAAAAAACTGAAAAAATACAACTAAACAAAAAATTCAAAAAAACAATTGTTTGCTAACTAGTTAGAGAGAGACAGATAGATAAACAAATACAGTAGCAGAAAATTGCTTAGATTTTGCTTTTTAAACTAACGAGTAGAATTTTCGATTCATATAAAATTAATGAATATTTAAATTGTGTGGCACGGTTTCGGTTTCAGGCAAAATCAGCCGCCGGAAACGCGCTTTGCTGGAGCCACCTGTAGTTGTATCTTTGTATCTGTTGGCTGGCCGGATGCTTCAGCACTGCCCACACCTCGAAACTGATTTGCCATATAGGCATTTCGACCATGGCTCTCATTATGTTTTCTGCTCTTAGTCAATCTTCTTGTTCGTATGAGTTTCGATTGCAATAAACAAACAGCTTCAGTGTTAATAATTTGAGATTTTACAGGCCAACCCACCCTCCCCCTCCCCCACTCCATCACCTTACAAACGGATATCTCATTCATTGTGCTTGCAGAGCCCACCCAACTGAAAGTTTCCCTTTCGTTGGCGCCCCTCTGACGTCAGACAACATGAATATGAATCGAATTGTAGTATAATGGCATAGATCAATTGTTTGTTGTCAGCTGTTGGTCGAGTGTCGATTTGTTTGTTTACATAACGTCCGCATTGGGCCGATCTCTTTATGAATGAATGAATAATTGCTGATGCGCCTGTTTCTAGCCGTTTTGATGGATTATTCCTGAACTACTTTATACACCTGCTAATTGCTGATGGTCTGTTTAAAAAACAACAAAACTATTTTATTTGCTCATAGAAATATTTCGAGTTAAATTCGTATTTCTTAATAGCTATTTTTTTGAGAATTGCAACAAAAATAAACTGTTAGTAAGGGTATAACAGGGCTAATACGCTACTAGAGAAGATTTAATTTGTTAATTTGTTTTACATTTTACTCAAAATGAAAAGCTTTGGTATTAAAAATCTATATTTTTGAATCATTTATCAAACATTTGTGAAGAATTTTCAAGTTTTTGTAAATGCCAGATGGTTTTCAAACTAAAATGTATTTTGCCATTTCCCAATTCATACGAATGAATCATTTTACGAATAAACTTCGAATAAATCTTAATAACTATTCATCATTCTGATAACCAAATAACTCTATAACTATATATTTTTTTCTTTTCAAATCTAATGCAAACTTTTTTTTGTTACCCCAAAGTAATGAAAATTGCCCACACAAACATACATATTATTGTGCTCGTTGATGCTCGATTGGTCGTGTAGTAACAATAATTGCTAAGCTGCAATTGTTCCTATGTTGCCCCTTCCTCCCACTCATGCTTCTCTGCTGACAAAGAGAGAGAGAGAGCGGGATATTGTGGATAGAAGTGCTGCTGAGGCTGAGCCTGGTTCGAGACTGTTTTTGCTGTTGTCGCTCCAAAAATTTAAGCTTTCGGCTTGGGGCGACGTTGTTCGTGTTGCCAATGTCGCCAATGTCGCCAATGTCGCCAGAGTCGTCTTGTAGACGATGTTGTTCGAATGCAATTCACGGCTTGTATTTTGTTACGTTTCGTATTCTGGCAACATTGGTTTTTTTTTTATTTGTTGTTCTTTGGCCCAACAGCTTTGGTTGTTGTTGCTGTTAGTGTTGGTATTGTTCTTTGGGTCTGGGAAGCGACGGCGTCTGATAATAGTTGTGGGTCTACTAATGACAATCTCATAGACGCTTTTGCACAGTTTGTCCAAACTGTTTGTCGCCTGTCCAAACGAACATGATTTGAAACACAATTTTTTGTTTCGGATCGTTCTGTTCTCTTTTTATTTATTTCACGCTGGCTGGCTTGGGCTGGTAACAGAAGCTCTCCCCACAAACTTTTAACCCAATGGCTTGGCTCGGGCGACGCCAGCAATAGCACTTGATCATGTCCTAGTTAGTAGTTAGCCAAAGCTGTTGTTGTCGCCGGGCATTTAAGGAATTTCCACAAGCTGTGTTGCTGCTGACAACACCAACAACAACTGTCAGCACCATTGGTAACGGCAACCTGTTGACCTGTAGCTTAACCATCGTAGTAGCTTTAACCATAGTCATCGCCATTGGTCAACTTCAAAGCATCCGAGTCCGTAGATCGGAACAAAGACTACATGCATGGATGGCCCTTGGCTTGAACCACGCACGTTGGGATCAAATCGATTGGCAAACAGTAGCCAAAGTTGTTGCTTGTTTTTCTGTTTTGTGTCTTTGATTTGTACCTTTTTACAAACTATTTATCTCTAATTACAAACATGAACGAATACCCTGTAACTTGAAACCACAAAAAACAGCCGAAGAAACTGATCATTGTTAAGGTGAAAAGTTGTTTGAAAAAACACAGGAACTAAGAAAATCAATTAAAATATAAAACAAAATAACATTTTTTCAACAGTTCTCTGAACTCATTATAGTAAAATACCAGCAATTCTCCCATTTAACTGTTCAGCCTTTTCTATTTCAATCTCATTATTTGTTGTCTCTTTCTTGGCATGTTTGTGGAGTATCTTAAATATAATGCCAGCCAGACGTTCTTGGCCATTTTTTGTATGGCAGTCATGGCAGTCCAATACCAATGTAAAATTTCAACCATATTTAAATTATGGAAAACATAAGCGAACATTTCTGAAGCGACAAACATGAACAAAATCAAAAATTCCAACAACTTACAGAAATAACTCGTTGCAGTTGGTTGCCCACTTAAAAGCCAAAGGAGCCAGGCAACAGAATGCACCACGAACAACAACAACAACCAGTTAGTAGAGCGAGGTCTACAGATTTAATAGCGGGCCAAGAGGCAAAGAGGCAGAAAAGTGCTGAAGAATTCGCGCTCATTGGACAATGGACACAGAACGGTTGAGAAGAGAGTAGAATGAGGATGGGATTGCAACTGCAACTGCAACTGCAACTGAGTCTTCCTCTTTCTGTGTATCCTTGTTGCTGTTGCTGTTGCTGTGACTGGCCGCGACAAATGAAGCTAACAACTCGGACGGCGTCTGGCAGTCGTTGCGATTGGGCTTTTGCTTTGCAACAACAGCAACAGCAACAACAATTGCACATAGCACAGTCGACCACGACAACATCCAACCAGGCAAGAACAACAACAACAACAACAACAACGGCTAAACAGCTTACAACGACAATTATAAAATGATGACAATAAGAACAACATGCGATGATGCTGCGAGGGTAAGCATCGGAGCCTAAATCCAATTGCGACTCACTAAGCTTAAGCTAAATCTGAACCTGAACCTAAGTCTGAGTCGTAGTCTGAGTCTGAGTCTTGAAGCGCCCCACTGCGCTTGGCGATACTCTCTCACGATCCCGCCGATTGCCGTTGTCGGTCCCAAGGTCCCTGGCAATGCCGAGAATTTGCCGAAACAGCCCACGAAGTGATCCCAGTTTGCCAGAGACGTCGCCGTCGCCGTTGTAGTTGTAGTTGTAGTTGTTGTCTTCCAACCAGCGACAAATGTGTTTTCGATTGGGTACGCGCACCGGCGCCAGAGTCGTTAAGAAGAGAGAGAGAGAGAGAGCGATTGCCCTCCAGCCCTTCCTCAAAGTAAAAATTGTTCTAGACAACAGCCAAACAACGCCTCTCTCTCTCTCTCTCTCCCATCCTCTTGAGCCTTCCTCCATCGAAAGAACATTCACTTGTCGCGATTTATCGCACAGATCGACGCTTTAGTTAATTTCTGTGTGTGGGCGGTTTGCTCCTCCTCGATTCGATTCGATGTGATATATATTCCTTGTTTGCCTGCTTTGCTCCCTGTTGCTTGATCTAGTTTCCGTTAATTGACGCAACTTTTTGTGTCCATTATGGAGGCGACATAAGAGCTGGCTGGATCGGTTTCTCATAATTGGATAGTTTGTCACTTTTCGATAAGCTTTCTTGCATAATGCGTACAAATTGTTTTTCAAGATGAATTGAAAAGTAAATTTTCTATGTTACGGATTCATTTCCAAAAAGTGTGTTAAAAGAGTTTTAAGTTTTTGGTTATTGCCTCAATTAAATATCAATTTTAATATGGATTTATTTTTTGCTTGTGTCAATCCTTTAACTTAACTATTTTTTATCATCATACGGAACGTATTCAACGTATTATAAAACGATCTTCATATCGTTGCACAATTAAAAAGCTCCGCTAAATGCATTGAACTGTCACAATCCGTAGAAGAATACGTATAACATATTTAACAAGCGATCGTTGTCCAAATCTTAAGTGTAGAAGGAAGAGAACCAAATGCAAAATTACATATATCCTTGCTGCATCGTCTCTCATCTCATCTCTCGTTTGCATTGACTGTGTGTTGTGTAGAGTATAATAATTTTTTCCTTTTATTTTTGTATCTTCTCAACATCGATGACCAGTGGGGCGAGGAGGGTGGGGTGAGGTTGGGGCAACGTCCGACGACGTTGTTTCGAATGTTATGTTGTCACGATATCAAAGCATTTTAATTGGCCGATTTATAGATTTAATTACGTATTCATGCGAAACATCGAATCCGTGATTCGTAAAAACACACACCGCGCTGACACACACACACAGAGAAAGAGAGAGAGAGGAAGAGTAGGCAACTGAGAGTGGAGAAGAGAACATGGTAAAGATCTTAGCAGCAGCAGCAGCAGCAGAACGCAGTGGATCTTAACGATCTTGGAATCTCCTTGGGCTACAAGATTTTACTCTAAACAGCCAACAAATTCTTTCTTTCTGGCCACGATTCCAGTTCCGACTGCTGAGCGCCACACGCCGCCACCAAGAATAAGAAAAAAAGATGCCCAAAATATATACACAAACACACACACACATGCTCGTACGTATACATATTCATTTGGACATTACGTATTCGAGGCATATGCGGGGGAAAGCCGAAAGTCCAATTTCATCCATTTTTTTTGTAAAAAGTATTTTTGGGGCACATTTCGTGCACCGTTTTAATATCTTTATTGGTCATCATCGTTGTCATTAAAACTGCGAATAATAAAATCATAAAGTCCGCTCGTCCGACACTGACTTGGGCTTTTGACGAGGCTGCTTTTGCTGTTGGCAAAAAGCAAAATTATTAAATTTTGGGTTTTTTTTTCTTGTGCGCCTGCCTCGCATTTTAAATTGTGTTTAAACGCTCGCTCGACGCACGTACCAAGCAGTAGTTGCCACAGCTGGGCTGACTTCTACTTTTGGTTTCTTGTAGCAAGGCCCCTCTTTTCGAGACCGCGCACTCAATTAGAATGAGTTCACAGCAGAAGAAGCACAAGTTGCCATAAAGCTGCCATAAATTATGCACAGCAAGTATGTTAGCCCCTAACCAACGCCTCCCCCATCGAAGTTACTCGCTGCCCCATAAGGTTGCCGAAATTATTCAATATGACAGCCGTACATGACAGTTGCTTTCAAAAATTTCATCATAAATGTCAAAACTGAATTGTTTGGCTCGTTGATCTTATCCATGTTCGGTTTTTGTTTATGTTGTTTTGTGGGACAGAGCAAATTGGCGAATGGCAGCTACCGTTTCGAGTATGTACATGCATGTTGTATGAACATATAGTATTTGTGTTCGTGCCAAATTATAATATAAAAACCATTGAGGTTATATTTTTTTATGTCCAAGTAGTGTCAGCCAGATGATTGTTATAATATTTTCTTTATTTTTATGTCAAGTAAGCAACAAAACGACTTGTTGTGACGAGTTAAGAAAGGGAAAGTTAAAAGAGTTGGCAATATGTTCTAGTTATTTTTCAAGCTGCTAACTAAACTTGCCACATGAAACCACCAACTAAAGTCAATAGATCACATTACATCCAAATCACGCCTGATTTGTAATGAACGAAGAGCGGGAGAGAGAAAGATAAAATCAAAACCCAAACGCTGATTAACCCCTTTTTGTCGTGGTCAAATAATAAAAGTGATACTTCCGAAGCCAGAAGGAGTCTGTCAGCGCCTTTTGAGTCATTCTCAATGCGTGTCGTATCGTATGACAGAAACAGAAAAGGGCGCAAACACTCTCAGAAATTGTCTTTTGCATAGCCATCCGAAGCGCTGGGAATTTTGGCAAGTTGTGGCTTCACAAGTTAACGTAAACGTTTAAGCAAATTGACCGCAAAGGAAGGGCATTGTTTCACGCCTGTGTCATATTAATAATGATATTAAAAACACAGAGACGCAGCGAGCGAAAGAATAAAACGAAGCCACATTAATTGCAATGCTTTCGCTCATTATGCAATAATTATGCACGTACACGAACGTCAATTCTCACCGATGCGATCGATTTCAGGTGCATCCGGTATACACAGTTGTACACCCCTTACCGGTGGTCATCGAGTTCAAAGCTGGTCAGCGGTCAGATATATTTACAATAAATATATGCGAGTGTTTGTTGTTGTTGTTGTTGTTATTGTATTATTCATTCACGCTGCGGATATGAATGCAATTGTTGGCCCCACTGCTCCCAGTTTGGCCTTTTGTTGCTGTTGCAGTAGTTTCTGTTGTTCTTAATGCTATTGTGTTAAATGTATATCATACAAATTGTTGGGTGCGGTTCGGTTTGGTTCGTTTCGGTTGCCTTTTAATGTACATTAATTTCAGAAGGAAGCTCGAAGTTGCCTGAGAAGCCTGAAATTGAATATGATGATGTTTACACACACACACACACTGAATCGGAACTGGTAATGGACTCTTTGGACATTGGTTTACATACGTATGTACTAGTATATGAAAGGGTCAAGTGGCGGGCTGTCTTGGACTTAAGGGGGGGACACTTTGGCGAATGGGTTAAGGGTTATACTATGTATATATATGTATATAGTTAAAGCAGGGCGCGACAATTCCCAACGGAAATCAACGTGTTTGAATTCAGCATATCAATTTCGTATTGTGACCATTTGTGAATTACATACAACAAACTAAACATACGGATGCCAAATGGCAAGAGGCGTGTCTCACACACACACACAAACACACACAAACACGCACACACACAGAGACAATGTTTGCCTTTGTCGAATGTGCCTTACGTTATTTGTCAGCTACGCCGGACTGGCTTTATGTCTGTTTAATCAACGAACGTAAATTGTAAACAACGGTCAAACAACTAAGACATTGACTAAATGTGTGTGTGTATCTGAAGTTTGCTCATAAGGATATAGCATGTATGCATATATTTTGCTTAACAAACATCTTGGCTTTTTGAGGTTTAGTGAACAACACAAATATTTGCGCACTCAAATACTGCACGGCACAAAAACCAACAACTATTCACTTGCATTCATGTTTATTTATATGCAACTTTATAAACATAGGTATGACATATGATTTAGTCGTGGATTGAATAGTTTGATTGAGAACATAACTTTTCATAAGCAATAAGATTATAAACGAAAAGTTTTACAATACAATTTCAAAGACCTGTCTATGAAATCTAAGTATTGAGCAATGGTCTTTATTCTATCATTTAGCAAAAAAAAAGAGAGAAAGCTTTGTCTTGCCGTTTAAGCTGTGCGTTGATAGCAATCAGTCAGTCAAATAGTTTCTCAGTTAGAACAAAGAGTTGCAATAGAACGATTTATCAGTTGCATGATTCAATTATTAAGTGCCTTTTATTGATTTCTTGCCACTACATTTTCATATCTCTCACATTTCAATGCAAATTCTAAAGAAAATTAACAATAAAACACATATGATTGAGCAACATACGATATCATCGGCATAAATACGAGCACAAATAGTATAAGATTCGACACTTGTCGACAATTGCAACAATTGTTGGAAGCTGTTGCTGTTGATTGCGTCATTGTGGTCTGTGTTTGACTCCATCTCTGTCCGTCTCTGTCCACACAAAGCCCAACAGCAGCAACAACACTACAAACACCAATAACAATAATAACACATACAGCTTACAGCACGAATGTATGGCAAACAAGAAGCAGGAATATTATTTGTTGGCAATAACTAATAGACACATTGCAACATGATGCATCCAACTGCAATCGCAATCCAAACTGCACAACAGTCCTGATGCCAATGTCAATTTAATGATAAACATCACAAAGGCCAATTTTCAATAGATGCCAGGTGAACGCACGAGGCAGTTGTTGTTTTGTTGTCCTTCAGCCCAGTTAGGATAATTTGGTGACATTTGCATTCGGAGGCATTCAACAAATACAACGATACTCACTAATTTGCAGTGTGCTTTCGAGTGCTAGTTTGCGAGCGCTACTCGATATGTACATTTTAGACTATTGACGCATTGATACAACAATCAATATTTAATTTGTCGACCTTAGATGGCAACCTTTGGAAGGTAAATTTAAATGGTATAAGCAAAAGTTTCTTTAATACATGAAAACAATCAATATATATATATGTACATAATTAATATATTAAAGTAGCCTGGGGATTAACTTTGACATCGATATGCTATACAAAGTATCGGCCTTTAGGATAATTCCATCGGCCAACTGACAACTGTCAACAGGCCAGCTGCAAGAGCTTCCAAGTAACAAGCTAATTATGAGAGTTTTGTCTAATAGGCTTAAAAACGGGTAGAGCCGAAGCAAGCCAAGTTAGGGTCATGCTTGAGCAAGCTGAAAGTTGTAGCTGAACTGTCCCCCTCCCCCCTCCACCTAGGCATAAGTAAGTAAAAAGGAAAAAAGAGTTCACCAGACAGAGAAGGGTTAATTAGAAGGATAATTAGTGCGTAATCCGATATGTCAACAACGGGCTGAAGGGTTTTGGGCCTTGCCTTGCCTTGCCTTGACTTGAACGAAAGACGAAGAAAAACGCCTAATGAAATTTTTGTCGCTACGAAGTAGAAGAAAGTTAACAACTGAGTGGAAGGTGAAAAGTGCTACAAGGGTAAAACTCAACTTGAGTGCAAATATCTAGAAAATTATGATGTAAATTCCGATAGAATTGTCGCCTTGGGGCAGCTCAATGAGCCGTAGCCTCGAGGCCTGACTGTCTAAAGCTCATATCAAATTTCTTTGTTTTTAGTGGAAGCGACACGAACAAAAATTATGAATAACCAGGCGCTGCAGGTGGAACATTAAAATGGAATTGAAGTTAAAGCTTGAGCAACGTTACGTTCTGGCTACATTTATGGCATTGGGCGCCACCCAATTAAAAGACACTCGACAGTCATTAAAATGCTTCGCCCTGTTTTCCCCTTTTTTTTCTCCTTCTTCTTGCAATTATAGAATTATTAAAGTGTCATTAAACAGCTGGAGTTCTGCCTACATGAATCATGGCATTTTTTTTATGACGGATGCTCGCATGCGAATATTTATGACTTGGCACATGAGTTTTCAAGAGAGAGAGAGAGCTACATACATATATAAATAAAAAGGGTAACAGACTGGGAAATGTTTTCTTGCACAATTTTATTACTAGGACTAGGGCAAGTTCAATAAACCAAAAGATCTTGAAATAATATCTAAGCAAAAGACAATATATTCCAGCTAAAAGCCTTTTGATGGCCAAATGTAATCCACAAGTAAAAGTTGTATGTGTACAAATCGTGATTTACGTTCGTTTTCATCAAATATTGAAATATTATATCCATATTTATTGAAGCACAAAG
This sequence comes from Scaptomyza flava, assembly GCA_030179655.1. Taxonomy (NCBI): domain Eukaryota; kingdom Metazoa; phylum Arthropoda; class Insecta; order Diptera; family Drosophilidae; genus Scaptomyza; species Scaptomyza flava. The sequence goes on along the minus strand of JARNME010000029.1, from coordinate 21,756,704 downwards.
CTAGCAAGGAAATTGAATCAATGAATTTAGTGCGACCATCAGCAAAAATTACTTTTATGAAGCAAAAAGGAAAGAAAGATGAAGATGATACTAAATCCATGGCAAAAAAACAACGAAGATAAAAAGTGGCTGACCCATGGTGCGTATAACATCAACCCCCAAGGACAAAGGACGATGTTGGTGTCCAGTCTGCTATCTCATATCATAATAAGCGCTCATCAATTTCCATTAAATTTAATATGTCACTCTTGGCTCAATGGGACGTGGAACAAAGTAGGGCAAACAAACAGAAGAAGTTCTCATCATCATAAAAAAAGCGTATGTGGCCATAAAAAAGCTTTTTCATAATTTCACTTGCTGCTGGAAAAGCGGAAATAAAATATGATATGAGCTTGTAATAGATTTCTATCACATTTTAAGTGCACAACGCACACACACACACGTCTACTGTCTGAAGAATGGACAGTGACCAGCTTGTTGTGTTAGATAGCTGGGGTGATTTTTGGGTGTGGTTCGGGTCATTGAAACAAATGAACGTGCTAAGTGAAAGTTTTGATTTATGCTGATATAATATACGCTTGGGACGACAATTTGCAAACATTGCTTCAATGGAATTCTTTTGTGCACAAATTTGAACAAAACATGCAACAGTCCGCCAGATAGAGAAGCCAAGTCGCAACGAAGCATTAAACTACATAGTGGCAAATAGTGCAATTCTTTTATATGGAGTGCTTCAATTTTATGTTTAGTTCTTTCGAGTTGATTTCAAAAGTGGAATTTGGGTTTTTAGTGTTGCAAATGACTCAGAATTGTTGTTGTTGTTGTTGCATTCGCCCTCCCTGGATAAGTTTATAAATCAAAATTAATTAAGGCGCTACAAAATATATCCAGCTGGGCTTTGCTTTTGTCTCCTCAATAAGTTTTTACGATATTAATACATCAAAAAAATTAAGGAATATCATGGAAAAATATATTTCCTCACTGCCTGCCTGCCTTCTTTAACAACCAGCGCCAAATGAAATTTTTTATTACACATCAACAACGACTGCAACGACACATAAACGTTGCAAATTTCCAAAGAATCAGCAAACAAAACACTTTGCGTAGTAATTGGTTGGTGCAGGTCAGGGCTTAACAACTTTGGACGCATGCAGGTGGCCTTGGCTGCAAATTTTATTTCCATATTTAATTAATTAATTAGTTTTAGGGCCTATTTGCATTATGTTAAGCAGCGAACAAGTCAAAATAAAGCGCGCTGTTCTGAAAACTCAATAACTTTTTGTTTTTAATGGGCTTTAAATTATTTTATTGCAAATAAAAATCTGAAAAGTTTGATCTTGTTAAGTTTAAACAGTTCTTTGTTTCTTTTAATTAAGTATATAATTCTCACTTAAAGTAAAACTCTTATGTTTCTACCATAACTAACTGGATTTCGCTGGGATGTGAAAATCGAACTGACAGTTCTAGAAACGGTGTGTTTTTGAGGACAATGGCAATGGATAGAGATAAATCTACGTGTGCAAAAATTGTGGCATTTGATATCCATAAATACGTCACAATGTGAAAGTTCGATGTGACATGCAAAGCAGTTTCAGGTATTTGTTTGGTTTCTATGCCATTTATGTATGCAGAGAGAAGTTGAGACAGGCACAGTTTGTTGCAACTTGCAAGTGTTGCTAGCTAGCTGTTTGGCAGCAGATGCAACATGCCACAACGGATGCAAGTGGTAGTAGTTGATGCCTCTTATGAAATGGATTTTGTCATTTATTTATCGCTTTTTTACATACAAATGAAATCTGATTGAAATGTGTCCGCGTGTTCCGCAGTTCCTCAGTTCTCCGACGTTCCTGTGGGTGAGTTAAGGGGCAGTTGCCCCAGGCTTTTAACGTAAATTTGAATGTTTTGCAGAAAACTGACCAAACGAGTTGAGCCAAGACAAAAATAAATAAGTAAAATTGCCTAATTTGGAGACTTTTCGAGCAGCAACATCAATTTGGCCAATTATATTGACACTTTCGCTTGGCCATTGCATTGCATGGCTTGAAAAAAGGATCTTGACCAGGCGGCAAAGCGCATCAAATGACGGCCGCCTTTTATTCTCACTCTCTTCTGTCTCTCTCTCTCTCTCGCTCAGAACAATGTTGGACAAGCTGTGAGCTGCCAAGGCCCAAATGGCGACAGAGAAATTGGCATATCTTAGCTTGACAATCAAATCTTTCGGCCTTAAATAGACGCAGCTGGCGGCTCACTCACTCACAAACTTCTCCTCTTTTTCTCCACCCAGCCTTCGTGGCAATGGTCATCAATTCGGCCGTTCTGGCTGCGGCTGCTGTTGCTGCTGCTGCTGCAACGATCATAGCAACATCATCAGTTAGTATCCAAAAGTGCCGCGACACAAGACGCAATCTTTGTGAGATCAACCGCAGCTCTTTTTTCGTTTGCACGCTGCTTAGATGCTGCAACAATGGCTGCAACGTCGATCGTGACACAAGTGCGACGCTGTTACAACACCACACCCCTCCGCTGTCATCCTGCCCATCTCTGTGTCCTTGTGTCAGAGGTGCCGGCAATTTTTCAACACCATGCAGCAACACGCTTCTGCCACTCGCACTGTACAACACAGCTATAGCTTGCAACGAGCGCGAAAAGAGGCAAAAGATATCAACAGATATTGGCAATTCGGTTATAAAAATTCTAACTGGATCTTAGCCACAGCAACAACTACAAGGCAACACTACAAATTTGTTGCAAGTGACAGTTACTCTGTTTTCTGTTTGTACTCTCTTCTGCTCTCCCCCTTTCCTCATCTCTTCGCTCAGCCCTGCTTGTTTATTTTTCTCTCTTCTTGTCGCCGCCAAACAGCTTCGCTCCAGTTAGCCAGATAATGATCGTGAGAGAATTCATGGTGCTGATAATTCAGACCAGCTTTGGCATTTTAATGCAATCAAAGTGCTAATATGTGTTTCTTGCTAATTATTGTAACAAATTTTGAACTTGGCTAGAATAATTACTTATGGTAATGCCTCAATCCATATTCTCAATCTAATAATAAAAGTAATAAGAAAAAATAATAAATATCTTGTTAAATATTTGAGAATACCTGATCTGATATGTTGCACTTTATGTTATACAATCCGTTGTAATACATACAAACATATTAGCCATAAATAGTCTTTTATACCTCACACCTTTTTGCCATTGAATCCGTTTGGCTATCAGCGTTTCCTGTGTGTTGTTGTGACATTATTTTTTATTTTGAACAGATAAGTGCGATTTGTTTTCTACTCCCTCTGTGTTTGCTTCTAGCTTGTGGCATGACTTGCATGTCTGTGAGAAGGAGGCACGAGAGAAGGCGCTGTTGCACAAAATGCGCATAATAAAAGTTTGAAGTCGCGCTAAATTGGGTGATAAAGTTGATCCGGGCACGATAAGGCCATTATAAATGCATTTAATGGCTAAATATTAAATGTATCTTCGTTCGTTTCGCTTGTCGTGCTCGTTGACTACCTACTTCCCCCCCACCCTTCCCTACTCTGACTGTGGCAGGCGAGAGCAGTCGAGAAAAGAGATCCCAAAGATCCCAGATCCGGGTGTCAGGTGACTTGCCAGCGATATTTTTTCGTAGTTTTGTGTGGTTGTTTTTGCGGCCTCTGAAAATTTATGAAGTTGTTTGCGCTTATTAAATTTTAAGTTGAACACTTTTCGCGCCTAGGGGCAGACATGCAACAGCTCTCCGCCTTTGCCACACTGCCACTTTGCCACTTGGCACTTGGCGACAACTTGGCGTTGCCACGAGATGCACAGATAAGATTCTGTTGACTGGTTCCCAAACGGGGCACTGGACGGGGCAATTAGCTCAGGCGCTTCAAATGTGTTGAAAGATATTTGATGAATGGATAGCGTGCCACAAGCAACCTTTATTTTAATTTTTTTCAGTAATCAAGCTACCCCAAAACAAACACGTGTGTAAAGCAAGTGTGTAAGCTGCACTAAGTATGAATAAAATTAACACTCGAAAGCAGAAGCTTTTAACGCCTTAAGCATATTTACATTTAACTAAAATAAAAAAATTGAGTTGCAAATTTAAATGAATAATTGCATTAATTGAAAGTAATAATATGAAGAAAGTAAGGTTAATCCACAGCAATAATATATTTATTAAAAGAATAGTTTTCTGTAATAAATTTTATATGTTTTTGGTTATTGAATTCTCAGCATTAATTTATAGTAAGAAGGAAACTTTTTACTATAATATGATCAAAGAACAGTTTCCATACCCACTATTTTGACTCTATTCAACTCTTTCTACTTAGCTGAAATTCCTAATAAAAATGTCAATTTGAATGAATTATGAATTATATCACACGGTCAGCCCACCAAATTTGGTCAAAAGCCCCAAAACTTAAAAGCCAAAGTCAGTTTCAATGCTGCAAACTGGAGAGCAAAAGACAATGCCTTGTGTGTGTGTGTTTTGCAGCATGGCGCTGGCCTGGACCACAAAAAACAATGACAATGGCGCAGATACCAGAAATACTATGTACAAAGGACAAAACAAGTACTATCAAGGAGAAGGTTGGGGGTGGAGACCAAGTGGCGACGATATGCCAAAGGCAACTGTGGCATTGTGTCGTCGTTTTGGATATCTTCATATGGCTATGACCGCCGCCGCCGCCGCCAAGGCATTGCTCGAGCATTTAGTTACATTTATTTGTTGCTATTAACTGGCGCGCTGACGCTTATCGAACGCCAACTGGGCCGGGCCGGGACGGGCCAGGCCAGGCCGAGACGAAGTCTTTTCCAAGCCAGACTAGACACGGAAAAGTAAAGCGCACGCGGCAAGAACAATTGCATAAGAAGCACACTGAATAATCCGCCCCCGCCCTCGATATGGGCATGTTCAGTTCCAGTTGCAGCATTCACTTGGTCGTGGCGCAAGTAGTATTGTTATCTTTAGCTGGGTGAAGATGTGCCTAGAGCCAGACTTAGAGCCAGGCTCAAAGCCGGAGTACATTCTTATGGCATATAGTAGAATTTGTGCTTCGTTTCTAAGCTTTGTATTTACACTCAGAAAATACTTTTTAGTCGCAAATTGTTGAAATTTCAAATAGGAAAAGTTTTATAATTCATGGAGAAGTATTTCTGTTCTTGATTTACTACACAAAAAAAGACTAGAAAAACCTTTCTCTATCAATGAAAATATTTTCAAAACTAAAATAATCATAAATTATTTTTTCTTAGTGCATTTGTGCTTTTCATATGCTTCTCACAACAAATACAGACTAGCAAAAAAAGAAAACAAGCAGCATGTTCATATCTCAGAATTGGTCTGCGGCAGAGGTTTGTATTCAGCTACCAGCTTTCAGCTAGTTGCTACTTGTAGTTGCCACGAGTAGCCCATGCCCATTGTGACCCATGCCCGGTCGTCCCAGGTTAGCCAGCCATCCAGACCGTCCATGTGGTTACCTTATAATGTGCCTGGTAATGCTCATCGTAATTTTTCCACATTGACGCTGTGTCGTTGTTTATTTTTTTTCTGTTTCAGCGGTTTTGGCCATCTCGCTGCTTTAATCTGCATATCTTCATTTGTGTCTACCGCTTTTGCTCTTAAATGCTCTGCGGTATCCCTGTGTATCCCAGTTGCTGCAGTCCTCACATCCAGTTTATGCCTACAACCACCCAGCCCCCGCACCATTCTCCATTTCCCTCTTCAAGTGGCGTTTTTAGCAAAATAATGAGAATCATGATTTCTCTGCTGCCTTCGGTTCGAGTTCTAAAGCAACAACGAACGCTCCTTTTTTTTAGTTTTGGTTTTTTACGCCATTTTATTTATTTTTTTTGTTTCGTTTAGTTCCTTTTGTGTGTACAAATTGATATGCAAATTTTTTGAGTAGCGCTACCGCGACTGCTAAATGCTGAGAAAACCTCCTCCGATCTGGGGACTAGAGCCAGAAGCCGGTAGCCAGGAGCCACTAGCTTACATTTATCGTAGCTAAAAATGTTGCTGCAAAACGAACGTTAATTAGTTCTAAAGTGTTGAAAACCACAGCGGCCAATGATGTCACCGAAGCTGCCATTTTTCGATTGAACTTGGTTTAGTGTAGTTATTGGTTTAAGTATTTTGGTATAGAATAAGGAGACGGAATTATACGTGTTTGCTTGAAGCTATTCGGAATACAATCTTTCTTTAAGCAATAATATAAGAAGAAGAGACACAATATACAAAAATATATAAAAACTATAAAATAACGAAGTAAGAAGGCTCTAGTCGGGAGAGCCCGACTAGAAGATACCCTGAACCCAGTTGCAATAAATAATTATATTTATGTAAGACTTTGGTATAAGGACTTCGCTTCAATCGATTTAACTCGATATCTCCGGTGTTTCTTAACCGATTTGGACGAAATTTTCAGAAAAGTTGTATAGTTACCCATTATTTCAACACTCATTTTATAATTCCAAATTCGATATTTATGTTATCGATTATGTGTTATCGGAACCAGACTGTTATCGATAATTTGAAGCAAACTTGTCTGCTCATGGTATAGGAGAACTTATATCCAAAATCTGAAGTCTCTAGCTCTTGTAGTCTCTGAGATCCACGCGTTCATACAGACGGACGGACAGACGGACAGACGGACATGGCTATATCGTCTAGGCTGTTGATGCTGATCAAGAATATATATACTTTATGGGGTCGGTGATGCTTCCTTCTGCCTGTTACATACTTTTGCACAAGACCATTATACCCTTTTTACCCATTTTATGTTTAAAGGGTGTAAAAACTATATAATTTGTCTCAGCTAAAAAGTCAGAATAGAAAATGGATAAACTTTAATGAAATATTTTTTTTAATATATAAATATTACGAAGACATTATTATTATTATATTTGTTATTTAAAGAATCTAAAGCTAAAGTGATGAACATAAGCAGAGAGCAGTTTCTTACCTCGATATGTGATTAAAGTTTAACAATTTTGTCATATTTTTTGGATTTTCAATTTTCAGTTTTTCAATGCATTTTGATGTGTCTTCATTGTATGCAGCTTAATCAATGACCCAGCCCTAGTCTTTGAGATGCTCTCATCCGCTTTAACGCTCAAAACATGGCTACAATAATCTTGAAACCCCTCCCTCCCCCACACACACACTCGCCCCTCCTTAATCGTTCGTTGCATTGGTTGTGCAAACAAGTTTCTGCACTCGAATAATCTGCATGAACCATAATTTTATTGAGAGCACGCCTGCCAATAAATAACTCTACCCCGCTTAGCGCCCCACACTCCCCTGCTATGCAGCATTTGCAGCATCATCGGCAGCCGTTGGCCATTTATTAATATGGAAATCTACAGAGATGCCGCTGGGATGGCTAAAAGTGCTTCTGCTTCTGTGTTCTTTTTTTTTCAGTTAGCTGGCTCTGGCCAAGAAGAGTCTGCCACTCGCCGCCGCCTAAACACATTACACGATAGCGTCAAATGGAAGCCGATGCAGCACGCCACACGGCGCAGCAAGCCCCCCATCCTTGTTGTTGGGCCAGCATCATCATCATCGTCCGCCTTGTGTTCTCATTGTTATCGGAATTCTGCTGCTAGAGGTTGGGGCAAGATGAGGCTGCAGCTGGAGTGGAAGCTGATGCTGAACCTGGCGGCGATCATCACAACAAAAGGTTGTTTGTTGCGGCGACGTTGTCGAACGCAATTTCAATTTCATGTTATCCGCAAAATATTCATTTTAATATCTCCTCAATCCAACGAGGGACCAAAGATATTTCGAGACACTCAAACACTCACACACACGGACACAGTTTTAAACTCGCTCACACACACACAATAATACAAATATGATATTCATAAGTATCGGTCCATCCAATCACGAATACCCATCGAATGCTCAAAATGCAAATGCTTATGCTCGCATTCAACACATAACTCATTGCCATTGCCTTTGGGTCCACAAGCTCTCTGTGGTTGGCTATAAGAGTATTGGTGTTGTTGTGCGTCTCTCTCTCTCTGTGTGTGTGAGTTGCGTGTTTTGATGTCTGGATGCGTGTGTATGTCGCTCCCCTCCCTCATTTCTTCCTGCTTAGCATATGACATGTTTTGCACAGTCGCCATAATCCCCACAGTTTGCCAGACAGACACCGCGCAGAGGTAACAACGGACTGTACGCATGTACACTGAGCAAAAAATGGTGCATAGTATTGTATTTGGAAAATATACAAACTGCTTTTAAAGAGTAGAAAAACAGACCCCAATTTTATGCAATCATTCCCAAAGGAAATACGTTTTTCTAACTTTTCATTTGGTTATTTGTCTGAGTGTTCATATGGATACATATCTTTACATTGGATGAGAACTCAGCTGCCCTTTCGGACACATTCTGGCATAATTATAATGCCACGCAGCCAATGTTGTCCTTTCCCTTATTGCGCCTTGTCCCTCCATCGGTCTGTCTGTCTCTCTGACTCCCCGTTTTGCTGATATACCAATTGCTGCTGTTTCTACGACCAAAGTGCGCTTGCTGCAAAACAGTAACATTAATTTTCCTAGTCAACTACCCTCGCTTACGCCAATCCCCCCACAGCCTCCCCAATGTACAACTCAGCTGCAAAGTGACCGCTGCGTTACTAGCGGTTTTCATTTTAATTCAGCCAACGCATTGGCGACCATACAAGATCCACCCCCAAAGAACATTGATGGACATAATCTCGATGCAGCTGAATCACATCTGCATCCTTGTAACGAAACAAACATAGACAGTTTTCCCCTTGTTTTAAGAGAGAGAGAGAGAGAGAGAGAGAGAGAGAGAGAGAGGGAGAGAATTGCTTTAAAGTGGATGCAAATATGAAATGCACAAAATTAATAGACAAGAAAAATGTTTAAAATAATCACAAATTGTCATTATTCGAAGTGTATTGTTTATGTAAAATATTTTCTGACTTTAACAAATTATCTAAGTATTTTTCAATCTTCTTTTGTAATATTTTTCTTACTTTATTTAGTCGATGTTACAAACGAAACGTAAATTAATAAATAAAACATTACGGACTCATTTTAATTAGCTTAAGTTGGTTAAGCATTAATGACGAAACAACAGCTAAACAACTAGGAATTTATCAAAACTAGCGTTTACTCTGCCAAATTAAAATATTATTTATTTAGAATGTAAATATGAACAGTTTGGCCACAGACGGCAAATTGTAGCCACAACTTATTTTCGACTATTTCTGTGTGTGTGTGTGTGTGTTGTAGACACTGTGTGTGTGTGTGTGTGTGTGTGTAATGCAAACATTTACCAACACGCACATTTGTTCACTTTTTCTGGCCTGTCATTTCTAACTATTTTGCACTTCCATTATATAAACCAATGTGTAGAGATAGATGCGGGTTCAACGATGTCATTAATATTTATGCAATTCTATGGATGGGGTTTTTTTTTGGGGGGGGTTCTGGTGTCACTTTTTGCACTCCAAAAACACACACAGACATTCCCAGTTACGAGTACATTAGAAATGTAATTATTATTTTAATTGGACTGCCGTGCACATTTTGTCATTTGAGTACCATTTCGAGCGAGCCACAAATAATAAATGTCCCAATATTTGGTTGGCTTTGGCCCAAAGTCCATTTTGTGTTCATTTGCTTGTCGGTTAACCGACTCACTGTAAATATGAATATTTTCCTAATTGCCAAAGCCTAGCAAATTAGCGAGCATTCAATCGATACAGAACATTTATTTAACAGCCGTTGAGGTATTTTAAAGCATTTTCGATATTCATAAAAGACATATATTTGCCATAGCTCTTAACGTTTCTGGGAATCTTTTGTTATCGCTGCATGCTAGGATTTTATTTCTGTGATGTCTATGAAAAAGGTTCGCAGCAAGTGAACCAATTTGCGATCAAAATGTACAACTCAATTGGACTTACAAGTGCAATTGGAAGCCAGAGAAGCGTCGCCATCTATAAATGGAATACACAAAACACGCAAACATATACAGATACATACATCCAGTCAAGAGCGCACAACAACAGCAAAGTGCAGCAACAACAGCAACGACGGATAAAAAAATGAAACAAGAAACATAAATTCAATATGAACTTGTGAGAAGAGGAAGCCCAAATCGAAGTCCCAACTCACAAGTTGGCAAGACTTGGAGTCCGGTTCGCTCCACTTGTCGCCATTGCTACTAAACTGAGTCGGCGGGAGCTGATGCTTTGTGCTGCTCGGCTGGCTGCTTATTCGTCGTTTGCCATTCCTTTTAATTTCATTTATTTTGCAAAATACAATTTAATTTGATGTGAATGCAACTGACAACTGGCAACAACAACAACAGCAACAAAAAAAAGGAAACAAAAACATTCAGCGACAAAAACGGCAAACAACTTGCAACGCGAGAAGAAGAGAAGACAACGTTGCATCCTCTCAACTACTCTGTCTCTCTTGCACTCGCTTGAAGTTGAGGCCTGCTTGCCATAAGGCAAATATTGAACTACAATAATCATCAACATCGATATCGACAACTGCCGCTGCTGCATTCAGTCAGTCGGCCATATCAGTAAAAATCCCCATCATCGGTCGCCATTTCGTGCCCGCCATTCTCATCATCATCATCATCGTAGTCATCATCATCGGTTGTCTGTGGGCTGCGACGACGACGAAGATGATGAAAGACGAAGGGTAGATGGTGGTGGGGAGACAGCTGAAGACAATCAAGCGCAAAACGAACGAGCAATTGTGGCACACGGATGAGCCAGGCCAATGATTGTCATGAAGATAACACAAAAGTTGCCTTTTTGCATACCAAACATTGCCAACAACAACCAGCAGCAACAACAGCAACATGCACCGCAGCAACATGTTGCTCAAAACTAACAAAGTATTGATTGCGCCGATTGCTGATGTGGATGTGGATGTGGATCACTCGTCGTTGTCGACGACAGCAACATGGATTGTCATCCAACCATCTGTTAAAGCTTCAGCTTCAACTTTACTTTCCAGCTGCATCCGCATCATCCTCCGCATCGAGCGAAACTCATTTAGTTATTGTTGTTGTTGCTGTTGCTGTCGATGCTCAGATGGTTTAAGATATACAACTATACCTAGATGAGCGCCGTCGACATTCTCATCCGCTTATCAAACTTCAAACAAATCATTTTGTTTTGGCGGCCTTGCAGGCAAACTTTATAAAATGCATTCTACTCGAGGAGTCGACGTAGGTCAGGGAAGACTCAACAACTGAAATAAAAATTAAAGGCAGTGAAGAATAACAAAAGTTTTCTTTTCTATAATAATCAACTATATAAATAAAATTGTAATTTAAATGTTTATTTTTAATTTATCATAATTTACTATTAAAACTTGCTTAGAAATAATTAACCTACCCTATATCTAACAGAACAACTGAACGCACATTAAAATCCCTCGATAGGAGCATTAATTTTAAAGTGAAGCAGCCTATAAACATTACCCATCCTATATTTATACAAAACGTACTTCAATAAATTTATAAAACCCGATATTATCTGTACATTACAAAGGCGTGTAGGATGAAGAGAATATTCCATTTGTAATAATGATAATTTCCCCTGGCTGGAAGAAATCAATTTACATAATTTGGTGGAAAATGATGGAGGAAAAAACCAAGACGAAAAAGGTGTGAAAATACCTACAACAAACCGACGGATTAATGAAGGCGCTGAAAATGCTGTTGAAATCTCTTCTTATTTTTCTTTTCTATCTTGTGCAACAAATATAGACCTAATTTGTGCTGCCGTTGCCGTTGCCGTTGTGCCACCCAAACTGTGTGGCAGCCAAGCTGTCATTAGCGGTATTCAAATCATAACATAAATATACTTGTCGTCTGCCGAGACTGCCAACAACTTAGAACTTAGAGCTAAGAGCACTTGGGGCCGCATCTAACAAAGCTACTCGGTCATATTATGACAGGTTGAACGGAGTGAAGGGATTGTGCAGAAGCAGAAGTCAAAGGAGGAGGAGAGTCTGGAGCTGAGACGTCGCGACGTCTAAAATGCCTGGGCAACTTGTTGGCTACATTTCAATGTTGATAACTTGTCAAAATAGTCTGTCGCCGGGGCGTATGATAAATGCGGCCAGACAGACTGACAAAAGCCATTGACTGAATGTTGAATGTTGAGCCACTTTATTATTGCCATTAAATGTTAAAGTTTTTGGTCTGAAGTTATAGTCGCTGTGGATTCGTTGCAGGTTGTCTTTATGACTCAGCTGGGGGGGAGGGGCGGTCGGTTGCAAAAGCGCAACTCGACGCGCATAAACTTGTCAGGCAATGTCATAAAACTCATCCCTTCTGCCCAAACATATACTATGTGTCTATATTGAATATGGAAACTCTTTGGGGAAAACACACTCGTTGTTACCTTGACCCTCAACTCAAATCCCAAACGTGAAACGATACGAAACGAAATGAAATCGAAATATTTGCTCAATGGACAGACAACCAAGCCGCTCCTGTTCCAGCAATGTTTGACCTTTATTGATGCCAGTTGGTTTTATGAGCAGAGGCTGATTGGAATATAATAACCAGATATTGTTTGTGTCTTATGACCAGCACTAAGCATTTATTTATTTATCGTACACTTAGACACAACAGGCTCAAGCAAAGACCCTTGAATAACAAGCTATTGCAATTGGTAAGAAAAGGCTTTACAGTTATTTCGTCTCAGGGCTCCGCTCTCAGAAATAAACTGTGCAATGAGTGTTCATTGAGCGCGAGAGCGTTTTTGTTTCCGTTGCCTTTGCACTCAGCGGCCCGTCAAGTGTACGACAAGCGGCAGGCCAGCGGCAACCAAGAACGGTAAAAATTTGTCACTGTATGTGTGCGTGTGTTTCGCTTCTCGCTGAGCCTGCTTGTCTAGAATTTTGTGTCGGCAAATGACATCGACAAGTTAAATAGAAGGAAAGAGTATGAAAGAGCAATTGCTAAACTGAAATTTGACTGCTTGTCTACATACATCTATGCATATGCAGCACCCTTAAATGTGAGTGTGGCAATTGTATATCGTTTATTGACCATTCTCAGCTACATATATATATAATTTGACCAATTATGAAAAAGTTAAAAAATTGATAAACATTTATTTTAGATATTTCGATTATGAAAATATTTGAAAAGTTTAAATTAAGCAATATACTTGTCTTTTGAAAGTGTATTGAAAAGTTGATACATTGCAGTGAATAAAATTATTTCTATAACTGTATTTCATTAACAGGGTGATCAATATAATATAGAATAACAGAATGCACTCACCGGTAACAGCAACAACACATATACAGTTCAATGGAAGTGCTCTCTCTCTCGGCTCTCTCTCTCTCTTTTTTTCACTTAGCACTTACACAAAAACAAAAACCGCACACTCACACACAACAATAATTGAATGAGATGCCTCTCATCTTTCTATTTTATATACATGCACATTATTTTGTTTTATTTTCACTGCATTTGACACACAAGAAAAAAATAATAAAAATAATGTAATGTAATTAATACCATCTTCAATGCTTCGCTTATTGCGGAGATTTTCAGCGCGCTAAACGCAACAACACACTCGTATGAGCGCGGAGAGGATAACTCTCTCTTTAATTTTTTTCGCGACCCGGCAAAGCAGCAACAAATTGGCGCGCATTTCACAATTTTTCATTTGCCTAAAAACACTTTAAAAAGCAAATACACGGCGATTGTACAATGTTAAATACACTCTGCGTATGTTCAGTGCGTTAAATAAACATAATTTGACTATTAATATAGGGCGTATCAATTTTAATTTAATAAATCAACGGACGACAAGCTCCCGGCGATGTAAAGACGCGCAAAGTTCCAGGCTTACTGCCTCTGTGGAGGGTGGACTAGTGGAAGGTGACGATCGCTCTCTTTAGTTAGTTAGCAGGACAGTTCGTTTTATATCTCTTTTCGCGAAGTCGATGTACTTCGTGTGCAGCCACAACTCAATAGGAGAGCATTTTTGTTTTTGCATGTATTTTACTATTGCCGGTGTTCTTGCTTGAAATAACAAAAGATGACAAATAAAAAAATCAATGAGAGCTGGAACTCACGGGCGATGTGTTAACACCTGTTTGTTTGTGTTTTTGTAACTGTATTATTGCTATGAGCATAATATTTGATTGAATTTGGGTTCATCATTCGTCAGTTCATTCTCTTATTTAAGAAGTCCGCTATGTTAGTATGTAAGTGTGTTTGTTGGTGTGTGTGTGTGTGTGTGTATTTACAAACGAAGCAATACAGAATTGCACTAGACGAATGCACTATACGATTTGAATTATTTCTGAAGCGAATCCCTGAGACAAAGCTTTTCTTACCAATTGCAATATCTTGTTATTGAAGGGTCTTTGGCTCAGGCAACAAAAACTTCATCTTCACCTGCTTCCAATAATAAAGTCTTTTCGCAGCTTGCCTTAAGGCGGGACATGGCTTAATTTGTTAGACGTTATCGCTTCCGCTTTAAGCCAACTGCCGCTGTTAAGCTGAAGTCCAACAAAATGCAATCTAGCCAGGCAACTTGTTTGGTTAGGTCGGTAGAGGGAATAGAATAGTTGTAGTCACGTGCATTGTGCAATAAGCCAAAACTTTGCCAATTCGCATACAGCGCGAACAGCGCAAACATGCCTTATCGATTATTGCGTGACCTTGCAACAAACGATATCTGTGAATGATGATGTGTGTGTGTGTGCTTGAATATTGCAACTGCAGCTATTTGTTAGTTTGTGATTTGTTGATATATCAAATTCAATGTTAACATTGATCAACATATTAACTATTTCTGGTCAAGAACTTAATATAAATAATCAATTTTTCACTAGCACTTGCAACGCCAAAAAACAAGAGCCGCAATTCGAATGCAACGATCTTAGATATACAGAAACTTACTGCTGCCCGAACCTGCTCTGTCCTCCAATATTCAATCCTTCGTAGCCTTGTCTAGATCTTGGCCACGCATGCGGCAACTGCAGAAGCTGAGCTCTACTAGTATTCGTAGTAGTAGTAGTTGCAACTTGAACGTTGCATCGTCAAGGTTGTCAGCGACAGAGAAAGAGAGTGAGGGAGATTAAAGATTCCACCACAAACAAACAAGCGAAATAATTGAGGCAAAATTGAAGCAAACTACTCGCACAGCTCGCTGCATGGGGCACACATGGGCTAAAACTGGCAAACACTTGGTGATCTTGGAATATGGATATGGCCATGGCAATGGGTCTGCATCTGAGTCTCTGCTGGGCAAACTTGTTACTTGGTGCAACAATTAGCACGGAATTTGTGGGTGCCATTAAATGCGCTACACGATGGCCGCATGTTGCTTTTGCTCCCATTTCCATTTTTATATGTACACATACATATACAATATCCATTTCGATGGCCATTGCTAAAAGGTGGGTGATAAAAACCTCGGAGCCAATAACAACTAACGGTTTGGCGAGTACTTAAAATAGTTGCTGTCGTGCTGTTGTTAGCGCCAGCTACATAAAAACTCACTCGACTCGACTCGACTCACTTGACTCACACACTCAATTCGAAACACTTCAAAGTTGGCTCCGACATTAGACGATGTCCATCAAAAGAATCAGTTGCCTGGCATTTTTCATAGGGCATTTAGTTTTGCAGCAGTTTTTCATAATTTGTTGTGCGCCTTTGCAGACAAAAATTTAATTATGCATTGAGATCAAACAAATTGCATGCAACATAAATATGAATCGTACATAGAGCAAATCGGCGAGCCACACACAATTTTACTAGAACTAGGGTAAATATGGTGCTAAATGAGGTTATGAATAATACCACTTGAACAAGTTACATATATGTATATATACTATATATACTTTTTTGTTAGACAGAAAAACAATCTTGATCTTGAAATCTTTGCCGGGCTACGCTCCAGACATGCCATAATTTCTCATCGCTCATTTCAATGCAGGAGGCATTTCGTTAGCGAGCCAAAGTGTCGCCCCCCCCTTCCTTCGTTCCCTTTTAATAGCTGACATTTGGTTATAAAGGGGAAGCTCTACTCCTTGTCGACATTGCCGTCGTCTTTACGACACTTTACGGCCGGGTTCTGTTAACGGTGTCCATGCAAAAAGCAAAAAGAAAAAACTCATATGAATTATGTGCGTCCATGAAATGAGTAAAATTTCTTAGGAAAAGCGCAACATTGTGGAAAATGGGAAAATGCAAAAAACAATACAAGCAGCGCTATGACAACTTTTAACAGAGACAGAAGGGTGAGTGTTTATGAAACTATCATAATTAAAAAATAATAAAGTCAAAGTCAAGTTTTCGTTAAATAAATATTTGATATTTTTGTACACGTCTTTTCGCACTTTTGGCATATGTAGTTTATGTTCCTATTGTTCAGTTGTCATATTCAAAAAACAATTATAATTCGCAGCGGCATTAACTTTGCGTTGCGGTCTGGCAATTATAATATCTTACAAAAGCGCATGCCAAATAAAAATGACAACAGCCCAATTAGTTAGATATGAAAGCTATGTTTATTAGAGATGACGACAGACATAAATGTATAAATAAAATCATGCTACTGTCTATAATATGTTGAGATTTATTCTATATGAAATAAAATAAATAATAAATCAAATAAAATCGAATAATAAAGTTAATAAGCTAGATAAGCTCCGCCCCATTCCCTTGAAGAAAACAATAGTACTCAAATATTTTGCAATTTGCACGCTGGTTTTTATTTTTTATTTTCGAATGTTTGATTTTCAATTTTTCGGTTTGTTTTGTTTTTATATGCAACTACCAAAGTTTACATTACGTGTAACTACTTTATTATTTAATTATGTATTTTATATGTGTAGCCATAAAATTAGTTAATTTTTGCGAGAGTGCTGCCGGCTTTCATTTATTTTCGGTCTCAATTGCTCTCATTCACATTTTTGTTTAAGTTCTTTTTGCAATTTATACAACTTATTTGCTAAACTTAATGCATTTAAATGCCTCAAGATCGCTATCAATTATTCTCATACTCATACTAAATATTAATATATATAGACACAAAGGATATATATTCGAATATATATATATATATATATGTGTGTGTGCTAGATCAAGCTTAGCGTTAGGTGTAATGCTCAAGATATGTACTCCACAAAAAACCATGTGTATTCCCTTCCTTCCGTTCCTAAAATCTCTTTTATCATCTCTATTGTATTCCTACTTTTCAGTGCTTCGAGACTCGGATTCCTCAGCATCCGCTTCAAGTTCGGCATCTGCATCGATGCCTTCATTATTATTATCATCCTCCTGCTCCTGTTCACTCTGATTGCCTTCGTTTTGATTGCTCTCCATCTTGATATTGCTCAACGGATGCCAAATATTGTTATTCATAGCTCCATCATCCTGGGATGCAGGACTTTGTGCTGGTTCCGATGTTGGGGATTTGCTATTGCCACGCTCTACTCCATAAGGATGCTGGGGATGACCAGCACCACCACCACCACCACCTAGAAAGCCCGGAAAGCTTAGCAGACCGGGTGGATATGGATATTTGGCTCCATTTGCAAAATGCGGTGGAGGTATGTTGGCAAATGCGCCAGGACTTAATTCACCAGGCTATAAATGAGTGAAGAATATACAAAAAGTAGGAAAAATTGTTGAAGAAACTAGTGCTAAGTGATATCAATGGTGAAAAGGAATATATGTATATGAATATTAAAGTTTAAACCTGTTACCTTAGGTGGCATTCCGTTGAAGAAAGGTGGTAAGTATGGGAAAAATAGTTCCGGTCGTCGCTGCATGAATTCCTGCTCAGCAGTTGGTACTCCATGCGAATTGGCAGGTCCCTGACCCGGCCCCGGTCTCATCGGCAGCTCCAGGGACATGCGCCGACCGCGTCGCGATGTCGGATTCGTCCACATATGCGTACCCATGTGAACCTGCAAGAAACCACCAGTGGAGTGGCATGGCACAGGGAAAGTGATAGGACGATCAGTTTTGAGCACGGGCCTCTGCGAGCAATATCGGAAATGCACCTTAAGGTTACCCTTAGTGGTGAAGGCCTTCTGGCACACGTTGCACTGAAAGGGCTTGTCTCCGGTATGGGTTCGCATGTGAATCTGCAGCGCAGAGCTTGAACTAAAATTGCGACGACACACATGACAGAAATGCTTGTTGTTGACCGGAGGATCCAAACTAGAGCTTGGCGGTCCAGCGGACATCAATGCCTGTTGAAAGTCTAAAGGACCCGCAGGGAAACGATGTGCATCTAAAGGGGAGTTAGGGAGGTTAGAACCCTACCTAAAAGATGGAAACTGTAAGAAGATTAATACTTACGCAACTGCATCTTCATCAGGGATTGTTCTGCATCAGCGGCAGAATCGTGCTGATAATTAGTAGTGGAAGCAACCGGGGCAGCTGATGCTCCATTATCGCAACCACCGTCACCGTCGACCAGCTGCTGCTGGTGCTGCTGCTGTTGATCCGATTCCGGTTCCTCTTTAATGGGTGCCGCCAAAGGCGCCGCTGAATCCGCAGGCGCCAGCTCCAGCGATGACTTTGGCTTCTTGGCAAACAGATTTGGATTGAGAGTGAGCTAAAATTTATATACGAACAACAAAAAATATGAAGTTCACATGCCTAAAAAGGGGCGCTAATTTCTTAGCATTTGCCCGTTAATGTGGCAAGCACTCCTTCAAAACTTCAGACCAGACACGAATCTTAATTATCTTATTTTTTTTGTTTTGAAACATGAAAAATAAAGCATACATTATGTAGTATATGCAATTTTTTTGTATGCCATCGCGCATAATAATGCCAACTAATTATCTCGCACAGACTAAAACCGCCGGGTCTCATATTTTTATGGCAAAACAATTGTTTTGTCGTCCAACTCAAACTCATCTCATCTGTTTGTTGGCATTGTGGCAGCTAGTAGCTAGCAGCCAGCAGCCAGCAGCCCTAGTTGCCCCACTGAGATAGCCGCGCCTATAGGCGCGACAAACAAAAGATTAAATAATTTTGCATAAAGCGTAACATAATTTATTTGCATTGAATGCATCGCACACACCGCCACCGATCCGGCACCCAGACGCCTTGCATCCCCTCCTCAAAAAACTATGGCACGCGAGGCAAACACACTCGATGCGTTGACATTCATCTGTGGTCTGGGGTATGCGGTATGGGGGAAAACCAGACGACAAGCGACCAAACCAACTCGTAAATTTCGCATCATCATAATGCATTCTCGTAATTACTTACAATTTTTGAAAACATTTAGAAACTTCAAGCCCAAAAATGATGATGCCTATGATGATGACGATGATGATACTCGGGCAACTTCGTCTCGCGTCTGATGTAGATCATCAACAATGTGCTAAGCGAGCAAAACGGTATGGAACAAAGCACATATAGCATAAAGTATATGGAGTGCACTCCAGTCTATCGCAAAGAGACGGCGTGCAGGGCAGTGGCAGGGTAACAGGGCTGATTACTGCCAGAAAATGTTATGACATTTACTTACACATATAAAAGCCAAACAAACACAGGAGCGGTTCAGGAAAACGCAGGAGCGCTCAATCGACCCAAATGGCTATAATACTTTTGAGGCTTAAAGCTTGATGAGCTTGAACTTAATGAACACTTAACAACAATACTAAGCAATTAGTATTGATTTCAATTCAACCTTGAATTGATTATAACGATAAATATACATTTTACTGGGATAGTTTTGATACCCTGAATCCGCTACTGTTAGCAAATATTCACTTGTACAATTTTGGAGATACTCCAAGAATTTAAAATATAATGAACGATGTCATTAGTCATATGGACAATGCCGCATTGTGCGCCACGCAGAACCAAGCACCACATGAAATCGCGGACAAAACATTCTTAAATATTAATTCACGCATTTGTGTTTAAGTTATGGCCAGGCCACATGTCTACTTCAAACCATAGACACTCTATACACTTTAAACAGAAAATAGTTGCTCCCCGTCCTCTCTAAAGAAATGTTTCTAGTTCGCAGGCGAACGCACTTTAATAAATAATTGGCATTGTTGTGCGGTGTAATCCCAGCGCTTTAAGACAGACGTTAGTAAAAGCCCTCGAATCAAGAAACATTACCAAGTCCACTCTTAAACGTCTCATCGTGTTTTGCTTCATCTTCTTCTTCCTTATCTTAAGATGCGACCGCTAAGCGGAACGCCAACAATTAAGGCAAACTATGCAATGTCGGCCACAATTTCTTCATAATAATGCCAAAGTCGTGAACAGAAGCGAGAGATGAGCAATTAATAATAAGCTCATAATTTGTATGGACCTGCCTAAACGGGAGTCTGAATGCCTCTGCCTGACTGCTTGCCTGCTCACTGTTCTTTCCAGTTGCAGTTTCAGCTCCATATTTGGTATACCCCAACTCTGCAAAGCACTTGTGGCCATAACAATTTAATTAATGATGCCAGACCAAGGCTTTGTGGCATGAACTTTATATATGGTTATAGAACAGGGGGATAAGAAAAACACAGTTGTATTCACAGCTGGCAATAATTCTCATCATTTTAAGTTAGAAATGGTAAGCTCTGTTATAAATCCACATCTACTAAGTTCTTGATGGGAAAATGGTAATAATGCCCCTTAAGAAAATTTCTATCAAAAGCTCATCTAATATTTTGGGTGTTTGTATCAACTTAAAGAAGTTCAAAACGAGTTTACAAAAAGAAAAGCACTTACCTTTGCTCCATAGGGTGATACAGTATCATTGCAGTGGGCTCGAACGGATGGAGCCGTCACTTCTTTGGCATGTTCGCTCTGCAGATGACTTTCCAAGGCGGCAAGGCTTGGCAGCATCTTGAAACACAGATTGCACACATTTGGGGGCGGTTGCAGTCCTACCGAGCGAGAGAGAGAGAGAGAGATGATACCCGGAGACATTCGAGGAAGTAACAAATTACTCACAGAGCAACAAGCAACAACAGAGCGATATGGATATGCGACATAACTTTGCGACGCGTGCCAGGCCAAAAAACGAGACCAAAATTCGAATATAATAAATTTAAATCAGACTAAAATGCTGTGACATAATGACGCCACTACGATCATGAAAACGGAACGCGTAATTCATTGAGCAAGTCGAAGCGACTCCTGCCGACAATTCGATCGCGATATAAAGTACTATATGCTCGAATTGAAAATGTGCGAAAATGTTTATAAATAAATTTTTTGTGGAATTTGGCATAGGCAGACGTGACGGTACGGCATATGGTAGAATTGAAAATGGGTGTGTGGATTGTAAAATGCTTTGTCTTGGTCCAATTGAGTTATGTCGCAGATAAATGAACGCAGATTTATAGCGACTCACATGGTAAACAACGTTCGGGTCAAAGTTGACAGACAAAGAGGCTTTGTCATCTTGGGGACTGGCGCACACACACTTACCCATTAATCCAAGCGGTCCGAAGGGCAAGAGCGGAAACTTGGCATGCGTCTGGCCCAATGCATGCATCTCCTCTCTGGCCGCTGCCATCAGTAGCAGATTCGGTGGCATCGGCATGCCATGAAGCATGGGTAAAGAGGCTGAGCTACCAGCTATGCTTGGTGGTCCTCCTGCTGCTCCTCCTCCCAGGCCGCTATTGTTGCCAACTCCAAAGAGACGCGCTAGCGATGAGGCTGTTGGTGATGGTGATGAAAGATCCATTGCTGGCATTTCACCACTAGCACTTTCACGTCCGCCTCCCTCCATATCGGATCTAGAGCGCTCATCATCGTGCATGGCCAATCGTCTATCTCTATCTCGATCAAGCAGTGTGTTTGTCACAGCGCTGGAATTATCACGTGAATCATCTGTGCTGTCCATGGTCATGAACTCATCGAAATCGCCACCCTGCGAAGACTCCGATCGCTGACCTGAGTGATCCGAGATGGTCGTCGAAAAGTCTAAGGTGTCCGAAGTTCCCATTGACTTGTTGGAGTTCTGATCCTCAATGCCCAAGCGTTCGGCATCGCCACCGTGCCCCTGGATCTGTCCATGACCGCCGCTACCATCATCCATGGTGTGGATGCGTATGTGCTGCTGCAGGATTATTCCGTTGGAGAACTTCTGATGACATACCGGACACTTGAACTGACTTCGCATCGGTGGCTTTATCTTATGAATACTCATGTGTGCTTTTAGATTTCCCTTGGTGGCAAAGGCTCGACCGCAGATCTTGCAGCGAAAGGGTCGTTCGCCCGTATGGGTGCGAATGTGCATTTGTAGGGAGCTGCGACACGACATAACCTTTTGGCAGAAGATGCATTGATTGGGATCGGTCAGCTTGTTCTCAATGTTATCAACCAGCTGTTGCAGCTTTGAAGTCTCCGACGTCTTATCGATCTCAATCAGATCCTCCCATGATTTGTCAATGATGCGCTCCATCTGAGCCAGGGAATACTCGCCAGGTAGTCCAGTTGCCATCACTGTTCCATCACGGCTTGATGATGAGCGACGCACCAGCTTGTTGATATGATGCTCAGCATGTTGATGTTGTTCCTCTCCTCCGGGCGGACTGCCGGCTTGACTTGTCTGACGCTTTCGTACGCTACCATTTCGACGGGATGTCGTTGTTGGATTTGGTGATGGTGTTAGTGGTGTTGGTGTTGGAGGTGTCGTTGGCTTGGGACTGTCCTCCGTCTTATCCTTTTCCTGTTTGTCAGAGGAAACTAAAGCTGGCGGCTCGGGCAGGGAGTTCGTCGTTGTCTGTATGGGCAGCGTGTATGTGTTTGACTCCTTGGGAGAGTGGGACAACTCTTTGACGGGTGGCTTACTTAAATCTTCGGCTTGCTGCAACTGAACAGGCATTCCAAGAGATTGCTCCTTCTGCTGATCCAAGGCTAACTGATCGGACAGTGCTGCACTTGACGGTGGCGGCGGTGGCGGAGGTGGTGCTAGGGGTGGTGCTAAGGGAGGTGCCAGTGGTGCTACCGGTGGTGTCGCAAAGGGAAGGCGAAGAGGAGCGAACTGATCCGGTGCACAGGGTCCCCCATTGACTACTGGGGGCATTAGCATGGGCGGGAAGATCTGCGTATGGCGTTGATAGTGCACCTTGAGATTGCCTTTGGTAGTGAACTTGCTGCCACAAACATTGCAATGAAAGGGCCTCTCTCCCGTGTGGGAACGCAGATGGATTTGAAGCGCAGAATAACTGCCAAAAATCTTCCCACAATACTTGCAGCGATGCTTAAAGATCTCACCTCGACTCTGTGCCTCTTTCGAAGCGTACTCGGAGTACTCTTCCTGCATTTGAGCCGCATGCAAGCTTTGCGAGGCAGAGTCCAGTACCTCCTCGGTACGGCGTTGCAGCATCTCCAAACAGTTGGGCTCGTTGGGTGGCGGTGGTGGATCATGATTGGTGATGATACTCGATGCCAGACTGGAGCTGATGTCGCACATCAATGGCTTATAATCATTCTCGCCCAGCTCGTGTTCGTCAGCCTCAATCTCACGTTCCCTTAATCTCTCTTCCTTCCTATTGCACTCGTTAGCTATTACAGCCATTTCCTTATCCATGCACTTATCCCGTCCATCAGTCTTTGAACTCTCCTCCAGCCTTTCGTGTTCACCGCCCGCTACTCTCTCGCCGTTTACTCTTGTCTGTTCTTTAAAAGGTAACGGCTGCTCCTCATCTTCCTCTTCTCCTTCTCCCTCTCCTTCCTCGTCTTCCTCTTCTTCTTCGTTGTCTTCGGGCTGAGCATAATTTTGACCCTGCCTGCTGAGAGCAGCTACCACACCACCAGCTCGCTTCAATTGACTCTGTAGGTGCTGGATGAGCTGCAGCTGCATCAGATGCTGTCGCTGCACATTGAAGATCGTCGACTGCACCATGGCTAAATCACTGGGATCTGTGGTGCCCGTCAATGCAGTCGCTGCAAATTGAGCTACCGCCACTTTGGTATGTTGTAAAGCTTCTAGTGCCACATGCCCACTGTTGGGCAAACGGTTGCCTGAGATAACGGACAAATCCAACGCCTCATTGCTGTTCTCAGGCTGCTCGGCAGGTCCTGGCAGAGATGTTTCCGTTTCCAGCTGCAGTTCCATCTCCGGCTCTTGTGTTTCATCCGCCGCATTGTTATTACTATCCGCATTCAGTTCCTTGGCGAGCAAATTATCGCGATCGTCGGAGGGATCTGTCCCGCTGCTGCCTCCTCCTCCATTTGCGGAACCACTGCGTGTTCCTGTGCCGCGATAATTGATGCGATTGCGAAATATTGAACACATTATCAACCGATCGCTTCACTTCCTTCGGATCACAATTGAAGTGTCTTTGCTGTGTCGAGATCTTAACGATGTTGCTCATGGACGACGCTGTGGATGAAACGAAAAGAGTGCAAACTGAGTTGGGCAACAAATTTACGCACATATTCCCGTTCGAATTATATGTTTTAATAGTATATCAGCAAGAGATGGTGATCACGTAAGGAGGCTTCCATCTGGAGCAGAGTCTTATGATTCATTTTTGAATATATGAATAGCGACGTGTCGCAACATTGGTTGGGTGATGAATAAATGATTGCATTGCATTTTATTAGGGGCGTATAACTTAATTTTAGCCTCTGCAATCGACCGATCGATCTATCCATGTATATTTACATATATCTAACTATCTATATGAGAACAAAATGTTTTTTGGTTTTGGACTTTCCGTAACTTGTGGATTATTGAACTGACCGAAGCTCAATTTGTTATTTTTTTTACGATTCTTTGCGTTTCGCATGAGCCTCTGAGGCTCTGTTGTAATTTATTGATATATTTTACTTTGGAATCACTCAGCATAACTTTGTTTTGGTCCCATTCAATACACTATATATTCCCGGCTATGGCTAATTTAATTGCTCCCCTCGTCCTAGCATGCACAATGCAAATGCAACATTTCGTTATTATATGCAAATATGCTAGGTTCACACCACTTCTCCACATCCCCCATTACCTAGTTGGCCATTAGGTCAAAACGTTTAGTAATATTCTGATTCTTTATTAGATATATTCGTAAATAAATGTCGGTCATATGAGTACACAGTTAAGAATATTTTGTAAGTTTTATCACATTTTGGCATCTAACATGTTGCTTTTTCTAAATTGGGAAACAAATATTTCACAATAATCGATGCGAGGAACTTTGGTTTGGCTTAGTTTAGTTTGGTTCGCATTACGAACGATTGCTTTATGATTATTTCCCGGCAATTAAGTGAATTTATTGGCAAAGGTAAACACACACACATACGCACACTCGAGAGGTGTGCCACCTTTTCTACCACAGCCACAGCCATAACCATACAATTCAGATTCAGATTGTTGGCTATCCACATTACGTATTCGTACTCATGTATCTTAGTACCTACAAACATACACACACATACGTACATACATACATATATTTATATATCGATTTGGGCGCTCTCGAAATCATCGAGGCGAACACATCGTATAGTATTTCTATCAATGCCGACGACGGCAATGGGCTCATACGAAATCAATTTGTTTAATGCAACAGCAACAGCATCAGCTTCCTCCTCATCCCTTTCCCACAGAAAGGGGGTTACTGGGTGGTTGGGTTAGGTGGCTAGCTTTCTTAGGCACACGAGAGTGTTGACCGAGAAGGAGAGTCAGAGTTTGGCACTTGAATTGGCCAGCCACAACTTATTCCACTTGAGCTGATTTTCTTGAGCGATTTACGCACAGCCAAAAACATAAAACTTCCGCAATTGCCTTCAAACTTGAAGTTAGCTTCTTCTTCTTCTTCTTCTTTCTATCCTCTTCTGTGCTAACCAAAAGAATCATCATCATCTGACACACTGTGTCTTGTATGTATTTTGTATTCCACAACCTATTTTCATTCACTTTGTCATTCATTGCCAGGGATTTCTTTATTTTTTGGGTATTTTTTGAATACTTGTTCGAAAGTTTCCTGTCAGCAGGTGGTCCAATATGCGCCTAACTTAAAAGGGAACTCTAAATCTTTGTTTTTGGGCAATGCAGACAATTGATACACTGCGAAAACTAACGATACGACAAAGAAGTCTGTCACTAATGTTCAAAACAAAAGTAAAAATATTTTATAAATATTTTAAAACGAAAAAAATTATCTTTCTTTAGGAATATTATTCACAAACTTAGTTCTTTTATGAAATGAGTACATGAATTTGAGGGGTAATATCAATAGATTCTATTCACACATACTTTTTCCAAGTGTACTTGCATTAACGGAACTACGCGCCGTCTGAAGTGTTGGGGGCTGGGTTGAGGCGTGCGTGTAAATATTGTTGTCTGTTGAGATGCAACAAACCGTCAATCATTTACCTCACCCGCCACAGCCGTTAATTATGGATGTACATTCTACATACAGATGGATATACTCGAACATTTGAATTATTCGTTGCGGATATGTATCAAAATTCTATGCAATTCGATTGACTGATTGATGGCACACGAGCATATTTGGCTGCTGTGCTCCGACTGGATTAGAGTAGAGAACTAACAATCAGAACAAATTGTATTTCCATACATCCGGATTGAACAACGTGGCGGTAAAGTAAACAATTGATTGAATGAAATGCTATTGAGTTATTGATTACGATTTGTTATTCCACAAATCGATCGAAGCAATCGAATACAATTTGAATTATTCGCTGATTTAGTGCGAAAACAAAAAATTACCCAAAATTATAATCAGAATAATTAGACTCGACTAAGAGATACTCTTTCAGTTCGTTTTATGCGTTCTGCAGAACATAAAGATTTCCAAACGATAACAGAGTTTGGGAAAAATGTAAAACAGAGAGAGAGAAAAAATAAAAGAACAGAATTGTTTGCGCCAAATTTTATGAGCTTCGTTTAACATATGTGTTTATGTCTGGATAGCAGGGAAGGGAAACTGAGGCTGGTCAAAATATGTAGCTGGCTGCTATTTAAAAGTCAAAAAAGGGGCGGTCTACTAGTATAAGGATGGAGCTGCGGACTGGTCACAGACAGCCGGCGCATACAAAATGTCTGCAAAATTTATTAAGCTGAAAAAATTTTATGAGTTGAATTGGTATAATTTTCATATAATTTTTGTGAAAAGAAACCAAATGGAACGAACGATCCACAGACGACGACGACAATGAGGAGTTTACTCCAGACGCAGCCGGAAAGGGACTTGATTGTTATGGAGAGAGGGGAGTAATGGTCAACCAGTTGAACAGCAGACGAGCAAGAAGAAGAGAAGAGAAGAGGAGAGAAGAACGAAATAAGCGCCACACACACCGTTCGAAAAACGAATGTCGTTCTATGAGTGTGTGTGTGTGTGTGCGAGAAATGCAAATGTGTGCGTGTCTACAGACGAAACAGCGTAGGTAAAATGAAGAGGGGAAAGGGGGGGCTATAAAGGCTGTACAAGCAAGGCAAGCGAAAGAAGTAGAAGAAGCAGCACAGCCTAAAGCAGACCAATGCCAACTGGCCGAAGCGTGTCATGCAAGAGAGAAAGAGAGAGAAAGAGTGAGAGAACGTGAGGGGGGCGGCAAGAGAACTGGACAGACACACACACACACTTATACATACTATGTTGCTGAGTTCCTTGTAGATGAATTTGTATTGTTTTGCATTTGCTTTTGGGGCGCTACTTTGTTTTTGCCTCGGCTTTCGTTTTTATGTGTTTTTTTTTTAAATATATTTCTTTTCGTTGTCGAAAGGAATATTGAAAGGCAAGGCTGGGCGGAAAGCGGTGGTGGTGGAAAGGTAGAAGGGTGAGCGAGGGGGAGGGGCAGTTGAAGGAAGAGTTGTTAAGCTGCCATTGCAAACAATTAAAATCATAAGAGACGCACATAAATTATTCATGGCTTAATCTAAAGTGGACAATCTATGCAAAGTACCCCAACATATAAGCATATTCACACACACACACATGCTCAGTAAATATGTTGTCCCCTCCTTCTTATTGAGTACCCCTACTTGCATGTGTGTGTGTGTGTGTGTGTGTGAGTGTGTATTTACTCAAAATTGTTGCTCTATTTGTGTTTGACCAAAAGCTAAAGATTGGTGTAGGAAAATGTATAAAAAAAAATTAATACTTAAATCAATCAATATTTTCCAATCAGCAAATAAATGTTTACAAGATGTACAGTACGACCTCGCTCAACGCAACCCTCGTTACACGCAACTCCACGATGATTGCAACTTCCGAATAACATTTTTTAACGCAAGTTCCTTCGGAAAAAGGACGTTTTAGTTTATTTTTAACACTTTTCTAGATTAAATTAAAATGAAATCCTTGCTTTGAACACAGATTTATTCGATTTACTTTAATTTTAATGGTCAACAAATGCATTTCTTATTGGGAAAAAGGGTCTCGTGGACAGCAGAAAATGTTCCCTCGGTTTTTGCAACCAGTTTTCACAATTCATCAAATTTTAGTACGTTGCGTTTCTTATTTCATTTGCATTTACTTTTTGAAGTTGGAAAAGATTTCTTCAAAATTTTCAATAAATTTTTTGTATATTATAATCCAATCTTAAGTGTAAATATATATTGTTATCCAATGTAAATAAAACTTATAAATAAATATTTATATCTAAGAAAATCAATTTCAAAATTTTTATTACTTTTACTAAGAACAAAAATTGCCTAGGCCAAAAAAACATTGTCATTTGCAATGCAACAAAAATGTTCAATATGCATTTTTGCATTTTTCACCAACGATTTCAAAAATGTGATACAGCATTTTTGGCGGCTTTTTGGCCCGCTTTATTGAATTAGTGCGCGTTTATTAAAAGCCGTCAGCCGCAAAAGTGAAAAGCAAAAATCATCGACGATATTGAAATGAAATATCATGAATTGAAATATAAAGAAATGTTTTTCATGATAGTTTTTCGCATGAAATTTATTTGGCAAATACATCTGTACATATGAAAATACATATATAGTATATAAATATATATATCAACGATCCGCACATTACACAAAATAATAAAATTTTGTGGTTTTTGGCAAATATTTGGACAGACAGGCTGTCCCAGACGCGGTTGGGTGAGGGGAGGCATGAAAATGATGAACATTTTTGCGAGCTAAGCAAAAAAAAAAAAATGAAATATTTCGACTGGCGAAAATAATTTAGATATTTATATAGAAAAATGTTAGGATAGATTTTCCCTCGCACATTTCTGTCATAACACAAAAAAAAAATATATTTTTAATCTTTTCGCCTTTCCCTTTGCCTTCTCTTTGTCTTAATGTTCAATATAAAAATGAAAACAAATAAATAATAAAAACAAAAAACTCGCAAAAACATACATAATGAATATGTTTGAGGGATGGAAAGTGACTTAGGTGAAGGGGTGGCAAGTGGCGAGTGGGCTGGTGGCAAGAAAAATGAGAAATAGACTTGGCGTTGTAAACAAAACGTTTCGAATTTTATAACTGAAAGGCGCAAGAATAAAAAAAAGTGGGGAAAAAAAGGCGAAAAATTAAATGAATTTATTGTTGACAGCAAATATGAAGTTGACTACAATGTTGATCATCATGATGATGATGATGATGTGGATGACGAGGTTGATCATTATCATGATGAAAAAAAAAACACACACACACACACATTGAACAGATTAAGATTAAGTATAGATGGTAGATTCATTTGCTTGGCGCTTTTCTCATTGCTGCTGTGAAATGAAATCGCGCGACTCATAAATTAATTAAGGCAATAAATGCATTAAGGCATACAGACACACACACACACACACATGAATACATGATATCTGTATCTGTATCTTTATATATATCTATATATCATTTGTAACTAAGCAAGTTTGGCCAGCTTCAATTTCAGTTTCGGTTCTTTAGTTTGTTCTTCGTGACATGCTCCTCAGCTGCCCCTGTCCCTCTACCCTAACTAACGCATCTGACAACTGTCATCTTTTCGTTTAACCTACGCCCCCAAAGCTTGTCCCCCAACTCTCTATCCTGCCCCCTCCCTCGTATGCTGAGCTAATTTCCCATACTACCTTCCTTTTTCTCGCCCTCGCCCTCTCCAAATCCCTCTTGAGACATGTGTGTGTGTTGATACTGGCCTAACATGCTTCCAGCTTAATATACACTAAGAAAAATGGTGCCCAACAAGTATGAAGTTATTATATAATGAAGATAATTCTAACTTTTGTATTTTTAAATATTTATTTTGTTGTTGAGTTTAAGACAAAAAAAAATTGCTTGATTATTGAAATGCTTTTGTTCTTGATTTAATTATTTAAATCTTTGAATGAGTTAAAAAATGTTTATAACATAAAATTCAACAAAATTCATGATGAGTTTCGAGTATTTTAATAAAGAATCAAAAATATACCAAAATAAGCTTTATCCAACAAATCAAATTCTTAAAACTCTGTATTTAAAGTAGACTTAAGAAACAATTTCTCCAAGTGTATGCGTTTGTATGTGTGCGTGTGTGTGTTCTGTGAGGCTGTCAGTTTTGTACATATATCTTATGTTCATACCAAAGACGTCAAAATAATCTCCGAAGTTTCGTGTCACCTTCGACTTCGCTTCTCTTGTTGCACTTCTTGTTGCAAGATTGCTGTTGTTGTTGTTGTTGCTTGTTTGTTGCTGGTCTTCAGAGGCGCAAAGTAGTTGTATTTATGTTAACTTTGACATAAGCCCGACATGCAACTTTCTGTTGCTGTTCTTGTTGTTATTTCGGTTGCATGTCCTCACATTAAGTGTCAAAGTTAAATAATCGACACTTGGCCAACACAAAACTGAAGGCCCACAAACTTGAATTGCTTGACAGGCAATTAAAATAGCCAAAAACACAAAAAACACACAACAAAAACTTGCAGTTGATAATTTTATGATTTCATTGCTTTTAACATTTATATAATACGAAATCGGTCAGAGACGTCAAATGATAATGTTTGAAAATGTTGCTTAGTTTCTTTTGGGATTTTATTGGAAAACTCAGAAAAATCAGTTTGAGAAAAGTTTAAATTGCATCAAAAACAGATAACTTTGGCAAAATACTAAGTGAAATACGTTAAAGTAAGAAAGATGATTATAATAATTGAATCGAAAGTTTAGAAAAAAGATAATTTATCTCTTGATCCCCACACAGTCAATATATAAGAAGTTTCTTGAGTATTTCTTACAACAGAAGGCCTAATTCTTAATACAGCAACAAGTTTAAAGAAAAACTCTTAGAAAACGCAAAAAAATTCGTTAAGATTGATGTTAATGATGAGCTTATTTCGTTAGGCTTCATCCATAAGGAACGATTTATTTTGTACTCAACAAAACTATCTTTAGGTAACCTTTAAAAATAAGGTAAGTTGCTTGATTTAAGTATTTTTTAGAATCTTTGGAAAATTATTAAGTTGTGAGTTTAAATAAGTAATAAAGTTTAACAAAGTTAATAATGTTTAGTTATAAAATGCAGTCAAACTTCCATATAACGAATCTCTAGGAACAAGAAAAAACTTCGTTATTGAGAAAATTCGTTTTATAGAATGGGTTTTTGACCGAATCAAATTGCAATGTTCTGGTTTCTGACTTCGTTGTATAGAAAATTCGTTATATGGAAGTTCGTTTTATGGAAGTTCGACTGTATATATAAATTTTAACTGAAACTTGAAAGAGCTTAAGACATTAGAGAGCAGTAAAATAATAGTGTTGGTATTTAGTTAATATTTCTTAATGAGCTTAAGAACGAATGGGATCAAATAAGTATTTATCATTTGCTTTAAGAAAAGATAAATCTAAAATTATAAATTATACCTGATTTTATTTGATAACTTTACTGAATTCAAAGTTATTATTAATAGATTTTTCCATATATCCTTTATTGATTTTAAATCTTATTGTGAAAATCCCACAAAATGTGTTCCAAAAGTTGTTTT
Source organism: Scaptomyza flava (assembly GCA_030179655.1). Classification (NCBI taxonomy): domain Eukaryota; kingdom Metazoa; phylum Arthropoda; class Insecta; order Diptera; family Drosophilidae; genus Scaptomyza; species Scaptomyza flava. The sequence continues at coordinate 21,724,810 of JARNME010000029.1, read as the reverse complement.
CATACAAATTTTAGTATTATATTAAAATTTAATAATAAAAAAATTAAACTCACTTGAATTTCAATTCCAGTTTTCAGAATTTCTCGCGTCTTGTTTCTTAATCGCTTTTGCTGAACATTTTTGACTCGTTTTTTGTATAGCGGATTATTTTTTTTTTTGCCGACGGCAGTTAACAGTTAATCTACTATTTTTTGGTTTGAATATCCTGAGCAGGATTTTTAGTTTGGATTTTGTTGTCTTTGTTTCACTGAACTTTTACATTTTATTGCACAAATATTTAAAATTGTTGTTGTTGTTTTTATATAATTCTTGTTGTTGTTGCTGCTGCTGCGTTTGCCATTTGCATTATTGTTGTTGTTGTTGTTGTTAGGTTTTTCGTTTTTTGTTTTATGATTAATTAAACACACGCGACCACAAAAACTTCGACAGCGTTCCCAGCCCTCCCCTCCCCCCCACCGGCGCACTTTGCCCACATGCTCACACAACACCCCCACCCACACACACGCACCGAGAGAGAGAGAGAGAGAGACGCACACTCGCACACACACACGCACTTATTTGCTGGAGATGATGATGATGACGACGGCGATGTTGATGATGATGATGAAGCGGGAGACGAAACAAACGAACGAACAGTAAAATATGTATGTTTGCTTGTATGTTTGTGTATGTGTGTATGAACTATAAAAATACGTAATGTGCGTGAGCGCTGCGTCGTCGACGGCGGTAATAAAAACCGTTAAACTGGCCCGCTGCTGCTGCTGCTGCTGCTTTGTTGTTGTTGCTATTATGCCTGTCAAATTTTTTGATGATTTGACTTTTTTTATTTGTGTGTGTTGGCAACAATAATTTTCGTTGTTGTTGTTATTCTTTTTTGTCGATTGTTTGTGTATGGCAAATTAGCTGTAAAAACTGGCCACGGGGCAACAACGGGCAACGGGCAATTGGCAATTGGCAACTGGCAGAAAATTTTGTGGCGTCTCTGTTGCCTGCTGCCTGCCTGCCTCGCTCGCTGGCTGGCTAAACTGGCTAAACTGAAGAACGCTGCACGCTGAGCACTGCCGTTGGCCGTGACTGGAGCCGAAGCAGCGAATGTCCTTTATGGATTTAAACGAGCGTGCCGCAAAACAGTGTGGCAGCGTAGCAGCGTGGCAGCAGCAGTAAGAAATGGCAACGAGACGAGACGAAACGACAGAAATAAAAGGCAGAGCGGATGGCAGCGCGGTAGCAGCGTGGCAGCGAATCGAAGTGTCGCTTCTCGTTGGGGGCAGATTCTCAATTGCAAAAAAAAAAAACATACACAAAACAACAGAAAAGCTTACAACTACAACGGCAAACTTACAGACAGACAGAGCGAGAGAGAGAAAGAGAGAGAGTGCGTGCAACATTTTCGAAATAGCGGGGAAAATTGCGCGTATAAGACTGTTACATGACTGCTAACTGCAATGCTTAACATTGAATAACACTGTTAAGTCTTACACACACAGTAGCTGTACTACTCTAACCCATGCCGTAGTCGCATTTATGAAAGGTCTCAAGCGTGTGTGTATGCGTGTGCCATAAATCAAAATGAGTCTCCGCTATGTGTGTGAGTGTGTGTGTGCATGAGCATTGGGGCTGCTTGCTCTCTTGCCGGCTAGCGGCTAGCCGAGCACAGTCGAAAAGAGCCGACGGCATACAAATCGATACACCCAAGAAGCAGCACACCAGGCAGCAGCAGCAGCAGCAGCCGCAGCCGGCAGCAAACGATAAACTGTCCGACAGACGACAACGTCATCTTCGGCGCAGCGCGCAGCAAATGCCGTTTTTTTCTTCCATCATCGTCGGCGTGTCATTGTCGTTGTCTTCGTCGTATTCTTCAACTTCTTCTTCTTTTTTATTGTTGAACTGAATCGACAAATAAATAAAACGCAATGCTCACTGCAAAAACAAATTATGACAACTTTAGGCGGAGCATAACGGCAGCAGCAGCAGCGCAGCTCTCATTTTTTCTAGCTTATTGCTTATGTTTATTCTCCTCGTTGGCTACGCTCAATCATATTTTGTGAGTGTGTGTGTTTGTGTGTGTGAGATAGTGTGCAAATGTATGTATATTTTCTTAAGCTGCTGCTTCTTCTTTCTTACCGTTGGTCCTTTGTCGGCCATCGTGCTCAGAGCAAAATGCCGTCGGTAAAAAACTAAATGTTGAATGAATGGATTTGAAAGAGTTGATGGTTGAATTTTTGTAAGCTAAAATGGATATGAAAAGGTTATAGAACTGTTTTTAATATAATTACAGTATTTTACGAAAAACACAAACAAAATTTATTGCCGAAGAAAGAGACAGAAAGATGATTTAACTACTTATACGAGATCAAACTATACGTAGTAATATCAAATACTTGATTGCATTAAAGTTTCCTTTCCCATCGATTACACAATTTTCTACCTTTATTAAAGATCACATCTTTGAGGATTTAAGAACGAAAAATGCCGTTAATGCCATTCGGATGCATTTCCATGTGGCATGAATTATGCATGCAACTAAGGACACATATTCATGGCCACCAATTGCATTATACATTTGTGCCACAGTTGATGCAACCCCTCTAAACCTCTCTTGCAACCCATTTACTATGTACTGGTATTATCTGAACGTATTCGTGCGGAACATCTGCCTGCTGAATAAGTTTATGAATTACTAAAAAAAAAACCCAACAACAACAATTACATACATTGAGAGTACTTACAGACTGTCACAAATTCAAAATGGTAGCGTACAAATAAAAAAAAAAACTTTAATGAAATGAAATGATAACAAACAAGATGTTACAACAACAAAAACAACAACAAGAGTAAACAATACACCACCCCAAAAAATGTATATTGATATTAAAAACCCTTCATAGGGATATAACCCTCTCCTATCTTCTCTACCCACCCTCCACACACACACTCACCCCTTCCGCAACTCTGACTGAGTTTGTTGTTGGCAAATTAGCAAAGTGTGTAAAATATTTGTGAACTTGTATTCTGTCAAAAAATCATCTCTCGAGTGCATTTCTCTGTAAAATGTAAAAAAAACATAAGCCAGAAAACTAAAATCAAACTCAAAAGTTTAAGGATGAATGGAAGAGAGAGGAATAAATAATTAACTGGGAGGGAAAGCATTGAGGAAACATAATTTCACCAACATTCAAGGATGAGCGGGAGAAAGAGAAACGTTATAGAGTTAAACGAAAAGTTTCCCAGACTCAATGTCGTTTATCATCATGAACCCGAAAAAAGCCATGAAAACTACACAAAATTTCAAGACGTGGGCAATAATGGCCGACAAATAGAGAAATAATGAGCGGGACGGAGAATGATAGAGCTAGAGCGTGAGAAAGAGACAACAAGTGACATTTCTATGCAAATCGAAACCCGTTTTCGTTTTTTCTTTCGTTCGTTTTCCAAAATTTTGATGACGCCGATTTGTCTCGACATCCATTCTAAATTGTTCAAGAAAACCCAACAACAAACACCAAGAAAAAACCAACAAAAAATATACATATATCTAAAAATTCTCAGAGGTCATTTTTTGTTTTTGGGTGGGAGAAAAATCAAAGTCAAAGCGTTGCCGGCCGACCAGAACACGACCAACAAAGCATAATTAAAGTCGGAATAAATTATTACGCACACACCGAGACATTTCGAAGGAATAAACATAAATGCGACAAATGCGACAAATCTCAAATACCCCCAAAAAAAACCTAAGAAAAACTAACCGAAATCCATAATGGAGGATAACCTTTTTTAAATTATCATCATGAAAAAACGTGCACGAATTTAAAATGATACAAAAGTTGGTTAAATATAACTTTTTGAAAAAGTAAGTATGAATAATGGTTAAAAAAACAGATATAATAATTGCATTTGGGGAAGTTTTTAATAAAATTCTTAATGTAATATATATGAAATATTTTATTTAGTTTTTTGTGGCGCATTCTTAAACATTGCTAAAGTTTCAGCATAAAAATCGTTATAAAAATGGTAGTATGCTAAGCATTTATTCCGAAGTTTTGTATTTTATATTTTTGATAAGGTTTTTAGTGTTATTTTCATATAGCATTTTAGGACACATTAAGCATTTTCTCAATCATGTTTTTAAGATTTTACTTCCATTATATTTCTCCGATCTTAAATGTATCATTATATCACCTCGTGTTTTTCATCTTGAGACAAGTTCTACTAATTCTCAGATGGAATTTTCCCAATTTTCGATCCAATCCCATTAAAGCATGCAATTAAACACAGTTTTTAAGTCGTTTAGTCGTTTCCATTGGACATTAAATGAATTCGAAATGCTTTAATTTAATGCCCGAATCAAAATAAATGTTCTTATTTAAATGACATAGATTGTTGAAATCCGAAAATAAATAAATAGAAATAAGAACAAAACAAAAAGTGCCCCGCACAAACATTTTTAAAGACTCGCAGTTACAATAAAAATCGAAATGCACGTCGCTCATTTGGATCGAGAAAGGGTTTATAGAGCTTAAAGAACCCTAGCCGTGAAATAAATAAACAAAAATCACCAAAAAAAAAAAACGCCGAAAACGAGTTGAGTTCAAGTTGGAATATCATAAAAATTAAGTACTTCAAACGTTGTACGTTCTGAATAGTTATTTAGAATACTCAAAATGCCCATTTGACTTTTGAGGCAACGAATGTGTTTTTTATTTATTCTGATTTGTCTAGATTCGTTGATTTATGTGAATGGAAAACTCTGCGTTGATGTATTTTGCATTTAAATTTAATGCGAGGAAAAACTTGAAGAGCAGCTTTTAAGAATTGACCTTGTGCTAGAGAGATGGAAGGAGGAGGATGGAAGGACTGTTTTTGGGTCATTTACTCGTCGATTGCGTTTAATCGATTTCGCCTGTGAAACTTGAAACCCAATGTCAACAGCCGCACACAGATACACAGATACATATATAACCAAACAAGCAATTTAAAGCTGCCTGCTGCCCAACTAAAAACCAAAGCTACAAAGAAACACAATTTGCTGCTGCTTTTTCCTAAAGTCAAAACATTTACACACTTTAACGAAGCAAAAAACCCCCAAAAAAAAGTGTAGACAAGAGAGTGGAAAGTACGCGTAAGGAAGCAAAAGAGAGAGAGAGAGAGAAGGATGTTTGTTGGCTTAAATTTGCTGGCTGTCGCCTAGGTAAATAAGCAACAGTTTTACATAGATACTTTTGCATCTACGCAGACAGACAGACACACAGACAGAGAGACGCTCTTGTGCAAATGTATCTATAGACAACATTTTGTGTGTGTGGGCTTGCGACTGTTGTCCTTGGATGTTGGCTGTTGCTGTTGTGCTGTGCAACAATCCAAAAACTATGTCTAAATCCTGCCTCTTCAACCCACAATTTACACTTTACTCTTTAAAGTTTACTTCTTCTTCTATTGATATTCCCTTCGTGCCTTTCTGTGCATGCATAATTCAAGTTTTCCTCATTAACACGCCCCCTTTTGCCATAGGCGTTTCATTCTGCCACCAAATGGTCTGCAACGAGCAGAAGTTTGAGTATCTTATGAAAATTTATGTGGCATTGCTTTTTTGTAATTGTAATGAACATCAAATTCATAAACAAAAGACATCATAAATTCTCGAAAAACTTCGGTTCGGTTGAGTTTCGGTATTTCTTAGGCTCTGTCTGGCTCGTGCCAAACATGTGCTTGTTTCGAAAATACTATTGAATATCTTAAGATGATAACAGATGTATTTTTATTTAATGATGTTTATTTGACTTATGTTGATGAGTAAGAAAGGATAGCAAGGAATGTTAATATTAACACCAAGCTATTTCAGTGAGCTTTTCTCAAACTTTGTCCTTGATTAAAGTTCCCATTATCCCAAACTCTTCACTTGAATGCTTTAAGTATTCCAAATCGATAGAAAATTAAATGCCTTAAATGACAATTGTTGCATTTAAATGTTTGCCCCATTTTATAGAGAGAGCGAGAGCGAGACTCTGGCAGCTAGAGGCCAATGTCGCATCCGGGCCGGGTTACATTCTACAAATGTATGTAGGGGCTTCCCGACAAAATCGATAAGGTTACCCCAAAAAATATAGACATGTCTGTTTTGCTTTCATCTTCTGCTGCTCCTTTTTTTGTTGGCTGTCTCTTTTTTTTTTTTGGCGGCATCCCGCAAACAACATCAACAAGCTGTGTTAGCCAACTTCATTATTAGGCAAGCAGGCGAGGCTGGGGGGGTGGGTGTCTGGTATGTATGTAGGGGTTTGTGCCCCATCGCTGGCGAAAGTGTCCGCTTTTGTCGCACAGGCATATCAAATTGGCCCAAATTGTCGCTGCATCCTCAACGTTTTCTCTCAACCATTATATACAGATATATTATATAGTTTACATCAACATACATATGTATGCATATCGTTTGTGTATATATAGTATATATATTGGACTGTTACTGTTATGTGCCTCAATGTTTTCGCTCGTTTTGAAACGGCATCGTCCTTGCCAATTGCTTTTTCTACTTCTCTTACTTACTGCCACAAAAAACCAAAGCATTGCTAACTTTGCTCTGCCACGCCCCCCTCCCTCCTGCTGTCTGGCTCGTTTTTTTTTTTGTATTTTTTTTTATTGTCACCATCGTCTCGCAGTTTCACTTTTTTTCTTACTGTGTAGTTGTAGTTGTTTTATGTGGGCGACAGTTTTCCACTCGTTTGTTTGGTTGCTACTCAAATTTTGCACTGCGTTTTGTAGGCGATGTATGTTTGTGTTTGGGCAAAGACCCTTTAACAACAAGATACTGCATTTGCTAAGAAAAGTCTTGTCTCAGGGATTCGCCTCAGAAATATTTCAAATGGTATACAGAATAACAAAAGTAGAAAGCCACAAGTGTGAGAGAGCGCGATAGTAGATAGCATGTGCAGCCGTTTTTGTCTCAGTTGCCCTTGCACTCAGCGGCCCGTCAAGTGTACGGCCAGCGGCAACCAAGAACGACAAGTGAACTACTGAATACACTGTCGGAATTCGTGCTCATCGCTGCATAATGAATGACCAGCGATTGCAAAGCGTAAATTCGACATCTATGCATTTGCAGCACCTTTAAATGAGTGAAATGAAAGCTAAGCTCTGCTATCTTTAATGGTCTCAGCTCTTCTTACAGTATTATGTTTGTTAAATAAAGAACGACAGTTCATTTAACGCAAATATGTGACTATTAAAAGTCACACACTTTCAAACTTCTCTGCCATAACTCACATGCATACCTCGCTGCTGTAACTCGCTGCTGTAACTCGCTCACACAGATGCAAATGATTATGATGGTATTGGTGTTGCGGCAGAGAAAAGTGGTCGTAAAAGACGAAGTTTCGCTCGGAAATTAACGAATAAATGTTGCTTTGCATTAACTTTGTTTTGTTTTTGCTTAGAGTCAGAGATGCAGTCGACTGAGACGGTCGGTTAACGCGTTTCTGCTGTTTATGTTATGCCCACAAACAACCACAAAAAAGAAAATAATATTACGTATAAGCTTATTTATTTGTAGGTGCAGGGTTTCTGGATTGGCAATTATTAATATATTAAGTTATAGTAGTTTAATGAGTTTGTATGCATTCACAAAAGAAGCAAAACATAAATGCACTAGACGAATGATGAATGTTGGATACCCTAATATGGATATGTTGTTATAGAATATATGTGCAATAATTGCATATTTTGATTATTTTGATTAAAAAAGGTTGGCGTTAGCACACAATTGAGAAATAACTAAAAACAGTTTAATAACATATCATCTTCCAACATTAGAAGAGTATCCAACATTTATGATTCGTCTAGTGCAATTCTGTATTGCTTCCTTTGTAAATACACACACACACACTTACAGACTAACATAGCGGACTTCTTAAATAAGATAATGAACTGATGAATGATGAACCCAAATTCAATCAAATATTATGCTCATAGCAATAATACAGTTACAAACACACCAACAAACAGGTGTTAACACATCGCCAGTGAGTTCCAACACTCATTGATTTTTTTTATTTGTCATCTTTTGAACATTATATTTCAAGCAAGAACAACGGGCAATAGTAAAATACATGCAAAAACAAAAATGCTCTCCTATTGAGTTGTGGCTGCACACGAAGTACATCGACTTCGCGAAAAGAGATATAAAACGAACTGTCCTGCTAACTAACTAAAGAGAGCGATCGTCACCTTCCACTAGTCCACCCTCCACAGAGGCAGTAAGCCTGGAACTTTGCGCGTCTTTACATCGCCGGGAGCTTGTCGTCCGTTGATTTATTAAATTAAAATTGATACGCCCTATATTAATAGTCAAATTATGTTTATTTAACGCGCTGAACATACACAGAGTGTATTTAACATTGTACAATCGCCGTGTATTTGCTTTTTAAAGTGTTTTTAGGCAAATGAAAAATTGTGAAATGCGCGCCAATTTGTTGCTGCTTTGCCGGGTCGCGAAAAAAATTAAAGAGAGAGTTATCCTCTCCGCGCTCATACGAGTGTGTTGTTGTTGCGTTTAGAGCGCTGAAAATCTCCGCAATAAGCGAAGCATTGAAGATGGTATTAATTACATTACTTTATTTTTATTATTTTTTTCTTGTGTGTTAAATGCAGTGAAAATAAAACAAAATAATGTGCATACATATATAAAATAGAAAGATGAGAGGCATCTCATTTAATTATTGTTGTGTGTGAGTGTGAGGTTTTGGTTTTTGTGTAAGTGCTAAGTGAAAAAAGAGAGAGAGAGAGAGAGAGAGAGAGGAGAGAGAGCTCTTGCATTGAACTGTATATGTGTTGTTGCTGTTACCGGTGAGTGCATTCTGTTATTCTGTATTATATTGATCACCCTGTTAATAAAATACAGTTATAGAAATAACTTTAATTGCTGCAATGCATCGACTTTTGAATACACTTTCAAAAGACAAGTATGTTGCTTAATTTATACTTTTATATATTCATGATCGAAATCTTTCAAAAATTGTTTATGAATTTTTCTAACTTTTTCATAATTGGTCAAATTATATATATACATATGTAGCTGAGAGTGGTCAATAAACGATACACAATTGCCACACTCACATTTAAGGGTGCTGCATATGCATAGATGTATGTAGCCAAACAGTCAAATTTCAGTTTAGCATTTGCTGGTCATACTCTTTCATACTCTTTCCTTTTATTTAATTCAACGACACTAGACACAAATTATGCCATCCCAATTTATGCAGCGCACTATGCACTTGTCGATGTCATTTGCCGACACAGAAAAAACCAAAATATGAAAAATAGCAAAATTCTAGACAAGCAGGCTCAGCGAGAAGCGAAACACACGCACACATACAGTGACAAATTTTTACCGTTTTTGGTTGCCGCTGACCTGCCGCTTGTCGTGCTCCCTTACACTCATTTCACAGTTTACTTCTGAGAGCGGGGTCTGTGGTTTGTGTTAGACATGCATTTATGTGTGTGTGTGTGTGTGCTTGTTAAAGCTTTAATATTTAGCACCAACTCTAATTTTAACTGTTACAAAAAAATTGAGACCTAAATATAAAACTGCGGGCATTGTTATTCTTTATGCTAATCAGGTTAGTGGCGCGTCCGCTATCTAATGTGGCGCCATCTAGCGTTAATTTCTATATGTCGAACAAGGTCTTTCAATAATTTCAATTAGTTTTTATATGGTTTTGTAAACTGGAAAAACTAGTCATGAAAAAAAGGGAACTAAAGGGAATACTCTAAATAGAGAGATCTAGTGAACTATTTGTTTAGGTGAGGCGACACATATGTAGACATTAAATACAAACAACAACACACACACGCACATACTTAAACAAAGAATTGTTATCTGTGTGTGTGTTTTTTGTCATGGCGAATATCCCTTTATGATTTTAATGCGAATTTTATATCCTGCTGTTTCGCGATCGAAGGATTCTGCTACAGCTCCTGAGGCTTGTTTGTTTTTGTTTGGTTTGAGTTTTAGGGATTCTTTTGTTCGTGTTTTTATCGTTTATTTTGCTTTCGCCATGTTATATTTGTTATTTGGTTTGCGTTCGGATGACAATTCAAAAGATATTCGAATTTTTCGGTTGATTTTTCATTAAGGATTATCAAAAGATTATATCTGTTATCCGAAATGAAAAAATTTGTTTGAATTTTGGTTCTATTTAATTTTTAATAGTTTCAACTGATAATTTAAGAAAAATTACCTAAGAGAATAACCTTGCTTAAGTATCTGTTCAACAATATATACATTTTGCTTGTAAAAGTAAATAAAAACTTCATTTGAAGCTTTCTTTCTTAAATACATTCACGAATGAAATTTTTTGAAATCCATGGTAAAAAACAAAGTTTGATTTTCTCTTAACTTATCGCTAAGATAAAAAAAACTTTCAGAATTGCACAGACAATAAGTTATTCAATACCAAGATAATCTAAAGAAATTAAATAAATATATACATAATTTTTCTTAAACATTTTTTTGCACCTCATTATATATAAATGTATGGATATTTAAAACCAGGCGCAGCACAAAATGGCAACCCTGCACGGCGCACACACATAAGCACACCCACACACAAACACGCACATAAAAAAACACCCGCACTTTTCGTTCCAAGGGATATAATTATGTATTTATGCAAATTTTGTTGCCGTGTCGAAATGTTGTTGGCATTGAAGTTGAAGTTGCAAAGCGTCGCCTCCATATTGTCGCATCATTTACCATTTACGAAATTGTTTAATTCAATTAAATAATTATATGCATATGCTTTTTTTTTTTTGTCCCCCTTCGAAACACATACTACATTAGCACAAAAAAGTCGCCCTCTCAAGTTGCACCACCCGCACCGGCACCCGCACCGCCGCCACCCACTGCCAAATTACGAGCAACAATAAACTTTTGTCAACATTAAGGTGGCGGGTGTCTTAAGGGCTGTGGAAAGGGGGCTGGTTGCGGGTGTGTGTGCGTGTGGGTGTAACAAAAGTCTTAAGCCAGAATACACAGGGAGTGTGCCGTTAGCTAATTCATAAGTGTATGTGTGTGTGTATTATGTAACGCGAAATTCATTTACGTAATGCGTAAAGGCTGAATGGAGGAGAAGAAGGAGGAGTTGGGGAGATGCGGGTGGTGGCAAAAGATTTGACAAGCTCATATTAAACTTTATGCACGGATTTTCCTCAGCATTTTTATTTTATTTTGAGTATAAGGCATAACTGAAATTCGATTCCGAATGCAAATCCTTTTATGGGTTTCTCAGTTTCGATTTTGAGTTCGTAAAAGCCACCTTAAAAGATTTAGCGCCGCGTATTTATGGCCTAGCATGGCAATGGCAAGAGTAAAATGAAAAGAAAGCCGCCTCCAAAAAATAAATACACTTAAATGTGAAATAGTCAAACATTCACACACACACACACACACACACACCATTGCTTAGATCATCATTGAAATGCAGCTCAAGCAAGTCTATGATATTATTGTTTTTTATTTTTTCGTTGACATTTTTAATTTGATTTTCTTATAATTTGGATTTTGATTGAAAATTAAAGGCAAGTTCACGTTGTGCATACCAAATGAGAGAACAAATAAGTCAGCCGGGTTGGGAACTTAAAGCCCACACGCACCTTCAGGGTCATTAAATTTTCTATTTCCCAAGCTCAGACAAGTCGATTGAATTTAGTTCAAGTTTTTCTCTATCGTTTATCATCATCAGTGTTCAAATATAAGTTCGAAGTATGTATAATAAAAAGTATTTTTTTTTTTAGTTACAGACTTAGATTCTTTTGCTTTTTATACTCATTTTCCCCATTTACTTATATATTAGTACATTAGTGTTATAACTAAAGTTAAATGAAACTTATTTTATTCAAATGTCATGCGAAGAATATATTCAAATAAATATACAAATTTTCTCATATTTTCTAGTTCATAAAGCCAAGTCTAGTATATTTTTTAACAAAGTTAAAAAGGAAAAAACATTTATTTATTACATTAAAATTTTTATAGACTTCTTGAGATTGAATTTTACATATTTAGCAAATTTCTTGTAGCTTCATAGTTATATTCGTATCTTCTTTATCATTGCTCTTTCCAAATACTAATGGATTGTAATCGATAGTTGCCCAAGTTGACAGTTTTCACAAAAAAACAAATTTTCCCGCAAAGATATATGTAATTAAAAGCAAATAAAAGAAATTGATTGGAAAAATATCATATTTCCACAATTGTGTAAATAAAACTACCACCAGAAACAATTATTGTAAATTGCTGGAATTATGCCGATTTAAGTGTAATGCAATTTTCAGTAGATACTCCAAATAGAGATGACAACTGCGAAAGAAAAAAGAAAGGACAATTTTTCAAGTAGAAAGAAAAGAAATTCAAATGTTTTCAGTTCTGTTGGAGACAAGGAACAATGAAATAATTGATATGTAAAATAATATTTGATCGCATCCAGCGACAAATCTCTAATGATCCTTCGTTTCTTCTTGCGGAATACATTGGCCTTTGTGATGAGGCTGTTGATTCTGGGCATTGTCAAATGTTTGGCTCACATGCTGTGCTCTTAATATAATATAATAATAATAAATCCTTAATAATTTCACAATCATCAAAAGAAGGCGACACGACACGACACGCACACAAACAGACGCTACAGATTGGCATTTAATGGAGGGACACGATGGTATGCGATGGTATGGTATGGTATGGGATGTACCGGGCTTAATGAACTCGAGCCCAAAACAACAAAACGGCGGTTGACAAATTTCCCTTTGGCAGCCAGAAATCCTTGTGCTGATCCTTAGCACAAACACACACACACATATATTCGAATAAAATTTCATTAGGTTGCACAAACAACTCTGTCTCTTTCTCTCTCGCTCGCTCTCTCTGTCTTTGTCACAGCTTTGTGTTAGATATTGCGGTTGATTGCACACGATTTGAGCTGAGACTGATGTGACGATGCTTAAGACCTGAATTTTGAGCCTTAGGTTGATGTTGATACCGAAATTTGAGGTACATTAAATCCCCCTATAGGCACTTTTAGCTAACATTTTCAGCTACTGTAACTATTGTCATCCAAACCATTGTGAACTTCTGCAAAGGGGGAAAAATCAATTTTCGGGATCTTCTTAGATCTCTCGCTCTCACTTTTCTTTTCATTATCATCTGCACAGAGTTGCTGTACTATATTATATTGTCCTATAAAACATTGCGCCATATGGAACCTTTGTTGTTGACCGCGTTTTATTGATATTTAATTTATTTTCTATTTGTTCGCCTGCGCATTGACGACACAAATTACATATTGACACGCTGATGGTTTTTTAATATGCACACATACACCCCCTACACCTATTGGGTGGGATGGGAAGGGGTGGGAAGGGGAGGGGTTTGCTCATCTGTCTGAAGCTTGAAACAATGTAAACGAAATTCATTTAATGAATTTATGCATTTAATTTATTGGCCGCGGCAATTTTTATCAAAAAATTTGATAAAAACTCAGACAACAAAGGGTAGGGAACCACTCAATCGATCCCCGGACCCGGTTACAGTTAACAGCTCTACGGCCATACAGTTTTCTGGCTTCATTGAACACACAGTCAACGTCGCCGCTCCCTTTGCTGCAGACATTAACATTAACAGATGCGGTTATGTTGGTTAACAAACATTCGGTTTTTTGTTTTTTGGTTTTTATTGGCAGTTGAATTTTCGATTTTTAATTAAAGCGTAAAATATTTCGAATGCCAAAGTGGAGATGGTCTGATATTCTTTGCTCAAAATGGCAGATTGTTGAAGTAAAAACTTTTTTTTTTAGAAATTCATATAACAAAAAAATAATTTAAATATATTTCAAACGTGCTAGTTTTTAAAAATGCTTTTGAATTAGTAAATTAAATATAATTATTAAAGTGTAAGTTCATAAAAAAAAGAAATAGTTTGTTCCCATAAAGTGGTTTTAACACCTTTACTTCATGCAAATCGTTTTTAAAATGTTTTCCTTGTGAAATATATAAAAGATATAATCCTGAAACTGCTCCGAACTCTTAGAACTATTGCTTTTTATTATAAATTATGTTATAATGAAATATTCAGACGTTAATTTCTTTGTGGTTTTTTATTAATTTCTAAGCTGCGCGGTTTCCATTCTTGCCAAAACAACGAAACAAATCCAATTAGGGCGACAAATGCATTTATTTGATATTGACGGTAGTCGTACTACTAGCAAAATATTGGGAAAAACAACAACCGCAACAAAATATCGAAATGCCATCGGGTTGCATTTTAAGGGCTTCTTTTGTCGACAAGAGGGAGTAAGTGGTGGGGGTGGGTGCTCCATATAAATGCATTTATTCTTATATATGTATGTACATAATCAAACTATTTTTCTATGCCTTGGCATTAAATTCAATACATGTAAAAGGAAAAGGAATTAAAAAATAAAATAGAAATGCATTGAAATAAGCCAACGACGACACATGAAAAGGCAAAAACAAAAGCGTCATTGCAAATACGATTAAATTACAAGCTTTAACTGTGTGTGTGTGTGTGTATTTTTTGTGTTTTGTTTGGCAGAGGGAGGAGAGGGAAAAGCGCTTAATACACACATTAAACCATAGAAAATACAGACAAACAAACATGCAAAAAAAAATTCAGATATGCTCAAATAGGAAAATTAAAAATCAATAATATTAAATTGAGCCCCGACTGGTGGTGGGCGGGTGTGTGTGGGCGTGGCATTAGCATTATACAGTGTACTTCTTCTTGTTCTTCTTGTTTTCATTTGCTTTTGCGAAATGATACAAAGGAAAAACAAAAAGTAAGAACTTAAGCGTATTAAATTGGATTTGCCATCAAAGCTGCAACCAAACAGCCAACAAATGCGACAAAAATACATATTCACACACTTTAGTATGTATGCTTGTGTGTGTTTGTAAATTTGCATTTGTATACAGCATTTTACATTTCTAATATTACATACAAAATACGAAGTATTAAATATTGTGAAAACTTTTCTGGTTAAAGCTTAATTTGATAGCACTTTAAATGCGAAATAAATATATTTAATACTCAAAGAAAAGACGAGAATTGTAAGGTTGAACACCCCTGCAAATCAACAATGTTGCCATCAATTTGCTGTGTTGACATTAGGCCAAAAAAAAAAAACCCAATAAATGGAAATGCATTAAAAATTGATGTACGATGCTATTTACGCTCATAAATTTGTAGCTATTTAGCGGTTACAGCAACAACAACAACAACAACAAGAACAACAATAAAAAACCTACAAATTGTCAACACAAGACAAACAAAAAACAACAGACGCTCCTCAAGAACAAGAGAAAACTGAAATATTACACTCGAATATTAAACAAAACCGAAGAAATAAAATGAAATGAAGCGAAGCGGAAGCCAAGCAAAACATTTTCCCAAACGAAATGAAAAAAAAAAAAAAAAACCGAAGAACATAAATGAAAATAAAACATAAAAATAGAATTGACGATGCGTTGACAGTTGAAGGTACTTGGAGAAGGCATCTGGAAAGAGAAGGGAATGGCAAGGGCAAGGGAAGGGAGCGTTGACAATGACAATGACTCGACCCGCAGGATACGTGCCCCATATATAATAATATGTATGCAGAAGATATATACTTTTATTTATGTCCGACAGTCAAAAAGATAGAGGCAATGCGCAGGCAGAGACAAACAGGAATATGCGATAAATATTGCTATTGGGTCAACAATGGAATTTCAATTGAAAGTGCTTCAGATATGAAGCGAATATCTATTATAATTATTGAAAGATAACACAAATAATGTAAAGCTAAAGCACTAATTGAAATCAAGTTGACCTTTCAAAAAAGAAGCAATAAACAAAAAAGAAATTTAATGGCTAGATAAGTCGACTTAAGAGATTTTCCTGTTGCTTTTCAAGTATAGCTTTGAAACAAATAATAAAAATTAATAATCTTTGCAAGCGAAAAAATCCATCATATTTCATAATCGGTGAGTTTGATCTTATCTAATTTTCATGCATTTGCGAAGGAATCGAAAGTCGGGAATGTCATAATTGGTTTTTAGGGTTTCCAAGATGTTGAAAAGAAATAGTTGTATTAACCATATACTTTTTAACTAATTTTTCTCGGCGTGTACATTTCTTACGACCATGCTTAGTTGCATTGCAAGCTTCATTTTATAGGTGACTCTAACTTATCTCAGTTCAGTTAAACAAAAGCAGGTTTTAAATAACAAGTTAATCAAAGGTTTCCTCATTTTCTTATAAATTAAAGCAGTTTTCTTTTACTATCATGGTGACACATGTCAAAATATGACTCATGCATGTTGTTTTTTTATTATAAGACTGAGTTCTAAGTTCAACTAGTTCACCTAAGGGTTGCGTCCTTCGTCCATGCGCCATAGATTTTTCGTTGTATAAAATCGAAAAACAAACAAAAGAATTTTTAAATCAAAAGCAATAAATTCGATGACATTTATTGGTTTTCTGCTGGGTGTCATGAGGCACAACAGTTCATTCCTTGCATCATTTAGCCCCGTCCTTATGAGATAGTTGACCCCATCAAAACGGGGGATGACACTCTATCTGTCTATCTGTCTGCGTATCACCGTTCGGGTTTCAGTTTCTCGTGCGGGTGTCGTTTTCCGAATTTACTTCGTTGGCACAGTTTAAAGAGGCACTTGAAACTGGCTTCCGTATGGGTCGGGCCTCGTCATTAGCCCGAAAAGCAAAAGGCGGACGACGCGTGCCATAGTTCATACCCAATAGACCCCACCCACCCTACCCTCTCGTTAAAAAGACCATAGAAGTGCCAGCCAGGAACATAAAGCCAAATAGTTCCGTTTGATAGCTGAATCTTTCACTAGTTTTCAAATAATAACAATAACAATAAACCGGACAATGGACAATAGACACTGCGGTGGCTTGCTAGTTGGAGTAGGATAACCTTTGGCACCCCAAACTAATGAATGCGAGGGATGGACAAAACTGGACAAAGGTCAGCCAGTTTAAATTGTGTCATGTTCGCATTTCTGA
The DNA here is from genome assembly GCA_030179655.1 of Scaptomyza flava. NCBI lineage: Eukaryota > Metazoa > Arthropoda > Insecta > Diptera > Drosophilidae > Scaptomyza > Scaptomyza flava. The sequence continues at coordinate 21,707,742 of JARNME010000029.1, read as the reverse complement.
CAACTCGAATCTTTCCCTTTTCCAATTCACATTTTCATTTTCCTCACTTCACATGTGAATGCAGCCGTTCTTCCTGTTCAAAAATTGAAATATTACACATTTTATTTCGAAAAACAGCAGCAGCAATTGCTTTTGAAAATCCAGACAATAACCTTTTGCCCACACAGCGGCATATGACCCCGAATGACCAAAAGTTCTTTTGGCACAGGACATTTAACAGCGCAGATACTATTTGCCATTTTCGAACTGCTTAATGTGTCATCTATGATTGGGTTTCCCACATATCTCAAAATCCGTTAATCAAAAACCACGCTAATGACATCATTCTCATTTCAACGCTCAAATACGCTATAAGTGCTATTGCAATACAGTTAGCTCAGTCGCTTGACGATCCTAACAACTCCTATCGGTCGATGTTGCGATTGTCCGCGATTTATGTATTAAGAGTTAGAAAAGCAAATATAGTAAATATATTCCTTCAACAACCTTTATAAGTTAAAGAGAGCTAATAACATCTTTTCATATTGCACAAGATATTTATAGCTTTCAGCTTCAAATCGCCCCTCTTTGAAGTCAACTTTCTCTGGTAGCAATTTTGAACTTCAGAAGAGGCTACGCCTCCCATCACCACAATCTAGAAACGATTTATGAAGCTGATTAAATTCAATAGCAATTCATATTTAAGCCAATTAGGGTAAACGATCTTTCTCTATATCTAAAGCTCTAGCTCAATGGAGCTCATCGTGAAGTCGGCACTAATTGGCAGGCATTTAACACTTTCTCCTTCCTCTCTGCCCTTACAAACCGTTCAAGTAGAGGCCCTTTAAAATGCTTTCCGAGTCAAAATGGAAGGCACTCTTTGTCTAATCGTTTCTTTTCTTCAAATATACTCGGCTACTTGGCCATGGGGATCATCATCAAGTCAAACGGGGAACGAAGTTGACGGGGAAGGCAATGCATGATGATGTTCTCCCCACGCGCCATACGATGATTAATCGCTGTGAAAATGTTTCGTTTTCATAAACAATTTTTTAATAGGCCCCCGAGCATGTTTGGGGTCAAAGCGATTGTGGGTGGGGTTAAAGAGTTAAATCGTTTCGAGTGTATCTTTTGTTGCTGTTGGACTTAATGCATATGACTTGACTTTGTTGACTCCAGGCAGTTGTTGCAGCATGTTGTTGCATTTGAGCATCTGTGAAAGATGGTTTCATGTTTGGAATTTAAAAAGAGTTGATAAATCAAAATGTTTTTGTGAAAACACTTCGAACGCCCCCAAAAACCAATTGGTGTGTGCCTGACAAATGTGCATTGCTGTGTTGGTGTGGGAGAAGCGAGAAAAAAGGTGTTAATTGTTAGCAATTAGAATGAATTTTCCTCCTTTTGTATCTCTCAGATATATTCATAATCAAAGAACTGCAACTAACTAAGTTCACTGAACGATGATATAACACAAAGAAGGAAAATAACACAAATGAAACTATAAATAAAATACCAAAAACGAAACATTTTCCCTGTGAGTGGGGCGAGTTTTTCCGTGACAGTGACACTGAATTGGCACGTGGCAGGAAAAAAACGAAACAAAATGAAACAAAAAAATAATATTATGAAGTTATGTGTTGCATGACACATATCAAAAGAAAACTGTTCATAACAAATGCTTGCAACAGGTGAAAAAACAATTTTACCATTCGAGCTGCAGCTAAAACGTTTTTCAAGCATTCTAAAAACATCTAAAACTATCTGTAGTGCACTAATTATATCTATCATTTTATGGCATTTAAATTGCTTTCTAAAAGTCAGAGCAACAACAATTCCGTAGACCATCGTTTCAGCTATAAATCAGAGCTGTATCTCATACATTTAAGAGCATAAAAAACTATGAGCTAAATATGTGCATAAGAACTGAAAACAGGTAGAAATAGATAGAATGTTGTTTTTAATATTGGTTTGCACAGCGGTTGCATTTTATTCAAGGACAACTTTGCATTGTGCCTTTCTATCTTTTGGTGCGATTATCGTTATGAATATGAAGCAATTATATATTTATGAAGTTCATAACGATGCAAGTTATGAGGTCATCTAGAATTCTATTGTTTGAATACACTCTCTTTGCTGGCAGGACATTGCCTTTGTTTCGTTTAGTAACCTGTTTAGAAGCGACAGCTGTGTTTACCGCTGAAGAAGTAACCTTTGCGCCTTATGTCAACTAAAACTTCTCGTCGCACAACAGAAAAATATATTTATTCATTCGATATCCAACATTCATAAACGTTTGGCTTAAAATTCGCAACACAAAATATACATTTTTGTTTCAACTAAAAATTCCCAAAGAAATTTTCCATTTCTTTTTGTCGAAAATTCAAAAAAGTCGTTATGGATTACGGTAACAATGGATCTGAATTCAACTGGAGCTATATGGGAGGAGTAGGAGGTAGCCAGGGCGCTCAATGCGGCGGCGGCCAGCAGAACATGCCTGTCTATCCTCATGTAAAACAGTGTTGGTCAACTAATAATTTGATTTAGTCATTTGTTGATTTTGTTACTAGATGAGCCAAATGAATGCTGGCTGGGGTAATGGCGGTCATGGTGGTGATGCTAGCCGTCAATGGTTGCACTCAAATCAAGCCAACTCTTTTGGACAATCAATGGCTCAGAACTCTTCACCACCGGCTGAATATGAGGCATACAATCAGTCAATGATGCGTTCCTATGCAAGTATGCCCAAATCGGGCGGTGATGAAATGGGCCACAACATGGCCATGAGCCATATGGGTGGTGGTGGCAACAACTATGCCAGCTATGGCGGTAGAATGTCGCACAATGGACTTGGTGGCGCCATGGGACATGGTGGACACCACATGGGTCATAGCAGCTGGTAAAAGTTAGCCATAGCTAAGATCCATGCTTTATTCCTCTCAAAAGTAATACCAATTATCAATAAACTGTCCATAATCCAAACTTAAGCGATCGATCGGTTAATCGATATTTAAATTATGCAGCACTGTTTCCGTGTCCCTTCTCTCTCTCTCTCGCGCGAGGTCAGAAGCGGGCTATTAACCTATGATTTGACGGGTGTTGTGACCTCTGTCAGCACGGATCTTCTGCATAGCGAAGAGGGGGTTTGGGTGGTGTTGGGTAAAATTACATAAACAATGCATATATATGCATGTATAAATTATGATGATACTATTAGTTAGCATGTCATTTGGCAGCGCTGCCATAAATTACACACAAGCAACAACTGCAACGAAGACACCGCCCTGCCACCACTTCGCTTCGGCATATGCAACTAGCTAATATTATAATATTGGGGTGGGCTGCATGTAGAATATCTCGTTTGTCTATTATGTACAGACACGTGTATAATGCTCTTTGTTTTTGTTTTCTTCTTTTTTTTTCTGTGCGTTTTTATTAATAAATTTCCATAGTGAATTTTGGTTTTTTGGGCGCGTGTTTAATGATCTGTCGCTGTGGATCATGGTTGTGTGTGGATTAATGGTAAACCAAACGCATTTTTCATTGAACAAACATACCATTGCAGAGCATATTTTCGGTTTGCTTGTTGTTGTGAGCATTTTTTCTTGGTTTTTTAGGAGCTTCGATTGAATATTTATGTCGCCGCCATTCGCCATACAGCCATACGGCCGAGTTCAGTCAACTATCTATCGAAACGACTCTGCTCCAATTATGAGCAACCATTCGTTGTGCTCCAAATGTTTGTGAACACCATTCGACTACGAGTTGTTTCCGCAAAACGTGCCTCATACAATTACAAGTCACGTTCACAACAATAACACCGTTTAAATATGCAGAGGAATACTATACTAAAGGGACTGAAAGCGTTTATACTTTATTTATTTAACTTTTTTGTCAACTACAAAAAACATTCTAAATTTTTTAATCATAAATATTTTACAGAAATAAAATAATAAAATCATATGGAACTTTTCCTTTTAAGAAAAACATCAACAAAGTAAAATATTTATAAGTTTTTTAACCGAAAAAGAGCTTCCACATTCGCTTAGAACCTTTTAGTTGTTAAGGCATGTTACTAAATGTCTTTCTTTACTTTTCTATGTAAATGTCCCCAAACACACAATAAAGTGTTATGGAAAGAGAAAAAAACACGGTGACTTTGTTGTTCATTTGTGTTGCCCTTTCACGTTAAGTACATGAAATTTCCTAGGTTTTTTTTTTAAAATTTGTTATTTTATTTGGTTTTTTATTTCGCTTTGCTTGTGTATCCCTTTAGGTTTGGTTTTCTATGCACTTCTTTAATTGTGTTTTTATATTTATTATGTAATTTGCTCAAGATGCATTTCAAATGTCACTTTTACCTCAATTCAAAATGTATTTTTAATTTATTTCGACGATGCTATCTCAAGCTCATTGGGTTCATCATCTTCAATTTTGTTTTTAATGTGGCTTTTGAATTTAAGTTAACTTTGTTTAATGCATATTTTTTTAAGTTTAAGCTCAAGTTGTCTTCATTGTTGCGTCGGTAATGAAATTTTTTATGATTGGATGCATTAACATTTTGTGTAAGTTTTCGATTAAAATACATTGTTGTCTTTATCGTACCTTAAGTATTGGTTTTATTGCCCGCAGCTTTAACTGTTTTAGATATTTATAGGTGAAAAACTATTGAACGGCATTTGATTTGATGCAGAGTAACATTCTAACTTTAACAATACATATAAGTGAAAACATAAATCTTTTCCTAACATTTATTTAGTGCCACTCTTCACATCTGATTTTATTAAATGCTAGTATATATATTAAGTAGAGGTGATCCCATTACAAAAGACTAGTTGAATTTCGCTGTGAAATGTGCAGCAAAAAAATATGCGGCGGTCAGCCATAAAATCAACACTTTGGTTAGCAAAACAAACCGTTTAATGCAAAATAAACAAAGTCAAACACAACAAAAACAACTAGATACACCTGGACAGCAACAACAACAAGCATGTGAATAGATACTATAGTGTTGAAAAGGGCGTGGCACTTGCATCACACACAACACCCATTTACAAAACGTGAGCTGCAAAAAAAAACGAACAGAAAAAAAAATGAAACTTTGCGCTCAATTTGTACTACAACATTTTTGTTAAAAACCGCAAAAATCAATTGACAGTTTCAACAAGTGTGTGTGTGTGCGTGTGTGTGTGTGTGTGTTTGTGTTTAACTGAAATTAATATGCAACACTTTTTAGTGACTTTTCTATTGAACGTAATTGAATCATAGTAAAAGAGTCGAACGCGTTTGGCTTTTAGCTTGAATATTGAATATTATTGACAACTCTTGAATGCAACGCGTTGTTAGTTGACGTTGACAACTCTATTTTGTATTTCTATATGTTGGTCACCCGTTGCGTTTTTCACTGCATTTATCATTCGCATTAGACTAGAAAGGGCGGTGCCCCGTCTAATCCAGTTGATAACAGCGGGTGGTGCAACGATTAACCCACACAAATGCCACGCGGGCTTGGGATGGTGTCATTTTAAAGTAGCCATTACCACGCCATTGTTTGGCTTTTATGGCCAGTTCCACACACACACATGCGTATTCTCCGTTTCACCCGACCCCCGGAACGATCCAATTTCTTATTGTCTGATTGATATGTCCGGTGGCGTTTTTCCCAACAACTGGGTACGCCATGGGGTTGGAGTTATATGTAGTCACAAATGGTGGTCAGCGCTTTGAGATAAGTTTTTGAGTTGTTGAGCTGGAAATCGTAACAAACTACGCAGCAAAATTATTCTTAGATTTGCGACTTTATTTCTGTTCAGAAACAGACAGAAAGAAAACTGCTGCCGTTTTCAGTTTTAAACAAAGTATTTAGCTATTATTTTTTTAAAGCTAAATGTAACGGAAATTCTTTTTTGTTGAGTTATTTTAGCCCATGGCAAATTCGCATTTATAGCAGACACAAAATTTGATCCATTGTAAATTCAAGCAAGCCCAAAGCTGACTTTAATTTGAAAACGAAATCATCAAATCCTGCAGCAAAGTAAAGTATTAAAAGTAACATTCTTTGATATCTATGAAATGCATTTCGGACACGCGAATTCAAAGAAAAACAATCAAGAAATATTTTCAATCATTTGCTACAGACAAAAATCAACAGACAGACAGATCGACAGACAACCAGAAAGCAAGGGCATCAGTTTTATTTGGCATTTTCTATATATACTATTTGTATTGTTTTTCCCTTTTTCTTTATTTTCAATGGGAAAGAAGGGAAAAAGGGAGCAACAATGCCAACAATTGCGCTAATTTCGAAATAAAATTTTTAATCTCTGGCCAATGGACAATTGCAATCAGCACACGCACTTTTCTACACACATTCGCATTCACATCCACATCCACATCCACCCACATGCCTATGTTTCAGTCTGTCTTGACGCGCGCTGATGACACCCTGTCTGCGGGTCAGCTGACCGTTGGTCAACAGCAGCCGTAGCAGTAGCAGCAGCAGAAGGAGTAGGAGTAACAGGCACAGCCACCCTTGACAATACAACAAAGGGAATTGTCAAAATTAACGAACGATTTTTGGCGATTTAACGCTCAAAAATTCGAATCGAAGATGAAATTCGATGCTTTTACTCTGCAGAAATTGCAATTGAAATTGTTTGTGTTTGTCCGAGTCGTTTGTGTTTGTGTTTGAGTACACTCAAAAAAATACAGTACATACATAAAAATAAGTGCAAAACTAACCAAAATATCCGAGCTATAATGGTTCATCGGTCTTAGCCAATTTATTTCAATTAATTTCTAGCTTAAAGCTTTATAGTTCTATTATTTTTATAGCTAATGCTTTTTTTTAAGTGTGTTGGAGAAAGGCCAGTGGAGGTCGAGTCGAGTAAGCGGATTTGTAACGCCCACAACAATTTGTTACGGTCCCAGACAATGCGTGTGTCAGATTCCTTTATTTTTGATCTCACTGAATTAGGTGCCAGGTCGAGGGACCAAAAACTAACAACAACCATAACAGTAAGGGTAACAGTAGCAGCAGGCGGTCAGTCCGAGAGTTCAATTCATGGTTTGGTCGTTTGAATCAAACGCCACTTTTCGACGTCTTTTACACTTTATTGTTGGCTGCATTTTGACGACCAAATCCAGTCGAAAAAGTCAGCAGACAGAGGGAATGGACTGATGGTCCAATCTACTGGCAAGGTGTTGCCTTTGTGCCAATTCATTAGTTGAGCCGGCGGCACCTACGCCCTGCTCTAAAGGTAGCGTTGAGTAGTGCGGGGCGAAACACGAGTTTATCACGCGCTAGACACGTGAGCAACAACAATTGTATTGGTTTCTTTTGTGAATTGTTTTAATTACTATTGATTGAGTTTAATGTTTTGGCTTCGACGGCTTTCTGGCAATAAATAAATGAATGGAAAATTATTTAAAAGACTTGTATCAAAATCAATAGAATGATGATTATTTTTATTCATTTACAATATTACTTTCTTTCTTACATACATTTTTTTCGTTTCAATCTTTTCAATCATGTCTTGACAGCAAAAGAAAAAGCTAACAAACACACATCTTCCATTTAGAAAGGCAGAAAAACCACCCACAAAATTCTGAATACTACAAAAAAAAAAAAAATACTGCTGATGGGATTTTGTACGTTTGCTCGTTTCTGGTTGCTGGCAACCCTTTTTTGGCCATAAAGCAGCAAAAGTGCATAAAAACGTCAGGCAATCTCATAAACAGAAAATAAAATCGAATCGAGAAAAATATCCAACGATATATCTATGCATAAATCGTGCCAAATTTGTGGCAAGGGAAAATTGCGACTGCGACTCCAACGGAGAACCGCAGACGTCGCGCCAGCCTTGGAATATCTTATTTCATAAGCAAATAAGACATAAAGTAAACGCCAGAAAGTGAACCCCTTTCGAGCACGCACATATACATACATATATATGTTCCTGCCCCACCACAAAAAGCAAATATAAACAGTCATACATACAAATAAACTTATACATAGCATATCCTATATATGTATATATATATATATATATATTAACGTAAAGTTTACGCAGATTTTGCCCACAACATGCTTCGGCTGCGAAAAGCCAACGCAGACTCCATCAAAATTCTGGCCACAGAGCAAGCCGCACGCAGCCACCGTCCCCCAACCCCTGCCCTCTTTCTTACACCTCCATCTCCAGCTCACGTTCAGCGTTCAGCGTTTTCGCCTCAAGGGAGTTGCCGCAGCGAAAAAGGGTTGCGGCTGCACCTTAACACGATAGTATATGGCCGTAACGGAACGGGGAATCAAATGGTTTGGCTTGGAGTTGGGGTTGGGGTTGGAAAGGGGGCGCGAGTTGACAAAAGATTTTGACTTTCGCTTTGGCGCAACTCGCCTTCAAAAACGACAAAAAAGCTTGAAAGTGCGTGACGACCCCAAGGATTTAGAGGTTTCGGTATCGTATTAATAAATACACTGAGTGAAAAAAGTGATATCTTACATGCATCTCATTTGCATTTTGGAATAATAGTTAATAGCTATGAATAATAGTAAAAGGATTCGATTATATTAAAAATGAGGATCGATCTTCTTAATACTGAAATTGAATAATACTGTTGATCAACAATAAAAAGGCTTACCATTATGCTCAGTGTATGAGCTTGTGGGTGTTTTTGGTTGCTTGAATTTGTCTGTTTTGTGCTTTTACAAACTCCACAAAGTTAATAAACTTGTCAAAATCGACGAGGTCACGAGGCAGCGAAGCGTTGAAGCTAAAACTGCTGCAAACACGAAACTCACAATACTCTCATTCTGTATTATTCCGGCTACTTATGTGGGTTTCGGCTTTTTTGTCCTGGCCCGTAGCTACAGGGGTTTGGTTCAGTTACCTTTTGTATGAGCTGGCACGGCTGCTAATCGATTTCCATGACCAGCGGCCGCCGTCACCTGCCCGAGTCAACAAAGGATTACACAGACGCCGGCCAGCCGATCGTTCGTTCGAACGGTGCATCTGCGTAAAAGGGGGAACTGACCTAAGCCTCGAGGCGTTGGCTGTGACGCCTGCGCACAGAGAAAGAGCCAAAGAAAGAGAGCGAGAGAGAGAGAAAGACAGATCGTAAGTCGCATAAAATTCAAATAAATTATCAACTCGTTCTCTCGCTTTTGCCAGCATTGTGCGAGTTCCATTTATCATTTGTTTGTGCTGTAACTCTGGACATGGGCTTAGTTTTTGTTTTGTTTCGTCTGTGTTTGGAGTGAAATAAGTAGTTGTTGCAGTTGTTGTAGGAGGGGTTCACTAAGCATTGCCTTTCACATTCGGTTGCAGCCGTAAGCACTTCGCTGCCTCTTCCTCTATGCAATTCACAATTTTATTTTCATTTTATTACACGAAAACAAAGACAAATTACATAAAATATGTCTGCACATATACATATATATGTATGTGTTGCTGTTGTCTCTTTGTACCTGTATGCATCTTTTGGATACTCAGTCAGTTGGCCCACACCTTGAGCCGAGGAGGCATCTGCATTATTTTTATTTTATGTAAATTGTGCCGCCAACTCAAGTTAAAGCACCAAAGCCAAAAACAGCCATTAACTAAAAACCCAGTCGAGTTCATCGCGCTTGAAATTGCTAAAGGAAGTTGTTACTTTGTAATTAAAATTTGAGATTGATTAACTTATTGTTCGTGTGAGTTTTACAACCCGAAACTATTACCGACAATTTGATGGTTTGATTTGTTTTTAGTCTTTTTTGATGGCGCTCTTTGCTTGTCCTCCTTTCTTTCTCCTTCAATACTCCTTCGCTCTTCATACCAAATGTCTTCGCCTGTTGGGTTATTGCACTCGTTTTAATGAGACCACAGAAATCTTTGTCTGTCTGTCGTTCTTGCTTGTCTTAAGGTGTTGCTTTTAATTGTGCACAATTTATTGCTAGACATTTTAATTTGAATTTGAATTTGATTTTGCTCTCTCACGGCCAAAAAAGGGCCATTCTTTACACCTGTTCAGCGGTATGAGTTAAACTTAACTATCGACACCCAAGAACTTGACATTCAGGTCATTGCATTAAAATTGAAGACATAAATTTATCAAGAATTTATTGTATTTAATGTCAGTCTTGAAATATAATACCAAAATAAATAAAAACTTCTTCAATTTTTCTTTAACTTCCCAAAAAAAAAAGGTTCAGCATTGACCTTCAGTCAACGATTTGCAGATATTTTTCAAAATACATAAAATCACTTAGCTTAAAAGCTGTAAGTGTTGCCCAGGTAAAACGGCACATAAATCTCACCGATTTATTATTCATATGTAGCAATCTTTTGTGGGTATTTTTTGGGGGTATGTAATATTATACAAGCATTTGCTCTTTTGATGCTGACCGACCGGAGCAGGAAGGGCAAGGAAAAACATTCAACTTAAAATTGTATTTCAATTCAATATTTCTTTACGGCTATGGAAGGGTAGAGAGTGAGAGGTAGTTTAGCTGCTGTATCACGTACTGGCCATATTATGGCAAATAAATGTACTCAAGAACAAACACGACCAAATAAAGAAGGGGGGGACAGAATTATTGCCAAAAAGTTTAAAAATTGATTTTCATTTGTTCGAATGTTGCAAAAGGATTTTTCATATATGCTGCTTGCGCTGTTGAGGCCAAACGGTTTCAATTGGAATTGATTTTTCTATGTAAACATAAATAAAATATGAACATAGTAGCAAAGAAAACATATACACGATAGGGTGCACGATTTCCACGATTTGAGTGTGGAGCGGGGGGAACTGTTTGCACGGCAAATATTTTCAAAGCGTTCCCTTTGCTGCTGCTGCTCATCAGCAGTCTCATCCAGTGGCACGCTGGTCAAATAAAGCCGTTGGTAAGTATTTCATAAGTCGCTGACCGAAAACCGTGAGAGCGACAGAGAGAGAGTAGGAGAGACTGGAGGACGTTCATCCTGGCAGATAAGCAATAAGCTCCAAGCTTGATGGACAGCGCAAGTTTCAGTCTCGAGGCTGTGGCAACAACATCCACTCGATGCATGAGGCAGTGGCAGTGGCAGTGCCAGTGCCAGAATTCATTGGCACACGTACGTGTGCACGCCTAATACAAACAAGGACATGAGCTCGGTTCGTGACTGAAAACTTTTTCTGCACTCTCGATCCGGATGAACTTCTCCTTGTCGTACTTTTCGTATTTTATTTCCATCATTTTTATTTTAACTCGAACGCTCGAGCGAGCAGCAGTCCAAAAACTTTTTGCTAGATAAAAATTCCTTATTTATGGCTTAAGGATTTCAAGTGAAGAGTTCTCCACTCTCTTTCTTTTTAGTGAAATTTGTTACCTCTAGAACGGCGCCAAGAAGCACCTAGGTTAAATACTGCAATCGCATTAAAGTTCTTTAAAAAATCTGGTTTTGTTTTCATGGAAAATTTCTTAATAAATGTTTGGTTTTGATGCAGATTTCATTCATTCATTAATACTTATGTGTTGTGTTTGTTTTTGATTTTTCGATTGTTTTTTCATCTTTTTTTTTATATTGTAAGCGACTATAAAATGCTTTCTTATAATTGCTTTTCGATTGCACTATTGAAATAAATTCTTCAGCACAGTTTTTTTTTTAAGTTTTATTATAATTGAAATTCCCGAGCATCGATTAATGCCAACAACGAAAAATAAAAACAAAAGAATAAAAAACAAAAATTGAAAGAAACAAAAAAAATTATTCAAATAAATTAAAATGCAATTAAATAAGTCGAAACGAATTGAAACGCAGCGAATTGAAACGAGAAAGGGTGAAAATCGCAAAATTGTAGACGTGCAATATTTTTTATGTGCTGATTAAAAAACATTCCTTGGATATTGGCCAAAATATGCAGCAGTTGCAGTTGCAACAGCAGCAACAACAGCAGCCACCGCCGAGTACGAGTCATTTCATTTGCATTTACAATGCATTTTTTTGGTTTTTTAATAGCATCAGCTGCGTATCTGTGTGTCTGTATATCTCTGCCCGTATTCGTATCTGTATCTGTATCATCGATTGGGATTGATGGCTCGGCAATTGTTCTTGTTGTTTTTTTATTTCATTTAAATGACAGCTCATTGGTCTCTTTGAAAATCAGCAGTGACACAGTCAAAGTGGTCTGGTGGGGCAGGGCAGGGTTGATTTTTTGTTTTTTTGTGTTTTTCGTTTTGCTAGTGAATCTGCAATTAAGAGTTAAAAATATAATTATTGCAAACAAAACTGAGCATTTCGCAAGAAATCGAATGTCGCCAATTTCTGAGTTCGTAAATCACTTTAAAGTGTGTATGGAACGATTCCCGAACTATTTCTTCGTATCCTAACTTGCTTGCACGACAAAAAAAATGTCTGGTCCGCCTCCCTTGTTTCAGACTCAACCCATAAAGTACTTAGCATTTGGTTTCTATTTATTGCTTGGCATTTAAAAGGCAAATAGTACAAGTATTTTCTATAAGCAGCAATTATATTGATTTTCTTTGTTATTTTTTAATCTGTCTAGATATTTTTTTATTTTTATTATTTTTAACATGTCAATTCAAGTCACACATTCTTTTTGGCACTGAGTTGACAATTCGACAAGGTTTCTCTTTCAACAACATATTTTCGTATAATCGAATAAAAGTGCAATTTTAAGAGGTTTTAAGTGGGGTTATGGACAGGTTCTCTAACACAATAAAATCGTTTAAAAAAATGTATATATTTTGAAAATAGTGTTTGTTTTTAAGCTTCAAAAATAATAATAACAATATTCTACTTTTTTATTTCGGAATATATTACGTTTCTAGTGAAATTTCGTCGCGTTCTTAAGATTATTCTTATGATTTAATCCAAATTATCATTTTTGACTAACTTTTACTACTTAATAATATAATGCATAGTATTTTGTTTTCATTATAAAAAACAATTCATTATTTCCAAGAATTTTTATTGTTTGTAGTTTTTTAGTATATAAAACTGTAGAATACTTCCTGCATCTATAATTAGGACTGGTAAAAATACTAGAATCTAACTTGTATGCGGCTTTTATGGTTCAGGAATAATGTTTTACAATCTTGTGGAATAAATATTTTTGCACAAAACTGTGGAAAGAAATTTACATAAGTCTGCTTGCATGTTTATAGTCAAATGACGGATTGTACAATGCTGTTATAGAAGTACTTGAGGGACACACGTGGCCCAAGCAACTGTACATGTGTGTGACAGAGGGAGAAGGGGGTGGGTTAAGGGTTCGGTCATAGCGTAAGTGTATTGAAAGCCATTTAGTTCGGAGTGTGGGTTTTAGTTTATTTTTTATTACAAACACATACATATATTAATTTTGTTTTTTATTTCACTTTAGTTGGCAATAATCAACGAAGGCGCGTTTTGCATAACAATTACGGCCATCAATGAAAACAGTCCCCCTCCTGCGCCCTAGCCATAATTCTAATTCTTACTTTGCCCCACACAAACACACACTCGCTTATAACTTTATACAAAATGCCAGACGCACGTTCGTATTAGCCCAATTTCGTGCGGGCAACAACAAGAAAGAAAAAAAAAAAACAGTATAAATATGTTGAAAAAAAAGTGTTCATAAACGAAATGTGCGACAAGTTTTTCTATGAACGGGGTCTATCCATGTGGGAATGGTGGCATTATATATACATATATACAAATATATTACTCGATTAAGCTACTTGAATTCGCGCACACGTACTGGCCATAAAAAGGCGTTTTCTAATCTCTTTAATCAAATTTATTTATGTTATTTTTTTGACGAAAAAATTTAATTAATCGTGTTATTTGGTTAGCTTACGCCATAACATGATATCTCTAAGTAAATATCGTGTGAAAAAAATAAAACATTTGAAGAGCAGTCGTGAGGCATCAAAATACTTGTAGCTGTACTTTTGTTTAAGTGTATTCAAACTGAACTAACTTTGACTTTCTTTAAAAACTTAAAACACTGACGGTGAACCATTTCCGCTCTATGCTGGCGATTCGACTCAGTTGAGGGTTGTGCTGATCACCTGCAATTGGTCATGGAATATAAAATTACAGCTCTGACTGAAAGAGTTGAGCATAAAAAACTAAAATTTAAAACATGTGCGAAATGTTAAAGAACAAAAGGTGTAAAGGCTTCTGCTTTAAACACAGTTTTGCATGCTGCAAAAAAATATTAAAACAGCATAGAAAAAGTATTCCCTACATATGTTTACAAACATTTTTCTTATATAGAAACCATTTAACATTAAGTTATTAACTTATAGCAATCTTCAACGAATCAATGTTTGTAAAAGATAATTATTACTGTTCAAAAGTTGAGTGGTTGGCAACATTGCCCAGTGGAAAAAATGGGCATAGATTCAGAGCTATGTCCAACAAAAAGAGGGGGCACCAACGTTGTCAGTAGTCTCCAAGAAGTGCAACTAATTGCTGGCAAGGTGGCAAATCCGATCCACACATCAACAAACACATTTGACGAGCACTAAAACTGCCCAGCGGGCACTTAACCGATTTTAAAATATGCTTGGCTCTCATTTTTTTATGGCCTCGCAACAGCTGCTAAGGACAAGGACAGTCAGTGAGCTATTAACACTCACTGCCCACGGGCTGGATTGTTCTTGTCCTTTTTTCTTTTTGAGCTCAGTGAATGCAATTTATTTCGATTATGGCCATTTGTGGCTGATTCGGAACTAATTAGAGAAGGCAGCCAACATTTATGGTTTATGTTCTCACCGAAAGTAAAAAAAAACCCATTCTTAAAAGCTTTTACATGTAATAAGAAACAGGAATACCTCTATATGCATTTGCATATGAATATGCATTTTTTTGCATGTAACATTGTAAATTTGTGGACCGCATGAAATAAGTTCTTATAAAATTGGCTTGGTTGCACTCTTCACAAAGTCAAAACATTTAAAAAATGTGTGCGTATTTATCTCGAAACTAGTTCAAGAAATATGCTACATTTTTACTGAAAGATTTTTTAATATTGTTGATTTTCCATCGAGTTGTTCTACACTTATTAAAATGTTTTCCATATAAAAATACCCTTCAAAGTAAAGCCTATATTCAAGTTAAACTATATATTGCGAAGTATTTAAGTCCGCTCTAAGTGAATGATTTATTGTATCGATTATACCTTTCCTCAGTTTTCAAACTATATTCAATGAATATTCTTAAGCTAATTTATCATATTTGTAGCTCATTACAGATTATTTAAATACAAATGAGATAAAAACAAAGCGCTCTTGCAAACATCTTATAAATATGTAATAATTATTACTTAGCTATTCAATTTATTACAAATACAACGTGTTTGGCATTTATGCATTTCAAATGGCCGAGCGACTAGTAGCTGGAAATCAAATTGTAAATACTATTTACTCATACGGATTGTCATAACTCTCGATGTAGCTTGTTTAGTTTCAAGGTATTATCTCTCATACTGAATATTCACTACTTGGTTGCCAATTTATTGGCGAGCTGTGGCATCGATTGCCGCTCGATAAACGAAACTCGGCGGCGGTGGCGGCGGCTTGCCAGCGACAAGTTATGAATATAAAATATGCACAAATATGCAATGTGCAATTGTTGCAATGTGCA
This sequence comes from Scaptomyza flava, assembly GCA_030179655.1. Classification (NCBI taxonomy): domain Eukaryota; kingdom Metazoa; phylum Arthropoda; class Insecta; order Diptera; family Drosophilidae; genus Scaptomyza; species Scaptomyza flava. The sequence goes on along the minus strand of JARNME010000029.1, from coordinate 21,692,152 downwards.
ATGCAATACAAAGCAAAACGCAAACACGAATAAAGCATGTCAACGTAATAACAAAATATAATAAAGCAAATTATTAAACAAATGCAAAATGCAAATGCAAACTGTTCGATGTGCACAGGCATATATGTATGGATATATATATAGTTTAACGAAACGATCGCTGACCGTGGACTTATCTATAATCAAAGACTAGAAGTAAACGCTCTAAAAGCTCCCGTCCCAGTCGAACTTTTCGTTGTAGTCGTCGAAGTGGAAATCTCAGTCCCGATTCCAGTCCTCAACCAATAACAACAACAACTTAGACAGCAGCCCACATAAACATTTTGTCGTCGCATGCGATACGATTTCAATTTCCATTCGAGTCGTTTTGAACCTCGATCCGCTTCATCAACGAAGGTTTTTTTTTTTGTTTGTTTGTCTTGGCTGTCGCACAATTTGTTTCTTTCTACAAATCGTCTCGATGCTGCAACACCATAGTGATAGACCAGAGACTGGCTTTGTATGTTTCTGTCGAACTGCTCACGAGAGTGGGTGGAGCAATCTAAACTTGAACAGCAACAGACAGATTATTCAATATTTTATACGTTATTGCTTGTAGCTTGATTCAAAACTTGGAGAGATCATCTACATTATGTAGTTATTTGAAAAGCTTTTGAAAAAAGTCTTAATAAGCATCACAATGTCAATGGCCATTGATTTTAGTTAGTTGAATATCTATTGAAACTTTAGCCTTTTTGGTATCTGAAGGAGTTTACAAAAAACAAGGCCAATTCCAGTTTTTGTACCCGCCACAGCGAAAATCATATTTGAAATTTCGCATTTTTAATTCGTAAACGGAATTCCATTGATGAATTGTTTGTTGTTGTTGTTGTTGTTGTCTCTCGTTTTTTTGTTGGTCTTGAAAATGGTTTTGCTGGCGCCTCGGCTTATTTGGCCCCCAAATTGTTGTGGAAAGCAAGCAAAGCTTTCAGTGTCTGCCTACCTTCTTTTCTTTTATTTTTTTGCATTCCACAGAATTCCGCGTCCAAATTGATGGCGCCAAAATTTCAGAAGTCAGCCTTCGTTCATTCTTTCAGTCTTTCGGTTGTTGCTTTTTTTTCTGTTGTTGGAAACTCTGTTTAAAGTTTAAGTTAAAGTCGTTGCTCATTCATAGTGTGCATACTGAAAGGAGTGGAGCATTTGTCCCATAAATGTCATTGGCGACGCATTCGCATAAACGCATTTCTGTCTCGAGTTTTTCACGTCGCCGTCGCCGTCGCCGTTGCCGATGTCGGACTTTGGGGCCTTGAGAATATAATATGCTTGGCCTTAATTTATTCTAAACACAAACGCCAATGCACCACACATTATATGTATGAATTTTGAATAATTGATTGAAAAAGTGTCGCAAAAAAGAAAAGCGCAAAAGAATTCTGCAAACGAAAAATGTTTTGAGGCGTGCTTTGTCGGTCACTGGGTTCGACAGTCCAACCGCCTGTCATTAATAAAAATTATGTCACAATAATCACGCCACCAGAACAGAACAGAACAAACCCCATATACTACTACCATGTAGTTGTAGTAAGCCGTGATAAATTAATCGTCTCCTGGGTCTACTCAAAACCCTTTCTGTCTTTCGTTTTTTTTTTTTGCCAGGAAACTTAATTACTCTATTGCTCTCTGTAAATGTTAGCCAAGGTGTCAGACCCAGGAGATCTGTGTATCAGTTGTAATTTAGGCTTAGTTATTTGAATGTCATCATTAGAGGCGCCTTCCCTTGGTCCCTGTGTTGACACTGATCCGTTTTCAATGCACACACACACACATATTAGATCATTAATTATTTTATTACGGAAATCAAAATGTCAGTTGGCTTTTCAACGCATTTGTTTGTTCCTTTGCCCACCTCAACGCTGACTCTGCGCTCGTCTGTCTGCCCAGCCTGTGTTTACATAATGTGGAAAATTAATGATGAACTTGTCGCCAATGTGACGTTGAATAGAAATTGTTTTAGCACAAAAGTTCAAAAATGAATAATCGTTGCAATAGTTTTTTGGGACATCTGCGATTGCATATGCATTGGAAAAAAAGGGTAGATTAAGCTGATTTTTCATTAAATGCATAAAATTACATAAACACACAAATTTTAATAAGTGAAAAAATATCCAATGCAAAACAATCAATCTTAGTTCACAGCCTAAATAACTTTTTACTTAGTTAAGCCTAAAAATGTTTGAGGAATGTTTTGGGGAACTTATCGATATCGGCTTTATGAGATACGACTCTCTTTTCTTAATCTATATTCGTTCTTAATTTTATTGATATTTGCATCAATGCCTTATTTACCTCATGAACGAAATCATCTTAATTTGCATAAGCGCCAAAGCGCACAAATCCGCGCTCCAAATTCACAACACGCAACGTTGCCACAGCCACTTTGAGGCTGTTTCTGAACTGATTTCTGGGACCCGTTTTCGAGGAGTCTCTCTCTCTCTCTCTCTCTCGTCGGTCGTGTCATCTGTGGAGAATATATCGTGTCGCGGACATTCAATGTGCAGGCATAACAAATGAATTATTGACGTTTTTAAGCAATATTCGCAAAAAAAACAAAAAACAAAATCAAAAAAAGAGAGATATGAAAATTGTCAACGTGGGCTTTCATTTGCTTAATTTAATTTCGCATTTCGTTGTTCGTCGCCTTTTTGTATATGTATGTTTGCATGCATGTATGTATTATAGTATATTGTCGCGTCTCTCATTTGTTTTAACGAGGATGTGACCCAGGCCGGACAATCGGACATTTTGGACAGTTGGACAGACTTTCAGACAGCCTCCTCCTCCTCCTGATCTCTCTTGGGTCGTTGTTCATTTTTTGTTGTTCGTTTCGTGGAGAAGTTGGGTCCAGGTTCGAGCTGCGTTGAATGACGAGTGCTCGTAAAGCGACTCTCTCAGGTAAGAAACAAAAAACCATCTCAAACATCTTCCATATGTAAATTGAAATCCCTCGCCGTTGTTGTTATTGCTGTTTGATGGCCTCAAAAGAGTATGGCTCATTAATGAATTTAAATGGTCTCCTTAATAATATTTAACGGCTTCTTTGCATCGCTTTATGATGACAATATTTTTTTTTTTTTTTGGAGAACCGTTGCCCTCCTCGCACCCTTTCTTCCTCTTATTATGGCATTCACATATTCAAGTTTGTGGGCAGTTTTACTTATATGGGTTTCTCTCTTTCTTAATGGCTCTGCATCAGCATTTGACAGTTGACAAGTTCTTTTTGTGTCTTCGTTGTTGTTGTGGCTGATGATGGAGAAGCGTCCATTGAACATTAAAGCATTGAACTTATGACAAACACACACACACACACACACATCCTGTCCTCACTGTACTCACATTATTAATAATTCCCTTTGGCAAAAATCCTGTTGGGCCATTTATCTCATAAATTCCATTTGATGTCGACTCACAGCACAGCACAGCACTAGCATAACTATGCTGTTGTACAAATCGATTTTTGATTGAGTTCATTAAGAGGCCAAGTCACAGAGAGAGAGCACAACAGATATTATCGCATTGATATCGAAAGGAGACCAACTCACAAACAGGCTAATGCCTCCCAGGAGGACAGACTCTCCGGCTGACTGGCTGGCTGGGCACTTGGCAAAATCATTTTTGTTATTAGCGAAAATTGCGTTGAGTGATTTACTTTTACTTTTGTTTTACTGTGCTGGACACTTGGAGAACGAGATTGAGATTGAGATTGAGAGAAGAAATGTGCTTTGATTTTTGCACACATGTTTTTTTGTTTTCGAAATTTGTTGAGGGGTTGTTGCAAGATATCTGTTGTTATCTTGTCTGGTCCAGGCATTGTGGCATCCAAGTGCCAAGTATTTGTGCAAATCCTAATTGGATTTATGTGTACAAATGGATTACAGCTTATGTTTTCAAAGTTCGCTATTAATTGCAGCCGAAAGTCGTTTTGAGGGTTGAAGTTTTTTTGCACAAAAAATATCATTGGAGTTATGTTTCTTGGCATATTGCTTTAATCAGGCAGCAGGCAAGTGTTGCATTACTATAGATGAAATATGTGTTTTATTTTTTTCTTTTTACTTTAAATTTTCTTAAATTAATTGTCTAACAAACGCAATTTATTGCTGTCTTTCTTTCAATCAACGAAAAACCTTTCAAAAACTATTGCACATAAATAACTCTTCATGTTATTTCTCTTGGACTCAAAAGACATCTACGGGTTTCATAAAAATATGCATGTATCAATGATTGAAAGAAAAAAAACGAAGTAAGAGCGTTCAGATATTTATGACATGATATCATCTAAGGCCAAGCGATAAAGCTGAGTTTCCCAGAGACCAAATGTCTGCCACAAACGAAAGAGAAAGAGAGAGAGAGAGAAAAATTCGACCCTATTAAAACGAGAGATATTCTCGAGGTAGAACCAAGTCGAAGAGTTATGCTTTGCAAGAAATGAGAATATAAATATTTTATCAGTGACCAGAAATCAGATATCTCTTTGATTCATAGATCTAATTTATGGCTTCCTTTTGTTTAAACCAAACGCGCCCAGACCAACAGACACCAGTTCAGTCCCCACGCCACTCTTGACACTGCTCATTATGAACTCACAAAAATCAATAAATATATATGTTGCATATAGATATGCCACAAAAAAAATTTGACTGGCCAAGAGTTCAAAAACAAAACGAAACACATTCCTTCTCTTGCCGCAGCCGCAGCCACAGCCGCAGTATAAACAACATTAGATGATCCACAGATAGTGGGTTTGAGTATATTTCTATTAATGAGTTATTTAGAACTTGGAATCTTATGCATCCCATTCACTTAGCTAAATACAGTCGAACTTCCATTTAACGAAACTCAAAGCGACAAGAAGAGAAAATTCGTAACATAGAACGGGATTTTTTAATTGAACCAAGTCGCTTGGTTCTGGAAAACTATATCTTATAGCTAGTAACAACCCAACCGGATGGCGTGCACATTAATGAATGAAATCAGCTGGCAAAATTTAATGGCAATATTCAAATTAGCCACATTTGTATATGTTTGTCAACTTTTTTTTCAATTGGCCATCTTTTGATGATGCAGAAGGCAAAATGCGCATCTCATTGATTTGTAATTCTCATGCGCCGAATAAATTTACACATGTGAAATCTGATAGCCGGGCCAAGTTTCAAGGTTCACGTCGAGGAAACTACTATTCAAAAGAAAGAGAAGGATACACAGAGGGAGTGTAGAAGATGCTGTATGATCATTTGCACCTCGGCAGCAACAAATCTTTTAGCCTGTGTCCATAGCGTAGGATTTGTTTTGCACATTTGCATAAAGGCAAAGACGCGTTTGGTTTCTCTGGGCCACATTTATGAATCAACGCCAGACTCGCCATTTCATTCAATAAAACACGTTACCCCCAAAGCTCTCCTCTTTCCCGCTTTATTTTTTTTTTTTGAGCAATGTTCAATGCACGACAGCGACAACGAGTTGTTGTTGTTGCTGCTGCTGCTAATTCTGTGTGGAACATAAATATTTCGACACTTTTGCATGCGCGACAAGCATGTGCGACAAAAAAAGAAGGCATTGCGCATAAAAATATGGCAGCTTTGGATACTCTTTTTGGCCGAGGCTCTTGGCGATTTTTGTGGCTGATGGCCATTTAGCTGTTTGCATTTAGCCCACAGGCAATCGAGAATTTGTCGCCCCGAATATGCTCATAACTCATGCAACAACGTAGCTGGAGTTGAGGCCAAAAAACCCACGCAAACGCAAAAGCAACTCAAAACCAACCGGATACACAATTCTCCAACACAGTATTCGATATGTTTGTTTTGACTGTGTGTTTGATTTGTAAGTGCGATGAAATTTGCATCATTTATGCATGTTTATCGCACTTTGATCGATGATATTGTTATTGGTTTTAAAAGGAGTGGATGGGTTTCTATTGTTTGTTAGAGTTTAGACTTTAGTTGGTTACAATTCGAAGTATTTTTGGACAAAATTAACTTTCAATAACATTTTAATTAGTTAGCAAATTATATGCTTACCTCATGAATAATTGAGAACTTGGCTTAGCTTGTTAGCAAAATCAACGCCAACAATATTGTGATTCGTGTGTCTTTTCTCATTTAAAGCTATATAACTTTTCACATGTCAAACCGGTAGCATCGATTGGCTAAAGCCACCACAGGTTGCAAAGCAGCATAACAAATGTAATAACCGATTAAAACATCTTTAAGCGGACGATTATCACAGCAGGCGGTACGTCAACTGCAACAAAGAAAATAAAAAATCCCTGCCTTTTCATACCGCCGAAGCAGGAGACACAACAAAAACCAAATCCAGTAGCAGAACAGAATTTATCAGCTCAGACGAGCGACCATTCGGAGTCCGGTAGTGCTAGCCGGCGCCTCTCTGGGTACACCTCTTTACACCTTTAGCTTTGCACCACATGTGGTCCACCGTTTGTTGCATTTGTTTTCATTCAACTTCAGTTCTTTGCTGATCCAGACATAGTATTTCCCTTTAGCGTTTTGGCAATTATTTCATAATTCACTTTAAACGTTTCATGGATTATAAATCTTTTTAATATTATTTTGATAGGCCAACCAATTGGTGTAAATATTGTTTTTGTTGCGTCTTAATGTGCCAAGCTAAGTAAGTAGCAAGTATTTATAGGCCAAACCGGATGGCGACCACAATTGATTGTTTATTGTTCAAGCTTGTTGCTTTGTTTGTTTGAAAAGCAATTAGAAATATTATGAACCGTATATTTATTGCATTTGGCTGCCGTTCCTGGGCTTTTTGCCGTCTCATTGTTTTTGTGTAGTGAAAGAATAAATGAGCCGCGAGCAAAAAGCGATAATTAAACAATAAACACGCACTTAAAAAAAGCTAAGAAGAAGAAAAATGAACCTTACATTAATTCCAAAATCATCTTGTTCCCATAATTTAAATGTCAAGTTTTGTCTATAGTCAAAATTGTTCACAGCTGCAGCTCCACAGTCCTCATTTATATGTTACGTCCAGCATATTTTGCCCTTTGTTGCCTTTGTTTTAGCCTTTCCATTCACACGCCCTGTCTTCCTTTTAATTTTTGGAATTTGACTTGGTTTTTGATGCATGAAACGGAAATTGGAATCATTTTAAACATAGTAATTTACAGCATTATTATGCGAAAACTAAATTTCTTTTGAATTTTGTAAACATTATTTAATAATTTAAATTCTTTCACTTCAAATGCATTTATTATATATGAATTTTATATTTTTTAATAATTGTTGGAAGATAAAAACTTAAGTCTTGATTATTTAACTCACCAAATTGAATGTTATTGTAAGTTTATTTATATTAAAACTAATAGTTAATAATACTGCTAGGAATTAAATAGATCTTTCTTCTACTATAACTGTTATTATTTTTTCGTGAGATTAAAGTAATTTGCAAACTTAGCAATTGGTCTGCCATCCGGTAAATGTTGATGGCAACCCACGACTTGAAGTTGACTGCAGTTAAAACTGCGACGACCCTAGTGTTGTTGCAGTTGTTGTTGTTGTTATTTTTGTTGTAGTATTTACACGTCGGTTATTACTGATATTCGCGAGCGGTGGGACAACCATTGTAATTTTCATGTTGCTTTTTGCTGTAACTGCTGCTACGAATAAGAAGAAGAAAGGCTGGTGGGGGGAAGTGGGGATTAAGCAAGCTGACAGGCACACAAAATGTACGCCAGACCGCGATGATGATGATAATGATGATAATGATGATGATCATCATGATGATAATGGCAAATCAAACGATGACACACAAAACGATCGTGTTGGAAAATTGGCGACGGGGATCGCTTGATTGGCCATTTGGATGAAACGGATGGCAAGAAGAAGAAGACGGAAAGATCATGATGATGTGCAACTGGGCGAAGGTGTATGCCCCCTCACCCCCCCTCGCACAGCAAAAAGGAAGTGCAACATTTGTTTGAATTGTTAAGACATGCCAAAAAAAAGACAGAAAAAATATTTCAACTCAAGTCAAATCGCGCCATTCGAGGGTTGGCCAAATAATTATTTAACTTATAAGTTGTACAAGCTCACGGAATTTTATTTTATTTCTTTTTTTAAACAGACAAAAGGAGAAAGAAATCGCCAACAACATGCTGCTAAGAACAACCGTTTCGAGTCCGAGGAGCCTGGGAACCATATTCATATCGCTCATCATCTAACCAACAGCAGAGAACAGAAACGAAACAGAACATTCTGCATTTTGCGACATCCTCAAGGATGATCGTAGTTGGCGGTTGGAGGATCGAAGGCGAGGCCCTCACGCTTAACGAACGATATTCAAAATTCATTACAATTGATATTGTTTCGAATGCATAAATACAAACAAATGGGCATGCCAAGCGATGCAAAACTAAACCCAAATCCAAACCAAAACCGTCTCCGTCTCGGTCTCCATTGAATTGTGTCTGGGCTGGCTTCCAGCCGCTCCATTGATATCAGCAATGGAGCATCTGTGAGCTTTACAAGAAATAACAATCTTACTAATTGGGCGACTTTAGCATAAACAAATGTATTTCAACTCTAACTAAAGCCAAGGCAGCACACCAACAGACCACAGAGCAAACGTTTTGTTCTCCTTCTTAAATGTTTTGCATACGTCGGAGTCTGAGTTTATTTTTCAGTCGAGTTTTGAGTGTTGTCCCCAAGCAAGTTGTTCAAGTTCAGGCAAATGGCTAACAAAACGAATAGAAAACTCTAATAATATATTGTAATAATATAACACATTTTGAATGTAATCAATATAATTCATTCATATTCATCTGTTTTATAACATATTTAGAGATCAGCGATAGATCTCTGATCTATAAGCATCTATTAGTAACTGCTGCTGCTGTTGCTCTTTTTCAATTCGTTGTCTTAATGAACTCTTCTCTATTTTCTTCCATAAATATTTATAAGCAATGTAAATGCAGCGGTAGACGGTGAAGCGCCACACAACTTGTGGGGCCAGTCGAATTAAAAATTCTCAAAGAGAGTCCAACAAAGAAGTAACAGAAACAGTCAATTCTCCTCATTTGGTAAGCCACCAACTAGGCGCACCATTAGCAGCTGCACAAATCACACACAGCCCCACACACACACACAGAACCATACAAGCCACAAGCCGAGATCATGTCACTCACTTATAGAGTAGGTTTTAGGCGACGGGAGGTTGGGAAGTGAGTGAGGTTGGGTTCGGTTCGGCTTATGACGGGCTTCAAACAGCAGCCGAACGCAAAAGCGTCGCATAAATTGCAAAACGCTTTAATAATTCACCTCGGGTCGCCAATATGGTCAATACGGCGGCACCATTGCTGTGTTGCTATCAAGCGTTCCAACTCAGGCCTCACAGCACATGGAACAGAGTCATACAAATCACAGTTATGATTATTGCCACGATTAAAAACTGTCGCCCGCGTCGACATCGATATATCGACATTGTCTCGCTGCTCAAAGACGTTTGCAACAGCAAAACTACACTGGCAAAAAAAACAATAAGAATTTTGTTATGGAAATATTTTATTACATAAATTGATAAAATAACTTCACCAAACTTTTCAACAAATTTGAAGTCAGAAAAATCTTTAATATCTATATAAAAGTTTAGTTTAAGCTCTATTTTTGAAGATTTTTAGATAGATAGATTTGAAACTCACATGCTTAAATTAGCGTCTATATGAAAGTAACTTTTGAGCTGATTATTTATCCAATCTCAGATTTCATTTTGATAAACAGAATCTTAGTGTTATACCGTTTATGCACCGTCAAGCGTTGATAGCAGTCAATCAGTATGCTACAGATAGATTTTTTTTTGCGTGCACATTTAAGCCGTTGGTGGTCAGTGCGCGTGCGGCACTCAATTGGAGGCAAGACTTTGGGGGCACTGGCAATGAGTCTATTCGACATTGATGTCGCCGCTGTCAAAGTTGCCATAAATATCATCTTTTTCGCAAATCTCCAGCTGCGGCACTTGCAGTTCGCTGCAGTTGCTTCTGTTGTCGCTGCAGTTGTCTGGCTGTGTTTGTGCCCCAGCGGTGATTAATTAAACAGTTGCTGCTCATGATTTATAATGACGAATTTATTTAGGCCTTGTTTCAGACTCAAAACGTTCGCGATTTCGCTTATTGCCATCGCCATAGCCATCGCCATAGACATTGTCGGCGCCTTTAAGTCGACTTATTCAGCATTTAATTCAATCAGCGAGATGCTGCGCCAACGACTCCGAATACCAAACGGGAGCAACTATTGCGCGTATCTGTCTTAACTCTTGTCGATCCTGTTATGTAATTGAAATTAAGAGTCTTAGATCTATATTGGTTTTAAAACTAAAACACGTATTATAAACAAGCTAATATTAAGCCAAAAGTTAAAGAATTTATTTTTATAATAAAATCATGTGGAGAAACGGGGCCAAAAGTGTCATATTGAGTGCGCACGAACAAAAGAGCGGTAAAAACGTATAATTTTTTTGGTTTTTGGCTTTTTTGTTGTTGTTGTATTTAATGGCTAAACAACAAATTGCATAGCTACTCAGACGTTTTGGACTAAACTTTAACTGACATCTTACATAAGGAAAATTATACTACATACACAAAATGGGTACAAACATACACACATACACATATTTAACTCCATTTTAATGCGATCAGGCTGCCCCGGAACAGTTGCAAGAGCGGAGTGGTATGGAGGGAGGGGTGTTGGACAGCGACCCGCTGAGCAGCCCCGTTCAAAGGCCCCGAAAAGAGTTAATTTGCATAATTACGTTGGCATAGGGCGGGGCGAAGTGGCAGGCGGTGTTGGCTGGCTCGAGGGGGTCCATGAGAGTCCATGGTGCATGGCCAGCGAGTGGGAGTGGAGAAAAGTTGGTGGTGGTGGTGGGTAGGAAATGTGCAGGGCACGAAACGGGCCACGAAATGAAAGAAAGAAAAAAAAAACCGAAACAGAAACAGAAAAAAAATTGAAGTCGCTTTATCATTTTTAGCTAGCGGCGCTGTTTGCCCAAAGTGTGGAAAATAAATGTATGAAAATTTGCATACGAATTTCGAATTTCAAATGGCGTTGATACACACCAAGCCACCCAACCTCTAACACCCCCCCCCGTCCGTCCGTGGCCATAAAGCCGTAGCCTATCCAAAGGCGAATGGTGTTTGGTGGTGCTGTTTGCCCCAAAGGTGCCCAGTGGTGCCCTGGCCACTTAAATAACGGCAACGCCCCCTCGCTCGCAACAAACACACACACACACAGTGGGGTGTGTGTGTGTGTGTTTCGGGCAGAATGGCGAGCCATTGACGTCATTAAATTATTTATTATTGTTATTATTTGCAAAAGGAACGAAGATGGAATGGAAATGGGAAAAGCAAGAGAGATAGAGAGAGAGACGGAGGGGGTGAGGAGACCTGGGAAACATTCGTTTATTGTTGGATTGGTGTTGGATTATTGCGGTTTTTGTTGATTTAATTAATTAAATCGCAGTTGTTTTTTTAATTGATTGACAGATTAAAAACAAAACCAATTAACAATTTTAATACAAAATGACAACCGCATAATATGCTGTAATAAAAACAAGAAACATGAAGCTAGGTGGCAAGTGGCAGGCTGGTGGCAAGTGGCATGAACTCAATGGTATGTCATAATCCGTAATATGGGAATTAAAAACAATTTTAATTACTGAAGTTTGCGCCGTGGCGGGTTGGGGTGTAGAAAGTCTGCAAAATGCCAGATTAAATAATTAAATTTAACAGCGTTTCCAATTGATATTAATAAGCATGAAGCTTCAATGTAGTTTACCAACTTTTGTAATAAAATCCATGCATCATCGATTTTATATATAACATTTTAAAGGCATATTGGAATTAATAATCCACTAGATTTTCACTTATTTGCAATAATTCGGAATAGAATTATGTAATAATAATCTTGGCTGTGCGTTGATAGCAGTCAGTCAGTCAGTATACTTATCTGTATCAGTTATTTAACAAATTGACAACGAGTTAAAATTTCACATTTTGTGAAATTCTCACAGCCAGAGACTGCAAAAGAGCTATGCCCAATAAATATGGACCAAATGGCAATCGATAAATTTTTAATGTCGAAACATTGGCATGGGAAAAGCACTATTGCAGAAATTCATATTGATGTCAACATATAAATAACTAACTATCTACAATTAATAGAACCAAAAGGCAAATCGCCGAAACGAACAAAAGAGTTATGCATAACAAATTTGAAAGCACACGAATTTGAATAAGCAAATTCCCACGAAGAAGAAGAGGTCGAAACAGGTTGAATTCGCACGCCATAATCACAGCTTAAAGTGAGATTCATAATTTCTAGTTAGATGCGAGATGAGTGAGTCACAAACGTGTATCAAAGTATCTAAAGCAAAAGAAAAACTTGTTCAGTTCAAAATGTCATTTTGTTTGAAGCGTTACGATAACTCAGCTGCTGATATCATGAGAGAATGGCACGAAGCACTTCTTTGCATTTCATATGCAAAGCAGTAGCAAAAGAATCAGAACAGCAGCAGCAGCAGCCAACGAAGATGTCAATAAATCTGCCGTAGCATTGGCCTTGTTTTGCATTTCCGCTAACAGAGACAAAAAATAAAAATAAAATAAAACAAAAAACTAAAAACGCAGCCAGAGTTCCAGTCAAGAATCGCACGCAAGCAAGCAAGCAAAGCAGAACAGGTAAAGTTGGCTAAGTTTATAGCAGAAGTCGATACAGTAGCCCCACGTCAAAATGAGGTGATTTAGAATTGTCGAATTTTATTTAAATTGGATGCAAACATGCGAAATTTATTGTAGAAAATCAATAAATAAGAAAATCACAAGTCCAACAACAACGAATGAAACTGGATCGATCGCCAAATGGGAATCTGGAGAACGCATGTGCGTACAAACCTACAAACAAACAAGAAGTAAATACAACTCTGTGTTTGTTCGTTCCCTTTTGCATTCACAATTTGCATGCAAGGATGAACGAAAGGGCGCAGATAGTTCAGGAGCGGCTGGCGGGTAGCGGCTCGAAGAGGCAGGACCTGTTCGATACCTGAGCACGAACGTTGTTTCTCTCTCTCTCTCTCTCTTCATTATTTTATTTCTTCTCTTTACATTTTTATTTCGATATCGATTTTTATTTTATTGAATCTTTGCAGTTCATTAAAATTTCGTTTTCAGCTAATAAATATCGTGTGGGTATTCAAAAAGTTTTGTTTCTATTACCCTAACTGGTTAAAGTTGTTCGAGTTAGCCATGGATCCGAGCCATTTTCATAAATAACTTTTGCACATTAAAAAAAGTAGGATTATCCTTTTACGATTATCGTAGACATTTTGTTAAAAATCTTTTTGAAGAACCTATTAAAGATAAAGGACGCTCTGCTAAAGAGTATGTGCTATTCGATAAGTGTGCATCATTATTTCGTTTATTTTGGTTTTGGTTAAAATAAAAAATAAGTAAATAAACATTCGACATACTCAAAATCGATCGTAGCGATAGCCTCAACCAGTCTGAGTTGCTCCTTAAAGTTTCTTTTCTCAGATCATTTCGTGTCTTGTATCTGATTGTCTTTGACTTTTGAAGGTAGCACATTGTTAATTAACTCGAATTAGAATTTGTGTGCAGGTCGTTTCAAGAGCAAAAAAAAAAGCGATATTAAAATATATTTAAAATTGCATTTAACTAACAATTACCCAATTATGCATCTGCATAGAATATGAAATAGCATTAGTTATTATCTTCTTATTTGGGGCATGTGAAGCGCTCGCTGCGTTACCTTCACAGCTGGAGTGGAATGTTGCGGATGGTTTGTTGCATTTCTAATTAATGTGCGCACCTTAAAAGGTGTTAAATGACAAACAAACCATAAAACTCTGATAACAAAGTTGACACTATAACAATGCCATTGCGATAGTATTACGTGTATGTGTTTGGTATGTAAAATATGTTGAAATAAACACGGCTAAAACAGCAGGCAGCAGCAAACAGCCCTGAGCATAATGATATATGTATGCATGTACGGCGACTAACTCTCCAACTCACCCACGAACATGAAATGCTGGCAACTGCCACAACAGGTGCATGATATCAAAAAAAAAAAAGGGATCGGAGTCGGAGTCGGAGTCGGGATTGGAATCGGAATAGCTAGGAACGCGCAATGTGCGTTGATGTGTGCTTATCGAGTTGTCATTGTCCTGGCAAAAGGCAACCAATTAATACGAAAGGATAAAAAAAAACATTTCGAAAGCAGCAGCAATGAGAAATGCGCAAACATGCACTTAATTAATATGTGCCAACGGCACAACGGCGAGCTACCCTAGCGAATGCGCAGGCGCTCAGCTCTCACTTCCTGAACTTGAAGCTGCGGGCGGTGGAAGGATCTTAACTCATTCTCAAGTAGATGCCTATCGCTTAGTATTTTTCGCAATTCGCGCGCTTGTTTTCGTTTGGCCGAAACACGTGGTGTTTGGCTACTGGCATTTAAGCCGTTTAAGTTCTTTTTACTTAACCATTCAGCTGATTTATGGCTCAGCAGGTGCTTCATCGATCTGTAAGTCGAGTTTTTTTTATTTCTAGTTAAGTTTATTGGCATATCAACCAGTAGATGTACTTAAGTACTTTTTTTATAATTGCTGTTGTCACAAATGTTTTGCTAATCTCAATTTATATATTTTTAACATATATAATATGAATATTTTGATAAATCTCCATTACAAATGGTTTGAAAATTTTCTTTCTTCATTTCTGTAGTTTTTTAAACATTCCATTTTTAATAATGCAAACAGCCCACGCCACCAACTTAATCTGTTTGGTAGACAAATGACGCCTACCCAAGTGCGGCTTCAGCTTGAGCCTTGGCTCCAACTCCAATTCCAGATCTTCTGCCACAGAGACTATCCGAATCAGTGCATTCATAAATCAAGCGCCTAATTAATGTGGCAAGTGCGACCGGGTGATAAAGTGCCCAGTATTAGAACTCACTCGTGTTTATCAATTATATTTTTCTCTACTTAATTTGTGTGGCATTCATTTGTCGGCTGCTTTGCTCTCAAGTTCTTTCTCTCCGGGGCTAATCTGCATGAGTTATTCTCGCAAATATTTTCATATCTGCATCGTTCCATTGCTTCACTGCATATTCCAGACAACTTTACTCTGAGCTTCTCGCGTTCTATGGTCAGTCTGGAAATTCCACACTTGTGGCCCGATTAAAGTTCCACGGAGCTGCGCAGAGAATGAGATTTAGCGACATATATGAATGTAAATGCATTGCTTGAGTGAGCTAATGAATTGGATGTGAATAATATTTAAATGATTTCGCTAATAAATAGTGCAATTAAAAATAAGGAAAGGAAGCTTGCTCGAGCAAAAGAGCATGGTATTACTTTGACTTCGTTAGAGTCGAATATCAAAGATACAAAAAGTTGTTGGAGTGTTTAAAACTGATAGTAACTATTATATGTAAGGTACATTAAGTGAGAGGGTTCCATATTTTTCAATATAAAATACTTAAAGCTTGATCTTCGGCCTTACATAAAGTATTTTTATATACATTCCCTTTTACCAAATTGAATACTCAAATATGGAGTATAAGAAATACATATATACTTCATATAACCAGCTGGCTGATTAACGTGCAAGACATGATCCATTCCTTTGCGTTGTTTAAAAGGCGTTGCCATAATTTGTCAACACCCCAAATACTTTTTACGAGCACTCATTGCGATATAATTGGGCCCCTCGCCACGACAAGCCGTACTCAAAAATCTTTTGTTTGCTTTTGCGTTTCATTTCACATTTCGCATTATTGCTCATCATAATGGCCGCCATATGTATGTCTGGAGCTAGCCGCTTACCCCCCCCCCCCCCCCCTTACCCTCTCCACAACTCACGCCTTAAGCATGCTTATGTTTTATGTATCAGGGCAAGCGACCGATGTGTATGTAAAAGATACAAATGTATATTTATTTAAGCACGCAGTTAAAGGCGAGCCAACCCATTGTGTCAAATATAAATCAGATCATTTTTTCCGCATGAAAAAAATAAATAAAAAAAACAAATAATAAAACAAACTGAATTTTTGTGAGTGCCGGAGTAGTTTTTTTTATGGATTTGTATGGCAGAATTGGCATAAATTTATTGGCGTTGGCAAAAGTTGCCTTTAAAAATTTGACAATCATTTTGGTGAGGCAGCGATTTTTGAAAGTGTTTTGATTTCGTGGCTGTTGCTGGGTTTGATGGGCAACATTAAAATTCAATGCACATTAAAATGACAAAATCGAATCAAATCGACTCAGTTGAGAGTACTACATACATTAAAAAGTCATGCCAAGTACTATATCCAAGCAGAAACTGAAGCAAAAAACGAAGTCAACCCATCAAAATGTAGATCATACGTCATTGCAGGTACCCAAAAGTCCCTAGTTGTTTTGTGTTTTTGATGGCAATAAATAAATTTAACACGCGACTGTCAACCAAATATCTACATAAAAGTAATACAAAGTGAATTGAAAACTTATATGTTTGATTTTTCGATGAAAAAAAAACATTTCTGGCATTAAATAAAACAAAATCACGAAATTCATTATAAATACTTTTTAATTTGTTGAATATTTTGTATATTGATTGTTTTAGGACATAAACAAACCTGTATTAGCCAATGACTTCATTAAGTTATAACAAATTTGCTCGAATTAAATTTCTTACAAAGATTTTGATTAATTTTGCAGCGAATGAAAAAGTGCATAAAGCGAATCCTTTACGCCCACAAAGGGCATACAAATTACGAGAAGCCTTTTCAGAAATGTATTACCAACAGCAGCAGCAGAAACAGCAACATAGACAGAGTCAGAGGCAAAAGTGTAGGGAAGAGAAGCCGTATTCCAAGTCATACCCCATAGTCTGGGCCCATTGACTATAGATGGGCGATGCGGCGGATCCTTTGACCAAAATGTCCGATGCATGGCGTAGAGAAGAAGGAGAGAAGAGCAAAGAGGGGATTGGCAATTTTCCACGTAGCCTTTTTTGTGTATTGCGCAAAAGCAGAATCAATGCTTTTGCCCGTGGGATACGTAATCCGGATTTTACCATTCAGAAAGTGTAAATGAAAAATCTGTTTTTGGAAGCATTTTAGCGTGAAAATGCAATATTGAATTCATTTAAATTCAACAGCACCTGGATGGGCCTCGGCAACGGCGGCAAAAAGCAATTACATGACAGGCTCCAAACATCCCCCTTTCCCCACACCAAACATATATATATATATATGTACTTACGTATATGTATGCCACCTACCCTGTGTACTATACGCATTGCTTATTGGATCGGGCGAAATGAGAATAAAATTGTCACAATGTTTGATGAGAGAGTTTAAACGTGATGATGATGGGGACATTAATAATAAAATGTAAATGTGAATGTACATACATACACACATACATATCGTACATATCGCATATTCAAGCAGGAAATCTCAGCAGCGACAACTCATAAATTGTATGTCCACAAATCGTCCAAGCTGCGCGACTGCACAAAATCTGTCACCTATCAAAAATACCCTAAAAGGGCATAAGTCTACGTCTCCGTCTCCACCCCACTGCTCGCCTGACTGGTTTTGTGTGTTGCGCGTGCGCGCAGACGTTGTGGCAGCCACATCGATGCTGACAATCGATGACAATCAATGTTTGCATTGCATTATTATTATTGGAATAAATGAATAAAGTATCGTCGTCGCTGGCATGCAGTGACAATGGCTCTGAAACTTTGAGTTTCTGAGTTTCTTCTTCCTTCGTCTTGCAGCTTCAAGTTCCATTCTGTTCCTGTTCCCCAATGTTTCATTCGTTTGTTTGTTGTTGGTTGTTGTTGTCGCGTTTATGGGATTTATGTATGCCTCTGTCCCAGTGTCTCGGTGTCTCAGTGTCTCAGTGTCCAGAGCAACAGTTCAAGGGAATTGTCAACGCGTCGCGTAGCAGTCAAAATCGGCATCAAAAATCCGAGATCGGTAACAAGATCAGCAGAAGCCGAAGCATCCGAATACGGAACGAAAAGATGCTGCACCAACTAAAGCGAGAAACAAAACCAAATCGCTTGACATTCCGTTCCTTGTAGCACAGCAACAACAACAACAACAAAACGATGAGTCCTTCAACATTTTTTCCCTTTGTTCATGCTAAACAACAATCATATTTTGTGGCTCGCATTTCGAATCATATGCTTAGCACAGTGAGATGAAATGCTATAAAAACTGTTAACTTGGTATTAAATTTAAAGCCGATTTAAATTCGTGAAACCTTACAACAAACAAACTTGGTAGAAATAGAAATCAACCATAAAATCTGTAGTAAAAATTCGATCTTTTACATAAATCTAATACATTTTCAAGACATTTTCAACAAAATGATGTTGTAATATAAATTTCTCAATATTTTAATGCGTGAATTTAATAAATTAATAATAGAAGGACTATCAACACACAGCCCAAACAGCTAGGCATGGCGATTTTATTACTTAGCGAAATTATAGCAAATGCATCGTCAATGAAAACTAAGAATGGATTGTCCAAAAATACACCTGCAAGTGGGTAACGTTTGAGGTAAAACTTACTTTACCAGCCTAAAAGAAATCAAATAAAACAAATACTTTAAATAGGTAACAATATCATAAAAGTGTGCCTAACTTTATAGGTGGTAAAATCTTAAATTCTTACTGAAGTTTTTCTTAAGCATTTTCATCAATCTACAACCACTGTGCCTTTAATATTTATGTTTATAAATATAATATACAAAATCTGTTGCGAGTCCAAAGAACAAACTGTATATGATTGTGATTCTTCGCGCTGAATTCCAATAAGCTGCAAGACAGCCCAACGACCATGGCAATGCCATTTTTTAGTCAGATTCACAGAGATTTCTATCATATTTTGCATAGAATGGTTCGATTAGGCAGCATTCATTCCAATCGTATATGTGTAAATGTTATGTAGGCACACGAAAAAGGAATAGACAACGACAACAACAGCGCTTTGGATGCTTCGATGGCATCTCATCTCTCAGTAGAACTATTTTAATATTTCACTTTGGCACAGAGAAGGAGAAATTCAAATCTTGCTGCTGCTGCTGTTTTAACAAACACGTAAGCTAATAATGCGACCGAAAACAATGCGACGCCTTTAACTTCAGGCGATCTCTTTAGGCCTCCTGGTAGTATTGCACACACACACAGATACAGGGCTCCCCAGACGATGCCGGCCTTTGTGTGTTTTGTTGCCGTGGGGCGACACTCCAGCCGCATTGCCAGACAGCGTGTCTGTGCCGCTGAAAGACAACGAGGTACGAAGACTTAAACTTCGGAGGCTTCGTATTATGCCGCTTCATTTATGCAGCTGGTTTGTTGTTGTTTGGTGCGCTGTTGCTGCTGCTACTGCTTTTTGTTGAAGCTTTGTTGTTGAACAATTTCTTCGACACCTTTTTGTGCCTGTCACTTGACTTT
Source organism: Scaptomyza flava (assembly GCA_030179655.1). Classification (NCBI taxonomy): domain Eukaryota; kingdom Metazoa; phylum Arthropoda; class Insecta; order Diptera; family Drosophilidae; genus Scaptomyza; species Scaptomyza flava. Next base: position 21,672,624 of record JARNME010000029.1, on the reverse strand, counting down.
CGAGTTTGAGAAGAGGCGCAAACGTTAAAGACGAGGTCTGTGTGTGAAAAATGGAAATCCATTTTTGGCAACTTTTGCTGCCGACAATCCTCCCAGAAGACACACAAACCCAAAAGATCACCGCCTTGCATATTTCCTTACTTATTTACTTTCAAGCGCTTGACTTTTGTAGAACGTTCCAGCTAGCCAGCCAGAAGACACATCAAAAACCGAGTAATATTTATGATCATTGCGATAATTCTCTCTCTCTCTCTCACACTCTTCCGCTCTCTGTTTATCTGTCAATTGAAGCTTTGGTTGTTTTGTTGCTTGTCGTTTGAGTTCGGCAGTTTTGTAGTTGGAATGCGGTTCCTGGCTGCACTGTCACACTGATTTACAGATATGTCATTGAGCGTTTCGAATGCGATTCACAAACGAGCGATTTTTATTCGACGAATGCAATGGAAATACAAAACGTTTTGATGTTTGTATTGTTAGCCAAACAATTTGAATACATTAACTATTGTAAATTGTTTACTGACCAAGAAGTAATATTATTAGTTATAAACAGAAAGCCTTCCTTATACTTAGCCTGACTGATTGGCTTTTAATAAGAAATCTTGACTTCAGCAAAAAGAATGAAGTTTTCATAAATCGAACTTTCATATAACGAAGCTTTCTATATAACGAAAAACTCATTCCATACAACCAATTTACTCTACATTGGTTTTTCTGGTCCCCTTCTGACTTGTTTATTTTCCAAGTGCTAAAAGGCCAGGGAAATGGTTCAATATTTCTAGTGGTCCTTCTTTAAGTTCTTTTAATTTTCCTTTGTACTTCTACGACTTAGTTCAATCAGATAAATACTTAAATTGACATTAACTTAAATGACAAATGTGGCCCGCAGTTATTCAATTGACTTTCCTGAGACGCAACTGTCATTTGCAGCAGCAAATTTTGCCTTCGGGCTAAATGCTGTGAACTTTACCAACACACCCACTGTTCACACACACACACACAGAGAGAGTTAGACTCATGAAGTGCACGCCACGCCTTCATTCTATTATTTACCATGGGTGGTAATCGTCCCTTTTTTTTTTGTGTATTTTCATTTTTTCATTGCATGCATGCATGTCGAGGACGAATGTCAAAAACAATAAAGACGCCTTGCGTTTTGTTGAGTGGGAACAAATTTTTATTGAAAATTTATAATTGAATGGCACAACACACCTGAGGCCCCTAAGGCAATGCCAGCCTCCCCCTCAGCATCTGCAATCTAATTGAATTTGACATTCGATTGACTGAGGAATAAAATGTATGTGGAATTTGTTAGCTCCTTCTTTTTCTTTGGTGAATGTCGCCTGTCAGGCGAATATATAAATATCTCTTAAAATAGAGCGCAAAGCAGTAATAAGAGAAGAATAAAAAAACATTAAGTTGGCAAATGAAGAGATGGAAGATGGCAATAAGTAACAAAATAATTGAACAATTATGTCCAAATGTCCGACTGCCACTCATTATGATAGACAAAACACGGCGTCCAACTGACGGACCTAAGACATAGAAGAGCACAGCAAGCTGTAAAGGACATTTATAATTACCTCGGGGTATTTGGGGAATAATTTGCTCGTCTCTTTCATCTGCTCATTTACTCTACCCAAACCCCACTAGTTTGTGTCTAATGGCTGCACAAAGCACAACGAAAGGAAAGAAAAAAAATTCCGGCCAAAGTGTCGTCGCGGCCAGATTTCTTTTCCTCTCCACCCCCGATTAGCCGACCTCAGGCCCTAACACCCATGCTGACCACCACCACCACCACCCCCTTAAACTCTCTACGGCTCGTGGCTTAATGAGCCAGATTCTGTTGCCCAGAAGAAGACGAAGAAGAAGAAGAAGCCATCATCAGCAGCTTTTCTCTGTTTTCTGATTCTTTTGCTTTGTGCGCGTTTTTTTCTTGCCCTGCCAACTGAAAAATGTTATTGGCCGCAATTTATATGAAAACTGCGAACACGTACCACATTTCTCCAGCGCATCCCCACTTTCACCTCCCCCCCTCTGTTTTAGTCGGCCAACAATAATTTGGTATCCGCCCCGCAAAACGAAAATGAGCAAATTTTCTAAATGAATAAACTTTGCCAGCAGCAGCAGCAGCGGCAGCAGTAGAAGCCAGGAAAACAAAGGGCGCATCTCGATGTCGCCTCGCATCTCATTGTCAGCATCTCTGATGAAGCTGAAGGTGGTGGAACAACAGGGAGCTGTAGCTGAAGATAAAGAAATATTACCGCCGACGACGATGTTGGACGACGCCAACGTGGCTACGTGAGCAGAGATATATAGAGAGAAAGAGAGAGAGAGAGAGAGAGATAGACAGATTCCAGCTAATTCTCATGACCTCGCAAAAATTAAGAAATTAAAAAATTGCTTTTGCCATTTGCTGACGGCACGGAAAAGTGCACAGGGTGTTTTTGGCATTTGTGCCCCCCGTCAAGGCAGTTGAATAATTGCATTCCGCTTGAGGATGATGATAGTCGAGTTCTCAGTTCTCAGATTTGCAGACAATAAATGTAGATAAATGTGCAATATAATTGAAGTAAGGTAAAAAGGCATAATATATTTGTATCTATACAGTTGCTGGCAGTTTACTTAAAAAATCAACGGAAAACAGTGCCGCATCTTATTTCAACCTCAACCTTGATCGTAGATACTTTATGGCTTGCTGCTTGCGCCGAAAAATTTGGTGAGATGGTTGGACTTAGTAATTCTGCAATCTAGAGCATAAATTACCGCTATGTGCGTGAGAATATAACCCACATTAAGGGCAGAAATGCTTCAAACGAAACGTTTATTATTGTCGATTTCCTATAGCATACTTTACGGTGCTCAAGAAATATGCAAAGTCATAGCACAAAATTAGTTCAGTTCAATTATCTTACAAACAACTAGTTTAAAGTACTTTAAACCATTTGTAAGCCCCTTTTAGGTTTTCAGAACTCAACAAACAATAAAAACAACAGCAGTTTAAGTTAAATTTTACATTGATTTCTGAGCACCGACAAGACCTGCAAAATATTATAAGCTTCAACTCAATTTAAACTTTTTCCATTACATAAAAAACAGAAAAAATAAAGTGGGTGAATGGAACCCACTTACCTTTTAAATGTTATGAGTAAATAGCATGTATGTAATTATTTTTAGTAGCCCAAACACTGATCGGGACAATTTGGCCAGGCAGGGTTCATCATTAAATAATAATCAGTTAAAACCAAGCCATCACCCTCTGACTATTTGCAGTTTAATGGTAATTTGTTACGCCTAAACGTGGGCACGCGGCCCTAATCTGCTAGTCTCTTTCCAGCTGTAAAAGAAACTAACTTTGTAACTAACCGCAGGTAGCACGCAATGGCCAAGGACGAAGTATTTCGTGACTTTATGGCTGACGTGTCGCGGTTGTGTTCGATGTAGAGAGAGAAATAGGGGGGAACTCATAGCTGTCAGGTCCTTGATTGACTTGGTCCTGTCTCGCTTTGGTGGTGTCGCTTGCCACCCCTTGTTTGCATATTATTTGATGGCGTTTGCATTCGAAGTGTGCCAGAAATTACCTGTCCGCCGGCAATTAACTTTTTAACTCATTTCCTAAAATTACTTCGGCTCGCTCACGTTCATAACACTTGGACCGTTGTACACTTAACAAAATTGTAAATGCTATTTACCTAGAAATCTTTAATTTTCAAACTTAATCGCAAGGAAAATAGGAAATATATCCTAAAGCAAACTTCAAGCTTGAAATTTTAAGTTATTTCCTTATTCAACGATATATTTGTTCTAAGTGTACTCACTCCAGCAGCTTGTAGCGGCACTCAAAAGTTTTTGGCTCATAAACGCGAATGAGCATTTGGGCCAAATATTTGGGCGAAAGGTTTGAGGTTTTCTGCAAGGCGACGAGACAACAAGACGATCAATCAGCAGAAAAAAAAAACCCCCCCACAACCATGGGCTAGTCAACACTCTTTTCATGTGGGGTCGTGATTTGGTTGTGGGCCACCCGAAAGCTTCACTTCCCAATCTCCTGAACAAGGCAATCAGAGCATATGTTAATTCAAGTGGAATTAATTGTTTCCGGTGTTTAAGTTTTTCCGCAAAGCAAATTTCCATTCATTCAAGCTGAGGCGCTGAGTGGCTCGACTGCCGGCGTAAGTAGTAATAGCTCCTTGGTGCTCCTTGGCCTGCTGTTGTGGTTAACCGAGGAGCCAACCAAACGCGTCACGAATACCATCCAAGCACACCCTAACATACTATACTATATATGTATGTACTTGTACAATCCCCTCCACCTCTTTGTGTGGGCCAGTTTTCGTTGTCGAGCTTCGATGAATTTTTGACTTTTATATGTGATTTTGAATTGTTGTGGTCGACTTTGTTTTGCATTTAATGAGGTCAACCAAGTGGAAGCAATTTCCTCATCGCAACATTTGAATCTACCTACATATATGTCGAGGAAATTTCTGATTACAAAAGTCGCTTCGTAAAAGTAGGTAAAACTGCTAAAATCGTAAAGGTTGAGTTGCCTTTGATTAAAATGTTTTCCTTTTCGGGAAACTGAAATAAATGCCGAATGCCTTATAATTGGTAGATAAACAGAATGAACATAAAAAGATATTTCGAACAATGAACAATTTACCAAAAATACATCTTGTATTTATTATTGAGATTTTTAAACAAAACGTAAACTAATAAATTTGGTCTTAAAAAATAAGTAATAATACTATTTAATATTATTTATTTCTTAGCTTTTCCTTTTAAATTATTATATAAACTTTTATAGCTTTCTATAAAAAACTTTTATTGAAATCTCGTTTATACCTTTGGCATTTCACTTAATTGGACTTTTAATTAGCGCAAATTTATAAAAATTTTATTTAACCGTTGCACACACATCGCTTCCAGCCGCTTAACTCTTTGTCATCATCAACTCTTTCTGTTGCGCATTTCTTTTTAGCCTTTTCTGTATTAATTTTATGTTTTTTTTTTATTTTTGCACATCGTCAATTTTGTTTTAAATACTTGCAGTATAGTATGTGTGGAGACGAATGGTATTCGATACGAGCGAATCGACTGCATGGGTAATTGTGATTGATTTCGATGTCTGCAGTTTGATGTGCTTTTAATTAAACTTTTAGTGATATGCATAAGTACGGCGCTCGAAGCAAACCGCCAGACTGTAGGTTGACGATTGATTGTATATCCATATAGTATCTGACAACGACTTGTTTTTGTTTCCGTGTATTTTATTTGTCATTAAACGCAACGCTTCAGCTGCGAATAGCGATGAAAATCTCTGTACGAGTTGAAGTTTCTCTGTCAAATAAAAAATAAACAAACTTTTATGTTAAGCCAAGTGGAAGTGGATCACATTTTGCACCCCTTTAATAAACACACAAGAAACAAACAACCCTAGAAACCCTTCCCAACCAGCCTTACATTATTGTCATTGATGATCGTTTGGCCTTGTCTCTTGTTCTTGTTTGCACACATGTCATACCGGAAAATTTTGACAAATCACTACAAGCGTGTTAATAACTGCAGCAACACGACGAACCAAACAAACAAAAAACCACCCCTGCTATAAAAAAAAGAAAAGGATGCGCTTAAAACAGTTATAAATGGGCCAGACTCCAGATGGATGATAATAACATAGTTCTATCTACAATGTGTAGCGAAATGCACAAATTTGACATTTCAATTGTATAGCTAGCAGATGTCAGAGATTAAAGCGGATGACATTGAAAAAATATGTTACACAAGTGAAGATTATTCATTTCTTATGCACATGCAATTTTAATATAATCGCAAAAGATACAAAAAAATGTTCTCAAGGGTTGCGCTAGTTAACTATTTATTTTTAATAAATTTTAAAGGTTTTTTGTTAAACAATGAAATCCCTTTTATAGAAATTGAACCTTGATAGGATATATAGATATAAAATAACTTTATTGTTATCATCAAAAAATAACCTGAAAACCTTTTAATTATATTAATAGCTGTTAATTTTGATCAAAGTCTATTTAAAATATTTTCAAACAAATTGCAAAATAAACCAATTATAGTATAAAAGTCTTTTTATGCATAATTAAATGTGTTTTTTTAAATATATTTTCACAAAAAATTGCAAAAAAAAAACTAACAAAATGAAATTCTCTCAACCTTGTCTCACAAATTGCCTACACTAAAATTCTATTTTAATCGAACAGCCAATTTACTGTTCATAGTTTAATTTAATTACACACGTTAAAATTGTTTGGCAAATGGCAAAACATTTATTTTAATATTCTCACAAAAGAAAAACAAAAACCAAAGTCACCAAGCTCGAACGAAGTTCAACAGGGAGGGCGGCGGGGTGGTTGACTGTTGCGAATGTTTGCATTTTCTCAATTGAAATGCAACATTTGATTTGAGCTGCAGACTAGAGAGTTATTGAGGTGCAGTTTAGCTGGATTGCTGTTTTGAACAGTGCATCGTGTTGCGATGCTGTGAATCTCTCTCTTTCCTTTTTTTTTTTCATAGCAGTTATTGACACGTACCAATTGCCCTGTTACCCTTCTTCGCTCCCCCTCGCTCTATCTCTCTCTTTCAATGCCTGACACAATTCGCGCTGACGTGGCCATAAAATAGAAACCAACCAATAGTCCAGGATTCGACTTGCCTGCAACTGACCATAGTTGTGCACTGAAAAAAAAATGTGCAAGGTTGACAGTGATGTGTTGGGCACATGTTAAAGGTCCTATCATAATTTATAATAATTGTTCATTATTAAAAGTTTATGTTACATTGAAGTCTTTTTTATTTATCAATATAAAATAGCATATGAGAATGATATATCAAATTAAGTTGTAAAATATTATTTTAAAAACTAAATTGTCTAAAGACAACAGTTTAGAGTATATTCATTTTACTCACATTATTTATCACAATAACAATATAATAATTAGTAAAATACTTTAAACAAATTCAAATTAAGCCTATAAATTTCATATGAAGAGATTATTGTTTTTAGTGTACTTGTGTATGGTATTTGCACAATTTACAATTTTTTTTGATTATATTTTTTGTCAGATTGCATTGTCTCCCTCTCATTCCCCTGCTCGTTCTGCTTGTCGATTTTTTTGGCATTTCTGTTTGCCAATATTCAATTTTGTTTGACTGTTGTTGCTTTTTTAGTTGCAGTTGTTGTTGCTCGTTGAACAATTTGTTCAGTTTTCGCACGATGTTTACATTGAAAAGCGTCCAAAGCGTGGCAATATTTCAAAACGATTTTACTCGGATCTGAGCCCCAGAGCTAACTGCTGCCTGCCCTGCCTGTCTGTCTGTCTGTCAATCACATCTGCAACGATGACTCTTCAGAATGTTGCAACTGCAGCCACCTATTAGAATAATTGGAAGCCCAAAAGTCGCGTGACTTGCCACACTTTATCCCTTATACCCCACGGCACACTCCACACACTCCTCACCCTCTGCCGCCTGATTAGGCATAAAAATTATGAATGGCAAAAGAGTTTAGTCGTCATTTAAGCGGATTATCATTAACACGTTTTTGTGAGCATGTAACGACATTATGTGCTTGTTCTTGTTCTTTCATCATTTCTACGCTTCACTGGTGTCACATTCTGTGCGTAATTTGAGGCAACGCCGTCGTTTGAAACGTGCCACGGCTCAAGTCTAATTATGAAATTAAATACGAATTAAAATTGAAAATTAAAAATTGCCATTGGCAATCTCAAGTGTCTCAACTGGTCATATTCTGTTGCTCGGCACTGTTAAGCAGCCTCTTCAACTCCGCCCATTCTATAGCTTCTTACAGGCCTGAAAAATGCTTTGTCATTGTCCTTATCATAGCCGATGATCGTTCCTATAATGACAAGACACCTTCAAAAAGGTCTTCAGCATACTTTCACCCATCAAACAGCAGAGGGAAAAAAAACAACATTATTCAATATTTAAAATTGCTCTCACTTCCTGTTCTGAAACTGTCTCACGCTCGAGTTGATCGATGAGCTCGTTATGGGTGTTTTGGGTGGCTGCTGTTGCTGGTGTGTTGCTATTGTTGCAGCATTGTTTGCTGGTTTTTGCAATTCAACCCTCAGTTTTTGGGTGAACTTTTTGAAGCCCACGCCATACCACTTGGCATGATAAATTTAATTCCGCTTCTATTTTGATGGCACTTGTCAATTCAAATACTTTTGTCATTTTTTTGTTTTCGTTGTTGGCGAAGTGCTCTCGAGCCAGCAACGCCTCTCCTTCCTCCCCTGCCCTATCCACTCTGTCTTCATTGTGTGCGAAAAGTTGAAGGATTTTAACGCTTTAGAGTGCCATCGCCGCCGCCGCCGCCGCCACCGCTGCCATCAGCAGGGGAATGATTGAAGAAGAGAGTCTCATCACAGCCTCAATAATAACAGCCATTAGACTTGTGCACACCTGCAAGGAAATTAATGCTGTTGTTGGGAGTTGGGAGTTGTTGTTGTCTTGGGCAAAATGCGAAAAACATTCAGAATCGACTTTGCAAAGTATTTGTCTGCTTTAGTTGCTGAGCAAACGAAAGTTGACTTATGAATGCATAATTTATGTGTTTACTTAATTGCGACATTAAGTTTGTTTGTTTTATCCTTAAGCTAGCTTAACTTATCTATGATTTTAGGTGTTTGCTTAAAGAAGTACAAGTAAAAGATAGATTTCAGATAAAAATATTATTTAAGAGTTCGAAAGACAATAAAATTACATTAATAAGTAATTTTCATCTTGTTTTTGATGACTTTACAACATTCTACAACATTCTTTGAATTTACAACACTTTCCATGTTTATTTTTTATTCGAAGTTTTGTATTGCATACTTCTAGGTGAAAATGTTACTAGACCAAATGTCTACCATTTTTATTTTGCCTAGTCAGGCATTTTAGTTTTGTCTTCTTCTACTTTTTGACAACAATAAAATCAACTATACCCTTAAAATCTGCAAAGCTCAGCTTAATTTTAATACAAGCACAATTGGCCAATGTCTTTTTTAATCCCCCAAGGGCTGGCCAGCTAAACGAGGGTGGACCATAAAAATGATGACTTAATATACAAAATCACAAAGAAAACGAGAAAAAAAATGAAACTGATGTATGCCTCTAGGGAGCTGTTTAAGTTGACACAGACTTTGAATGCGCAAGGCGCGCGATTATTTCACGCTTATTTCTATGCATATTGTGGGTCAAAGTGACAGCTGCCACTTGGCAGGAACGGAAGACCTCTGGACCTTGGCGTTTATTAGTTATTAAGCGGCGTGATTTATGTCATGAAAAAAACGTTTTTTTCAAATTGGAGCCATGCTGACACTGCAATTGGGCTGGTAATTGTGCGTCTTAATGAGCTCGACTTTCGCCCTTACTCTCTCTCTCGCACTCTTTTGGTGCTGCAGGACATGTGCGGTCTGTGTGGCGCTGCACTTCATTAAAACGAGCGTGTAAAGCAGTGAAATAAAATGAAATGCAGCGACAACAAGACAGAAGACATGTTGTCCAACACATTGTAGGGAATGTCGGAAACGGATCCTTGACAAACGGCAACTGTCACATCGCGACGCCGCGTCGTATGTCGCGGAGGCAAGTCAATGTCATGCAACACTTGCTCTGATTTTGTTTCAATTTGCCTGTGCCCTCGAAAATGTTCCCTTTCAATTCACAGCCGACTGCAACAATATGTTCGCTTGAGTTTGGAATGATGTTTTTTTTTTTTTTCAAATATGAATCAAAACTTTAAAAAATTGTATGTCCCATAACCACCCTTAAAAAAGAGATAAGTTACGACACAAAGGGTGTCTGTCCATTTGACTTTGTGCTCAAATTGAGCTGCCACTGTGCGCTTCTATTTGTTTATACTTATTTCATTTTCACACTACCCTCAAGCTCAGAATCAACATCCACATCATCATCATCATTCTACAACCATTTTTCGCTTTGAACTTCAGCCCAGTCCACGTACGATTTTCCTACTTTTTTTCTGTGTATCTTCTCAGGTTACTTTGTTTTCCTTGCGCTCTATTGTTTGTTTTCATTTCCGTTTCACTTTTCGTTTAGGTTTTGTTGTTTATCGAGTTTGTCGCTTTTGAAAAATGTACTTTGCAGTTTTTTCTTAATTCAATTGCGGAGTGCCACAACCCCCACAACTCCCTTACGACGCTAGTCACCCCTTTCTTGTTGAACTCCCTTCGCAGCTAAACTCCCCCTGCGGCTAATAACTGCGCCGTTGCCGCCTCAATTCCTTCTTTCTCTTGGCCTTCTACGTGTCGACAAATTATGGTTTAAAATTTAAACACAAATTTGTCAGCAACTGGCATTTGCACTCTGCGTGTTGTCCAACCAAAAAAAAAGGGGGTGATAATTTCGTCTGCCAAAAGAGTCAGTGAGAAAATGATAGATTAGCAACGCCTGGTGTGTTGGTAAAGCATAGAAGCTATTGGCTATTTTTTAATGAAGTAAGGTTATGATTGTCTTAAAAAATAACAAATCCGGAGGTCATTAAGTCTCTACAAACCAAAGATTTTCAAGAAAAAGATAGTATTAAAAAACTAAAAATTAGTTGTGCAGCACTGTTTAACATATCCTTGAGTTCCGGTCTTCACTTTTTCGTGATCCGAGAAAAATATGATACCATTATGATTTTAGATGACAGATCTTGAAACTTTTTTCATTATCAACATCAAGTGTTGCCCTTTAAGCACTAAAATAAACAGGAGTGAAAAAATTTCAAAGCTATAGTTGAAGCGTTTCATTCGTTCGTGTTACAGTTAATCCTTTTCGATATAATCCCGCACGTGCACTGAGATTGTAGACAGTGTTTACAATGTTTACGATGGATCTACCCTAAAAACGGCAGCGGAAACCAAAAACGACGCCAGACGATTTGTGTTTTGTGACGCCTTTTACCTCGTTCGTTTTTTTTTTTTTTCTTTCGCACGGTATGAGGGGTAGGAGGAGGTGGAGGGACAGTTGCGCTCCATTTGTCATTTTCATAATGGTCGCAAAGTCAGATCCAAATCCAGATCCAGTGTACAGAGCGGAGCGGAGCGTGTCTGCAATGTGATAACTCAAGGATTACCAGACAGAAAACAGAAGCAATACACGTGCCCAAAGATCACTATCAATTGATACACGTATATTTATGTTAAATTAAGTCGAACGCATTAACGAAAGACAACACAAAACGCCCCCCAACACTACCCCCTTACCCACCTTGCAAATGAAACGTAAACCAAAAAACCTTATCGGGGGACATAACTCATTTGTGATTATTAAAAATCATCGCTAGATGTTAAATCTCTTTGTTATTTATGTGTCCTGCACCTACAGTGAAATAAGTCCCTGATTTTTGAAGAGAGTGAGTTTAGGGGGAGGTTGGGGGATTGTGTGACTTGTCGCCTGTCACTTCTAATTTGGGGCCATCCAAGCTAAATTGATTGATTTATTTTGGCAATTATGTGCATTTGATTAAAAGTTAAAACTCTGAAGCCACGCGGTGTTCGCTAATAATATGCAGAGGATGCCCAACCCAACCCCCCACCACACTAGAAATAAAAGAAAGCTGTAGAAAAAAACAAACAAACATAAATCCCTGAAATATCCCACGGAGCTGAGGATTACATGGCCATGAATTGAAAACCAATTGCGCTTGGAATGGAAAATCACGCTAACAAACATGGCACAGTTGGGGGTGTGAGGGTGGCTAGGCAAGGCGTGGCGTGGCGGGGGAGGGAAGCAATGCGCCTATGTCGCGATTTGGACAAGGGGATTTCTTTGTTTTTGGCTTTGGTTTTAATTTTGAGCAACGAATAAATTAAATCGACCGACAGTCAAAATAATTGCCGGAAATTGGTGACATTGTTGATTTTGTTTTTTAACATTCCAAATGAAAAATACTCAAAAAAATAAATAAATAACCCCTAAGCTACTCACATAATACGATTAAGATTACCAACTGCGGAATGGGCGAAAAACCTTAAACAGTTTTTATATCTTAAAGTAAAATGTTGCAAGTCAAATAATAGTATCGAGTTGCATAAAGTTAATACCTTATTTTCAGGTTTATTTAAGAAATATGTTGATTTTTTATTACTCTTAGGAGTTCTGAAACTTTCTGCAACTTATTATATTCCCGAACATTTATAACCTTCTCCCCTAGCCAAATGTTTATTTGACTTACAGGCGTACAAATCAAAATTGTCTAGCAATAAATTAAACAAGCGGTAATTATTACTTCCTCCAAATGCTGCATCTTGTTTGCCTCGTCGAGCAATCAAAATATTTCAGCTTTTCCCTCCATAAGTCACTTAGTTCAAACAGACTCGTCTTTTAGTATGAGCTCTCCACCTTGCTCAGTCCACAAAGAAAAATGTAAATGAGTCTCCAGCGACTAATAAATTCGCAATTACACGTTCCGACTTGACCAGCACACAAGCACACATGAGGTCCCGAGCTCAACTCATAAAACTCTGCATCAAAAGCCACCCCAGCACCCCGCTTTCTCTCTTCCTCTGTGTGTAACTATTCCTGATGGCTAGGCAATAAACTAAAAAGCATAAATTTTTTGACGTCAGAATCATGAACTACCAGCACCCAAGCAAGCAGAGGGTAGTTACTTCACGTTCATTCCAATATTTTTTCACGCAATTTCGTGTTTCGGGACATCAACGAGTCACAAAATGTGAAAATCAAACGGACAAACACGGAAAATCACAATTATTTCCAAGGGTCGACGCCCGCTTGAACCAATGTCCAATTATTGGTAGCGCTGATGGCACAAATATAAACATCTGTGACCCCTGCCAAGGAAGCGTGAAAGACGGCGACCTCTGGCGCGCGCTCTCTCTCTCTCACTCGCATTTGTTCCGACTGCTAATGTCAAGTGTAGAAGATTGATATCGAGTAATATCATACGGTCTTCTTGTTACAGCCTATTCGTAACGCTTAAAATAATTGTAATTAAAGATACTTACTCGAAGAGCATTTTAAATTGACGTAGAGATGTAACCAAAAATCTATGCTCATATACGAATTTATGAACATTGAAATCGAAAGCGAAAATTATAAACTTTTTTCCTTCTATTAAGTTATATTGTTAAGTAAAGTCTAAGTAAATGTTTTTTCTATAAATTTTTAAAATATCAAAATGTTTCGATAATAGAAAAGTATATATTATTTAAGCATAGGTTTTCTTACACTTTTCTATTGCTAACAGATTGTTCATTTATAATAAGAAAGTTTTATTACGAAGTTCACTTGAATTAAGTTCTGCCCTTAATAATAAATCTTAGTGTTGGAAAGAAAAATATCACGTTCTTAATTATGGATATGTTTGTAATCTCAAATACGGCAAAGCTCTCGCGGAAATGAGAACACACACACACACACACACACACACACACACATGCTTGTTGTGTGCGCCTCGTTAAAATTCCAGCGAAATCACTGCGCAAAAAAAAAACAAGCAAAAATTGTTACGACTTTTCAGGCTCTTTCCTCATGTTTTACGATTATTCGTAACCTTTTTTTTTTTTTTTGGTTGGCTATGAGAGTGTGTGTGTGTTTGTGTGTGTGTGTTTCGCACACCCCACAACATTGCTGACTTCCTTGTACGTTTTATGCTTTTTTGCATACTTTATATACAAAGAGACATACATACATATGTATATATTTGTGTTGAATTTATGTGCGCTATTGTTTTTATGGCATGCACCCATTTTTCCATATGCCTCCTCAGATCCAATCCCACAATTCCATTTGCCATTTCCCAACATTTCGAAAACCGTAGAACGAACGAAAACCAAGGTTGCAAACGGCAGCCAAAAAATGTTTATCCTTGTTGTTGTTTGCTTTGCGTGTGCCATTTGCTGTTGGTGTGTGTGTGCGAGTGTGTGAAGTGTGTGTTGCCTTTGCTGTGGCACTTTTCGGCAAATTATGGCACATGAGGCAACAGCAACAATAAGAGCTTGCCTCGTAGTCAGCATTATGCATGATCCTTTCGTTCTATATCTTCCTCTCCCTATCTGCCTCTGTTTATGTAGAAAGATGTGTGTGTGTGTGTGTGTATCTGATTGTGTTGCCACTTAAGCTGCTTATGTGGCACATAGCAATGCATAAAATAAAAAGAAAATCCTCGCATATCGAGCATTTCCTTCTGCCATATTTGCGTTATTTTATTATCATTTTTCTTTCGTTGTCGTCATTCGCTTACAAGCTTCAAACAAAATGGCGTCGTTACATACATATATGTATGGCTTGGTGGGTGTATATGTATGTGTGTGTGATTTTATATCTGTCAGATATGAGTTCGCATAAACTGAAACCAACATTAACGTATATACATATATATATATTTCTTGTGTTTGATACAAATCCAATTTTCTTGTGCGCCACAATAAAAGTTAGCCCTGTTTGGTTTGTGGGCGTGGCAGTTGATAAGGCATTGAAAATGGCGAGCTGCCTCGTGGGGCGATTTAACGGGATTCCATGTGCTGATTATAAGCATAAATACGAAACGAATTTAAATAAACCGATAAACGAATCTTATTTCTGTCCCCTCCCACCCACCAAAAACGAAAAAAACTTAAGGAGGTGGAAATAATTGCGGCTGTTTCTTTCTTGCATGCCTCCAAAAACAGATACAGAAAGACTAAAGCAGCAAACAAGCAAAACTGCTTTAATTAAACTTGCTAAAAGCAAGATGTGAAAATGAAGAAGAAGAAGTCATCGCACAGGATCAGCTCGCTCCACATCCACCACGCATCGCTTGTTTATGACCCGCAGCAGGCTCAACGATCAGATACAATATCTTCACCTGACACGGTCGCCAGCACAACCAGCAGCTTCATTCCCGGTTCTTTGCGTTGCGGTCTTTACGTTGCCACTTCGCGGTGACAATTTATGACGTACAACATTGGAGCGCAACAAGAACCAAAACAAGAACAAGAACCACAACACAAAACAACGTCACGATCTTGGTAGCAAACTGAAAGATGCAAATGTTGGACAGTGGACAGCGGAGATGGCCAGCCAATGGGCCGGCAGCGTTTATGAAAATCATAAACATTCGCCGACGGCTGCAAATGACATCCGAGCAACGAATATGCATTTTAATAAAATATCCTAAAAGCCATATAAATCACACAATCCAAAACAGACTAAAGACACTCGCCTGACCTTTCCGAAGATATTTTTCGTTTTTGCTGGCTGCCGCTTTATGGGATGCCTTCGTTGTCACCGCAAACATAGATTAACGAAGCGTTGATTGTCGTGGGGAAACCTTTTTATAAGTGTGCTAAAAACACGCATATAAGTTTAAGCTGCGGCTAATTGAGTTTTTATCGGCCAATAACTGTTTGTTTTGGTTAGCTTCCTGTCTTAAGTAGGTGTAACAAATATTATTGGTTATAGGCTTGAATATTTTTGAAATAGTTAACAACAATCAATACTTAACCATAAAGCTATCATCATTAATAATGACGACTCATCCCTAATGCCAGAGTTGGCAAGGACAAAATAATTCAAGCTTTTGATAAGCAATAATAAATGCAAACTTCCGCTCCATTTGGCTAAGCGTTCTGATTATCTGGCAATTTAAGCCAAGCGGCAAACTTTATGCGTCAAATGTCAAATCTGACTTTTTTAGTCTAGACTTGAGCAGCCGGCGGCAAAAGTTCTGCATACTTAGTCTTTTATTATTGTATTTTTTTGAGGGGGCCAATTATGATGCGGACCGGCTGGCAGCAGGTTGCAAGGTTGCAAGGTTGATGTCTTTCAGCTATAATTATGACAGTTGACGGGCAGCCCAAACAAAAGTGAACCCTTGTCAAAATAAAACGAAGGGCATATAAATATTTAATGTACATGAACATTTTGGACTTGGTCGAGTCAAAAGTTGTAGTTTTTCGTGGAATATAATGATCTTGACACATTTGTGAGTGCCAATTTAAGACTCACACAAAGTGTTAAAAGAGACGCAAGATATACATAAACAAAAAAAAGATACAAGTACAGATATAATGTCTAGTCAGCAGTGAATAACATAAATATATATATGTATATAAATGCAACCATAATCAACAACATGGCACAAAATTTCGTTTTGACTTTGCCCTTTTGGCAGCAACAAACATTTAACGATAATACCCAAAAAGATATCAAAATCGAAATATCGTTAGACGCCCAACCATCTATGCCATCCCCTTACCCTGCTGCTCCTGCGTAAACTGCTTGACAAGCATAACAGACACAAAGTACACAAAGCGGCGCAACTTGACTGGCTTGGGTGGGTTTCTTCTGGGTGACCCTGCAACAATTTTTATGGCGCTTAAAACCAACCCCCACTAAAACATCCCCCCACCCCCCATTTCCCATCCAAACATTACAAGACCCTGGCCCATTCAATATGGCGTCCTGGTCTCAGTTTCTCTTTTCCTTTCTGCCATATACATACATACTTATATATAAACGAAGTTTAGCAAATAAATAAAACCTTACCAACACACATTTTTCGATTGCAATATATCGCGTACGTGCCGGCATGCCATAAATATGTATGTGTGTGTGTGTGAGAGGCAACAACAGAAATTATATTTCTGTTTGTATTTGCAACAATTTATTTATTTTTTTCACCCGCCCACACACACAAACACACACAGAGTCCAATCCAAATACTAGAAGGAGAATTGTGCAAAAGTGCAAAGTCTGCCCCCATTTTCCCTACATGCTCGAAATAATGGTTATAATGTTGCCACCTGTTCTGGGCCCAGGTCAAAAATGTAAATGTAATACTTACAAACTACAAACACACACACACACACACACACACCGAGCCAAACTAAAACCGCAGTTGCTTCTTCTTTTCAAAGTTTTTCAACTGCAACTAACTTCAAAAAGGGGCACCCATATTTGAGCTAACTGCAGTATTGTGGACACAGTTGTGAGAAGGCTAACAAAAAAAAATAAAATCAAACTTTACAAAAATATACAACCAACTCGGAAACATTCAAATATTTTGAGACCATTCGTTATTGCGGTATTTAAGCATTTAATTGCTTAAAACTAACACTTGAATATTGAGTTAAAAGCTATTTTATTCAAAACCCTTTGAAATCAAATAGAATCTAGAAATTATAAAAATACTAACCATTTTTACTTTGATTTACTTCAAAGCAACAGTTTTAAAAGCATTTTTTAATATAAATAATTCAAATTTATTTATTTATGGAATAGGAGTAAAAGTTTAAGAAAAACATTTCATAAAAATTAATGGATTATATTCGAATTAAAAGTTTAGAAACAGCTGCTAAAAAACCTCTAAACTTAAAAGATCTAATTTTGATTGTGTTTTGTATTATTGTTCGTTGGATAGTATTAAATGTATTCTGGGCAGAAAGTACTCTAGAATAAGAAAAAATTGGCAAGCCTTAAGCACAAGAAAAATAAAAATAAGTACAAAAAGGAGGATAAGAAAAAATCGTAGTGCACCAAAGCAAACCAACAAATTTAAAATGTGAAAACTTTTGCTGGAAATAGAAAATTCTACAGAGTGAAAGAGGGAGGGATAAAGAGAGCGAGAGAGAGAGAGAGAGAGAGAGAGCGAACTTAACCGCAGCCAACACAGAGCTAAAGAGCTAAAGAGATAGGAACAAAGTCGTCTGCGGCAAAATTCTCATCGAGTCTTTGTCTACAATTGAAAGAAAGAATGAATGAAAGAATGGTTGTCAAAAGGTGCAAACATGAAGTAGTTGGTACGAGATACGGGCACAAAAAGTAAACTTCATGATTTGATGTACATGTACATACCATACATATGTATGTATGTATGAATGTATGTTTAAGCTACCGCTGAGATTTTCTTTGTGGTTTTTCAACTTCTTTTGATAAATCATTTTCAATTTTCCACCAAAGTGCGCTGCAGTTGAAGGCAACTAACTAACTTCAAAAGGCTGAATTATAGAGCTTTTCTTGCGCCATTTTAGATTGCGCTTGAATTTGGTTAACGCCCACAGCTGGCGCTGTTATGAAATATGATGAAATATGAAAGAATAATTTCCACCCCTAACAACAATAAACAACATGACTTTTGCGCAATCGCATTGTGAAACCCACTCCGATGGCATATTATTCGATTTGAGCACTCATGCCAATCAAATTGCGGCATTACAAATATTATCACAACACAATGCGAAGAAGCAACAAAGTCTCCGACTGAACGACTCATCAATCAAACGCACTCAGAATGAAAGATGAAGAAGAAGCTCAAGCAATCATCCAATCATCCAGTCCAGCATCCAATCACCCAATCGCTCAGGCGTAATGTGGCTCGGTTCAGTAACTTAGAAAGAAGCCCAGCCACACGAAAAACAACAACAATTTTCCAATTAAGCGACCAAAAATTTGAGCATATGATGATTATTGACGATGATAAGAGCACAAACAAACACATAACGAGAAAAAGCCAACAGCTCCTCCTCCTCCTTCTCCTCGTCAAACCAAATACAAACTCACACAAAATGTGCAAATAAATCGCACAATTGTTTTTGTCTCCTCCCCGCCAACACCACCACCACCACCCGCCCAATCTCGACAAGTTGCAACTAGTATGTGCGCAGTATTGAAACTAAAAGTTATCTGCGGCCAAGCGGCCAAAACAAAGAAAACTTTCATTTCCAATTTTCTTGATGTATTAAATTATTTACGCCCTCTTGAGCACAGGATTTTTCGTGTGCGTGAATGACCATCAGATTTCTCACTATACATAGCTATCTTATATATATATATCTTGTGGTTAATGTACCATGTAAGACAAGTAAGGGTCATACATTCTATATGAATTGCCCATGTATTCATCAGGTTTGACTACCTACCGTTTTGTCATTTATACTATATGTGAAAATGGACTTAAGGGAACATAAACGCCGACTTTCCGACTGAAAGAACAATAGAAAACAAACATCAATAGCCAGATAAATAATCGTAAGTGCAAGATGAAACATTTCTTACAGATTTTATTGAGTTTTATCAAAAATAAAATGAGTTTCTTTAGATCAGAACTGCAGCTCAACTTGATTTGATTCGTTTAAACTTTAAAGAGTTTGTCATTTTGCTGTAGTTAATCTCAATTTATATGTACTCTTTCTCTCTCTCTCCCTCTCTCTCTCTCTCTCTCTCTGGTGGAGATATTTGTCTACACATGCTATGAGAAAATTAATTTAACTTGGCCGCCAATTACCTGATTATTTATAAAGATTAATAAACTTTTCCTACCTAAGTATGACCAAAAACGCTTTTGATTCCTTTGCACTTTAAATGTAGTGAAAACAGTTAGTCTGTGGAACGATATGAGATACAGTCGAAAGTGTCTCTTACACTTTTTTTGTTTTTTAACATTAGATTAACAACAACTGTCAGCAATTAGTAATCAGTAATATTTATACAACTCTTCACTGCCTTTTGTGGGGATTGTGGCATTGGCTCATGCGATATTTTTGTTTTTGATGTGCACGATTTTTACAGTGGCTGCCCAAGTTGGCAGCGAAAAGAAAATTTTCTTAACAGTACTCAACTCAATTTCACCCAGTGGGCCACTGCACCAAATGTGCAGCCAGCTCCAAGACGGCATCCATCTACATATATCTTCTGACACAAGCAGTATATACTAGTGTAAGACGGGACGGGATGGTTAGCTCCATGGGAGCTTAATTACATTTTAGCACGCATCATAAAAAATAATGCATTACATTATGTTCAAGGTGATTGTGGTTGTTGTTTCTTTTCTATGGAGATTTGTACGTTTATTTTTAATTATTAAAAGCCGTTTTGATTTATGGACTGCAAAAAAACCCAGCTTTTGCACTTTGCTGAAGACTGTAAATTCTATTAATGCAAATTTCGATTTAAATACGCATTAATTGAGAGCAAATAAGAAAGAATAATTATAATAACCCAGAATTGAATATAAAAATATGTAAATTGATAATTTATAAATTGTTAATTAAAAGTTAAAATTTATAGAGTTGATTCTTTTTAGTAATTAATAATAATTTTTTTTTGCATTGAGTATTTACACATACAAATCCAAATATTAAACATTTTGTGACTTTCTTTAAATGCAATGCGATATTTAATACAAAAACAAATTATTTTCAAAAGGCAAGCCAAATTATCGTGTGTCAAAATATATATATTTCTATATATTGAAGCTCGTTTGAAATATAAAGTTAAATACACGTTAAACATAATAGCCATGGTTATGCCCAGCTGATGCCACACACGAAATGCAATGTAAAAAGCATGAATGAGCATCAAGCATCCCAAACGCATACCCCACCCCACACACACACACACACAAACACACACACAAACAACAACAATCATGGCTGAGCAAATAACGAATCCATGTCAGAGCCATAAAGTCGATTAAAGAAAAGGCGAATCTTCGAACAGAATTTATGTCTTAAGATTATTAATTGGCCAACACCATAGACAGCCTCCTCCTCCTCCTCCATCTCCACCTGCACCATCCTATTGATGCACACGCCAATTGTTTCCATTTGAGTGCTCTTTCTTCTGGCCATGTTAGCGCAATTTATAAAAGCATCGGACGAGCAGCGATTTCGCTGGAGTAGCATTCAAAGATCGTTAGCGTTTGGCAGCAAGTTTCAAGTGGATCTGCAACGGAATATTATTTAGTATATTAATATATATACATAAACCTTAACCAGAGGATGACGCGTCTCGTGTGGTTGCTGCTCCTGGCAACGTGTGCCGCCAGCATGGGATTCATTGGAGTGGATGCAGCTGCTGCCCAGATGCAACAACGACGCAGGCATAGCCTAGTGGAAGGGACACCAACAACAGCAGCTGCTGCAGCACCGGGTGGAGATTGGGCTGGATTCGGGCCGGAATTGGCGCTGGTGCGACGCGTCTACGATGATTGCCAGGACAAAAGTGATTTTATGGGTTGTCTGAAGCAGAAGGCATTGCATGCCTTGACACGTGCACTTGAACGGGATTCGATTAAGATTGTCGATGGTCTCGTGCTGGAGAAACAAAATCACACTGATACTGAAAGTGTCCTTGGCTCCTTGACCGATGCCCGGCACTTTGGTAGCTTGGCGCCAATCGATCGATCTCTGCTTGCCAAAGTGGACAAGTTAATGAGAACGCACGCCTTAAAGATTGACATGGATTTGGATTTGGATGCAGGTGTTGGTCGCGAATCCAAGAAAAAGGGCAAAAAAGATGGTCACATTAAGTATGTGATTGCGGCGCTGCTAACGGCAATGGGCATTGCAGGACCATTGGGTCTAAAAGCATTGGCGGCTATAGCTGGCAAGGCTTTGGTGATAAGCAAAGTTGCCTTAACCATTGCTGGAATCATTGCGCTCAAGAAGCTTTTCTCGCATGATCACAGCGAGGAGACTAGTTTCCAAGTTCATGCTGGCGAGCATAACAGGTAAATCGCTTAGATCTTCTATCTCCCAGTTATTCTCAATCTCGCATCATCTTTCAGACGCAGCACATATGTCATTCGGCCTGTCTCGAAGTCAAATCCTAACATGGGTGTGGGTGTAACAGCTGCCGGCGGTGGTCCATCAGTTGATCCATATCGTTACTACTACGAGTACCACCAGAAGTAAGAGCAGCAGAGAAAGCGAGAGAGAGCGAGAGAGAGCTAAGTCCAAGTTATTGTTCATTGCTGCGTGTTTGTGTGTGTAAAAAATAGATTTGCTTGAAATTGATACAGTGAAGCAGCTAGATAACCAAAGAATCAAAGCCGAAATCGAACGCAACAAGGTTACAATCCTTGGCGACTCTAAATGGCCCTAATTTATATTGTAGCTCTTAAGTTTAAGTGTAATTTATTTAGGACAAGTTATTTTCAAGTGCAATTTGCATCTAATAAACAAGTATTAGGCTTTAAATAAATAAATATTTGCATTCTCTTGGGCTTAAATGTAAAATCACTGACAAATGCCAGTTTCGCCAATGAAAGTAATAAAGCATACTTTTTGGCTGAGCAATAAGATGCAAACCTATTTCAGTCAGATTTTTTAAAGCATTCTTTTAGGATGGTTGAGAATTCTATTTAAAAATGTTCCCAAAACTTTACCAATTTCTTGCAGATTATTTAAGAACATAATGCAAAAGTACAATATTTATCATTCACAAATGACGAATTGGGCAGTAATTGGCAAACATTAAATGTTTATTTGTAGCAAATATATAAAAATTAATAAAATTACGTAAGGAAAGGGGGAGTAATATAGGATTAAATAACATTTAATCGGAATCATCAGGTATGACGTAGGTAACTGGAACTCTTGCCCTTCGCCCTTTATTGGAAGCATCTAGAATCCCATGTAGCCCACCTGGTGCGTGCTGTAATTAAACATTAATTTTTCAATTTGAGAATGTATTAACTAAACGAAACCTACCGTTTGACCTACAGACACATCTAGTTGAGGTTTAGCACGAGTACTTGCTGTACTGGTTGACGTTGCAGCTTCTCTGCCTCGACCACGACCACCGCGTCCTCGGCCAGCACCGCGGGTAGTCTTGGCAGTGGACGTTGTCGGTGCCGAAGATAAATTCGGATCAATTTTAAGGGCATTTGAAGCAGAAGCATTTTGCTCAGACTTCAAGCCATGAGCGTCCAACGCCTTAAGCAGATCATCAACCTTGTTCCGCTGCCTGAAACTCTCCAGCTCATCATCGATATTCTCTAGAGCGGGCAGTGTTTCCATTAAATGTTCCACTGCCTTTTCATTATAAAATCTACAAGAACATAAATAAATTCATTTGCTATTATTTTTGGTGGATGCAAATAGAAACGTACTTGAAAATGGAATCGGCTGCATTTTCATCAATGCGCTCGACCGTGCGATAGGTAGCTTCAGACAATGCTTTTGAGTGCATCAGCTTGAGCGGATTTGTATCCTTGAGCTCCTCAAAGTAGCGTTCAACTAATTCCTCCACACGCGTAACATTATCCACCTTCACATAAAGTTAGTTAATAATTTTTGGGTATTGGCATAGATGTAACAATTTCCTTACCATGGCACGCTGCATGGCATCCTTGTCCACATTCATCTTATCACTCTTTATTCGCTTGATTAGCTTCTCGAACTTGAGACAGTCAGCAACGTTTGCAACACGCGTGGCAAACATTTGCCCAAATCGTATTGTATTGAACATGTGCGTCTCGTCGGTGTAGCGCAGACGCAGACGGATTAGCGGCAATGTTGGCTGCTTTGGGTGACCTGTGAGCAATGTTTTGGCCTCCTCAATCATTTCCTCCATACGCTTTTTGGCGAAGTTATACACCTTCGTGGAGGCATCCCCGATTGTTAGCTCCAACTTATCCACATAGTCCGCCAAATCAATTGAGTCAAATATGAATGGACGCACAGTTCGCAAAGGCAAAGGCTTGAGATTAAACTTTGTCTTGTATATTTCCAGCAGACCCACATGTTTTTTAATGGACTCGCCCTTGGCCAGAGAGGTGGCCACTGAAGAGCCTGGCTGGGAAACGTAGAAATCGCGAACAGCATTCACTTCGGGCTCAATGCGGCAATCGTGCTCGTGTCCCCAAATAACTAGATGTAGAAACGCTGGCAGCAGCTCTTCGGGTAGATAGTTCTTAGGTCCACGATCGGCGCGATTCTGATGCACAACCATCAAGTGGAACCAGTCGTCTTCTCCCTCCTTGGGACAGTTAACAGTCACCTGGAAGTCCTTGAAAATGCGCACCAGCCGCGCATCGTGAATATGACTGAGTCCATACAATGCCATTTGTGTTTCGCCCTTGCGTATTAGTATAGGACTAATTTCCAGCTTCGTTAAGTCTGTCCAGCGTCCAAAATAGTTTATCAGACCAGTTGTGCTCAGCAAATCCAAAGAGCTTAGACGCCCAAAGCCACTTGGGTCATCATGATTGCCGTGTATGGAGAACACGGGTATGGCAATGTTTAAATTGGGATCCTCATAATTAACGGACTGATTGACGGTGTTGTGAAAGCATGCCGATTGATCACTCAGTATCTCCAGTGAAACGGGCTTGTCGCCAAATGTATAGCGTCTCAACAATTCAATGCACCTGCAAAACTGTTATTGCATCCGATAACCGAATTGGATATTCACTGTACTCACTTGAACATTGAATTTTGGCTAGGCACTGCGTCGTGAAACAGATCACCGCCCAGCAATATCATGTCCACATCTTCGGCCACAGCCATCTCCAGTATTTCCTCAAATGCCGTAAAGCTATCCTCACCGCGAATTTCATCCTTCTCGGCGTAGCCCAAATGATTGTCGGTGGCAACCATTATGCGTATGATGTTGTCCGCATCCTTTTCACCTGTATCGCCATCTGCCATGTCTGTTTTTTAATTGCTTGGCAATAAACAAAATCAACTGCGATGCCTTTCACAAATCACAATTTCACAATTTAATTCGCGGGCCAGTGCAGCATTCTTATCGATACATAAGAAATCAGCTGTGGTGCTCTCATCGATACTTTCAAACTTAGCCGCAGCTTGTTCCTTAGCACTAGGTATGGCAACGCTGCAAAATTATGTCACAATATTCAAATTTGTGTGCTCTTTAAGACTAAGTTGTGATTAAAATTCAAATTAAAGCTGCATTTTTTATAATTCTGCAGTAAGGTATTGTATAATTTATTAAAATCATAAAATAATCAATATAAATGGTTTAAATAATATTTTTGGTCTATATAAATGAATATTTTTGTCTTAAAAATCAAAGCCTTAAACCAAGGACAATATAAAATATAATTATATGCATAAAATTATTTTTCTAAAGCAGAGCTTTTGTTCAGTTTCCTTGTAAACATAAAATTATATGTGTATTTGTGTACTTTTCAGTTCTATTCTACTCCAATCACAGCCTCATATGTCGCTTTAGTTGTAATTGGTTTCAATCCAAATATGGCATTATTACTTCTTTGATAACTTTCTTGTTCGTATGCCACGATAGATGATGCACAAATGGTTTAACAACAATTATTAATTTCTCTGCTTCCAATAAAGTCCTTAGACCAATCGAGTCATTCATATAAATATCTCGCTTATAGAAAGGAATAACATCCAACGACCCATTAAAATAACTAAAATGACTAAAGAAAGAAACATACAAAATAACTATTATATGCAAAATACTTAGTTGAATAAATATATCTAACCTTGACTGCCAGGGTGTAATAACACCATCATTGGGTCCACCAATGAGAATTACTTTATTAAGTCGCACCATTCCCATTTTAAACGATGTTGAATTGGAGCTGATCTTTTCATTGTTAATCAGCGGCAAGAATTCACTATATTTAATATATAATGATTGCTTATGCGGGTCATTCCAATAGCCACCGACAGATGTATGTTGACCTACCCGCGAATAAAATAACTCAAAGGCCGTTTTTGCTGCCAGATCCGGAAATATTAAATGCAGGAAACTAGCTAAAAATAATATTAAAAAAAAAAATAATGAACAAAGATAAATACTATATAAAATATATATAAAACTCACTGCCATATTGACCCGCTTGCGGGGACGATAACGATATAAATGTTTTGACATTGTGGTTGGGTAGACTTTGGATAGCTGCCCTAGCAAGGAGTCCACCTTGGGAGTAGCCCAATACAATAATACCATCGGGATGCAGTTTTCCAATTTGATCTAGCCAGCAAATAAAAGTAATGGATAACATAAAAATGCTATTAACATCAACTTCTCAATTCACCTCATAGCTAAACTCACCTATATAATCCCTGATCTGTTCAACTTGCCACCAAGCGTTTTCCAGGCTATACCATCCACTAAATTTATCACAATTATACACAACTGTACCTGGATGCCACTAAAAGTAAAGGGAAAAGAATTAGAGGATTTACTTTATTGCGTCGTCTTAGATTGACTTTGAACTCGTCATTGATGAGTCGAATTAAAAACAATAACAAAGAATATTTACACTCTCACCTTTTCGATGTGTCGCACCAAAAGTGTCATTGATTCAGCTCCCGACAATATGCCATGGAGTATTACAACTGGTTTATATGCCAGCGATCCAATAAAGTACATGCACAGTATTAGCAAGCACCTTATCCTCATTTTTCTCGTTGCTTCCGTAATGCGTCTAAAGGCTTTTGCGATTTGTTTTCAATGGTTCTCAATGGAAATATCATATGCGCGTGTCTGTTAACTTTAACAGAAATCCGTCGATTTTGAGCAGCACTGTTATTATGTGGAGCAGTGCTGTTATAATAACATAAAGGCTAGTATACAGCTCTTCTCGGGCAAAAAAATTTAATATAAATTGAATATTGCAATCTATAATAATTGTTAAGTCTCTCTGTCTGGAAACGTAGACCAAAATTATAATATAATTATAATTTGATTGAGCTATTCAGGTTTTAAAAAACGCTTATGATTACCATGTTTGGCGGACGCCAATATCTGTGAATAACAATATTCAATTCACATATATACTATTACAAGGTTTTAATAAAACTAACATATTATAATTATGCTCATTTATTCATTTGTCAACTTACACGAATTTTGTTATGTACTTTGCACTATTGATTCTCTTCGCTTAAAATTTAGATCTAGGCGCGGCAAAACATTTTAAATACATATCTCTAAATATATTTATATATATATATGTATATTGTTACAACGTTTCTATATAAGTAAAACAGACCTGACCTGGATACGCGGCAGTATTGTTTTTTTTTTCACTTTCTTCACTTATATAATTTACAAAATTTGGGGGATTTACTCTTAACAGGATTAACAGGCCAGTATGTGTGTTTATGTGTGGTCTAAAATAGTACGTGTAATTTTGCAGCAGTATAACTATTATAACTAGTAATAGAAATCCTCAATTAGCAAACTTCATCCAGCCACCCCCTCGCTGACAAAATCCAGTTTAACTACCTCCGCTGGTAAACATTCCTCGACATCCACTTCGTTCTCCTGAACATTGATGCGATTTAGGGTCATCGAGACATCTGGACCACATTTCAATTGTGCCGCCGATGTGGGGCTAACCACATCCTCACCACCAACAACAACAGCAACTGTTGATGGCACAGCAATCTGAGGCAATTGTTGTTGCTGCTGTTGCTGTTGAGTCGCTGCAGTTGCTACACTTTGTTGCTGTTGCTGTTGTGTCGTTGTTGATGTCGGCTGCTGTATGATAATGTTCTCTGTGATGGTGGGCGTATTGGATACTGCAGATGCCGCTGCTGCTGCTGCAGCTGCTTGTGCTTGCGCTGCAGCCAAAGCTGCTGCTTTTTGTTGTTGCATTTGTTGAAATTGTTTGATTGTCACCGTTGTTGTTGTTGTCGTCGTCGTTGTTGTCTGTGGTTGTAATATAATTTGTTTCGTTTGCTGCTGTTGCTGCTGCTGCTGCTGCGGTTGTTGTTGTATGAGGTGTGATTTGAAAACTTGTTGTTGAGGTTGTTGCTGTGGTTGTTGTGGTTGTTGTTGCACAATTGGTTGCACTGTTTGTATGACATGCTGGACCTGCTGGACGGGCAGCTGTTTCGCCGGAATGCCAGCATCCTCAAAAGCCTTTTTCTTTAGAGCCTGCCGTATTTGAGAGCTGCAATTAAGAGAAATGCTATTAATAAGCTGCGCACATATATATATCCATTGTCATGTTCTCTCGCTATGTTGTTGTGTGTGATTTGAAGCAGACTTACACTGTGCGGTTCTTGATGCTGAGACTGATTTTGCTCAGATCGTCGGAGAAGCGCATTATGGACGAGTGTAACATGTCGATTTCCTCGTCTGTCCATTTACTGCGTGCCATGCAAAGGGGCGCGGAGCATAGCGAGGGAACATGGAAATCAATTAAGCACTATAAACATTCTATATATATTCACTGTCACTTACCCGGATGGCGATTCGGCATTTGGATGCAATTGCATTGTTAGATCACCGAGTCGGCTGAAGGCTTGACCCGCTGCCGTGAATATTTCCCCAACCTGCAAGCACAATATTAAGTTATACTTTTTTTCGGCTGTTTTGTTTTGAGTTGTCGTTGTTATTGTTGTTGTTCGGCATGCGGCGCAAATTCAAAACAAACGCGCCCTCTCGCCGCCCCCAAATGAAGCATAAACAAAAATCTCGCTACCATTCGCACCCGAAGGAGTGAGGCGAAATGACAGAGACGCACACAGCCGCACACTTTTCCCGCACAAAACTCTACTGTTGCATTTTTGTTGCATAGCGCGTTTAAAATGCAAATGTTTAGCTTCTGTTGCTTTTCACATACCTTAGTTGCCGAATTCATGGCCTAGTTAAGTAAAAATTTCTTTTTTTTAATACAAGATTTAATATGAATGTGGTGGTTGGTCGATACGTGGCCATTGCATCGCTTCAATTTACAATTTATTGCATTCTGTTATCGCGTTTATCGAATCATATCGATTATTGCGTTTCCATTGGATGCGTTCGCCCTTAGCATCAAGTGGTTGTTTTATTCTTATTATGTTGCAAATGTGTCTGGTTGTTAGCTATGGTAATTTTTGTTTTTATTAAATGAAACATAAGTTAATATTTAACATATTATGAATTTTTAAAACTCAATTATCTTTTAACCTTTTGCATCACCCACATGCATGTGGTTGAAACAAACAATTACAATACTAACATTATAAACATATGACTTATTTAGGTGGTGCTTCAAGGTCGGTGCCAGCGACTTGTCGCATTTCATCCAGCTCATCCTTGCGCAACTTCAGTGCCCGCTTGGCGAAATCATATTTATTTTTTAAATTAATATTCTCTTTTTTTTGCGCCTCCAATTGAGACTAAAAAAGAAATTTTAAATTGTTTGTAAGTGCTAATTTTATAAGAGTTTAGTCATAACTATTTTTATACAAACCTTAAGTGCATTAATTTGGCCGGCTGTTTGCGAGGAAAAATCGCCATTTTCGTTTTGCTTTAACCTATCCTCCAAATCCTTTATTTTATTATACCGATGGCGACACAGCTGTAAGCTATCCATTAATTTGTCATTTAATTTCTTTAAAGCCGTCTCAACATCGGACTCCGTTTGCGTCTGAACGGTTGCAAGCTTGACTTGCGGCGTAGCTTGGATGCTGGCCGAAATGGCTGCCGATGCTGTCTTAACGTTCACCTTGCTCATAAGGTCAGTATTTTTATGTTTTAAGCGTTTAATTTCATCACGCGCCTTGGCCTGCTCCTCCTGCAGACGTTTCTTGAGTATTGCTGTCTCCTCCTTAAGCGGATGATTTTTCAGCTCAATATTCAAAGCAGTCACTCGGCTTTCCATTATATACAGATCGCGTTGACAATCTTTAAGTTTACGATCAAGCACCTCACAATTGCAGTTATTATCTATAAAAAATGCAATACAATTATTATATTAACTTGGGACTTCTTGAGTTTACTAACTTACCTACGGGATCCGTCATGCATGCCACATGTCGCGAATCATTCCAATAGGATTGACGCCTTTCATCATGTGTGCTCATCCGTCGATTTTTACGCAACTCAGACTCCACGCAGAAAGATTTCTTTAAATAAAATATTTTTAATGATTTGATTTCTTGTACATTTAAGTGCAACTCACCCTCGGCTGATTAGGCTCCCGATCTAAACTTTTTCTGGGAGCCGGCGAAGTGTTTGATGAATTTGAATCAAATGATAAGTTGCTGCCATTGGCTCTAGCTCTCATGTCCGATTCTAGCTTCTTAAGAATCTCTTCAGTCGTACAGAGTTTCTCCTCCAAGTTACGTTTATCCGCCAATAGACTAGAAATTGTACTATCCATGCGCCCCCGCTCAGCTTCAAAATTGATTCTATTGGTTTTCTGCAAGTGACAGTGTTTAAGTATATAATTAATAGTCTTCAACTTTTTGAACTTACCAGCACAGAGCGTAGTTTATCAATTTCAATTTGTAGCATTTCAAGTTTTTTACCCTGTTCAGAGCTTATTTTGCTGGCTTCCATTGTGACTGCCGCAAGGCGATCTTCCAGCTGAGTATTTGCCTGTTTCAGGTTTTGCAAGGACTTAGCGTTAATGTCAAGCTTTGACTGCAGCTGTTCATTTGTTTGCTGCAATTTGGCATTAAGATCTTGCATGTTAAGGTCATTCTTTAGTTTAACTGTGAGTTGATGATTGGCTGTTTCCAGCTCCTGTTTATGATTAAGCAATGAGTCGTGCTTTAACTGTAGTTCATTCTTGGAGCTCTGCAATTTATTTATGCTGTCCTCAAATTGATTTGATTGTTCGATAACTTTTGCCTCGAGCTCTTGTAGTTTGCCTGTCAAGTTTGATGATTCGGTGCAGGCGCTGATCTTTAAGAGCAAAGTTGCCTTCAACTCTGCTTGCAGTTGTTCAACTTTAGTATTATGCGCTGTAGCCTCAGTTTGAGCCAGCAACAAATCGCGTTTGAGATTCTCCGCTTCCTCTGTAAGATTTTTGGTTAACTCATTCGCTGAATTAAGAAGGCATTTAGTTGCTTCGTGCTCGCTTAAGAGCTTATCAAAATCTTTTGCCTTTAATTTGGCTTCTTTAACCTCTTTGACTAGATCATCAATTTTGGAATTTAATGTTTCGACTTTATCTAAAATGCTGGCCTTCTCTTTTTCCGCCTGTTCCAGTTTGATCACTAGATTATCCCGCTCGTTGTTCAAGCGTTCTATTAACAATTTGCTCTCATCAACCTCCAATTGTATTGAGCTCTTCTCTTGCTTCAGCTTATCCAGGCTCATGTTATACTCCGACTTAAGCTGCTCGTAATCACGCATTTGCTGGTCGAGCATTTCGTGCAGCTCTTGCATCTTTGTATTACGATTTTCCTTCTCTTGCTGGTTCTGTAATTGCTTCACTAGCTTCTGGCTGTCATCGTACATTGATTCCAGCTCATGCTTTTCCTTAACCAGTTGCTCAACGGCCAGGTCATTGGCAGCCTTAATGGCTAACAGTTTCGTTTCGTTATCATTGCTGAGTTTCTTTGAGAATTCGTTGCTTTGCGACAATTGCTTTTGCAATTGTTCCAAACGCGCTTCGTAGCCAGCTTTGCTCTCCTCCCATTTAATATTGTATTCTCGCAGATTTTTACGGAAGTTCGTCTCGCTAGCCTCAATCTTTTGTAAATATTCCAGCTTAAGATCATCAAGCATATCCTTATAATCCTTTTGCGTCAGCTCCAATTCAGCTTTCATATCTTTCAGACGATTGTCATATTCATCTTTTGTGGATGTCAGCTGTGCCGTATGCTGTTTTTCTATCAATTCAAACTCCTTTTGGGATTTTGCCAATTCGATTTGCATTTTGTTTAGGCTCTTTTCATATTCCTCTTTGATGGACTCCAGCTGTTCCTTATGCTGTTGCTTTTTCAATTCCAATTCTCCTTGAGAATTCTCTAATGCTATTTTTATTTCATGAACACGTTTCTCACTTTGCTCTGAGGAGCATTCGCCTTCTTCTACAGCTTGTTCTAGACGCTTTTTCATTGCATCCACAGATTCTTCAGCCTTGATGCTGCGTTCCAACAGCTGTGCATTGTGCTCCTGTAGTTTATCAATGCGATCCGCATCGTCTGACAATTTGGCAGCCTGTCGTTCGAGCAGCTGTTGATGTTGATGAGCATTTGCCTGCAGTTCCACTTGCAGCACATCCATGTTAATGCAACGTTCGTTGAGCTCGTGTAGTTCCGATTGCATCTTATCAATCAGCTCGTCCTTTTGCCGCAACTGCGTTTGCAGTTGATTAACTTCTGCATTTAAATCGGACAATTTGGGTTTGAGTGCTACTGCTTCAGCAGCTTCAGGCTCTGTTTGAGCACTGTCAGTGTTGTTGAATAATGTTTGTGTGCTATTGGACATGAGTTGACTATCATTCTCGTTGATGGTGTTCTCCTTGACCTTGTCTTGGAGCTCCTCGCAGACCATGGTAATTTCGGCATTCTGCTTCTCGAGTGATTCGATTTGTCGCTGATAATCCTCCACCTTGTTGACCATCACCGATTTCTCTAGCAGTTCCGATTCCAGATTTGTCATCTGTTCACGCATCTCATTGATTGTGCTCTCCGTGGCATCAATCAGCGCATTCTTTTCGGCCACTTCACGCTCCAGCTGAGCAATGTGTACGTGCAATTTTTTCATTTTCTCTGCACCTAATGCACTTTCTTCTTCTGCAGCAGCCTTTTGTTGCTGTTGCTGTTTAAGTTGCTGCTGCAGTGTATAATTTTGATCTCGTAAATTGTCGCTATCTTGGACACTCTCCATGAGCTGATTGGACATGTCGTCGTATTCACCCTGTATTGTAGCATATTTACTCTCCATTTCAACAATGTCTGCCATAAGCTTTTCGTTGCGTGCTCTTAACTCCTGCACAAGATCCGTGTTCTGCTGTTCTTTGTCTTCTGCTGCAGTTCCGGATATTAGCTGCACTTGTAACTGCTCAATGTTTTCTTTAAGTGTGCTGATTTCTTGTTGCAAACGTTCGTTTTGGCTTTCAAGCAGCGCATAGTCCTGCTGCATTTTCTCAAACTTTTCTCGATTGGCCTCGAGTTGCTCATAGTCCTTTTGTAGTTGCACATATTTGTCCTGCATAACTTCGAGTCGTTCATAGTCCTGTTGCAGTTCCGCATACTTCTTCTTTATGGCTTCATACATGCTCTGCATGGATTGTATGGTCTGTTCGTAGCGCTGTTGCGCCATCATCAGATTATCACATTTCTCTTGCAACTCTCCCTTCGCCTCCTCGGCAGCAACAAAGTCACGTCCCAAACGATCGCACAGCTCAGTCTTATCAGTCACATCGCTGGTCATCTGTTTGTATGCCTCCTGCACACTTTCCAGCTTTGCCTTTGTATTGGCAATTTCCACACGCAGCTGTTCGCATTCACAGTCGATTGTGTGTGAGCCATTGCCATTGCCATTGCCATTAGATGTCGCCTGTTTGTGCTCCTCCAGCAGACGCTCCAGATCTGCACATTTGTTGCAGATGCTCTCGCAACTTGTCTCAATTTCCGGACAGATGGAACGCATGAGATCCTCCTTACTGTTGCGCAGCACATCTCTCGACAACTCATTGAGCTTCTGTTGCAGATTATCGATGGCGCCATCTTTCTCTGACAGCGCCGACAATAGCTCGTTCTCACGCAGTTTTGATTTTGTTTTGTGGCTCTCAAGTTGAAATTCCAAATCTACAGCTGCACGATTTTCCATTTCCAGCCGCTGAACCGTTTGTTTTAACGTTTGCAGCTGATCTTCGTATTCCACGATTTTGGTATCAGCCGCTTGCTTCGATTTGGTAAGTGTTTCAAAACTTTCGCAGCTACATGTAAAAAAAATAAATCAAGTAGTTATTAAAAGAGTTGAAAATGTTAAGCGTTTTTCATGAATGTTGGTATTTTAATTAATTGCAAATTTACATGATTTTACGGTTCCCAAATTTTTTACCGCACGACCATTTTTGTCAAAATAATTATAGCGAGGCTCCCTAAAAATAGAGACGACTGCAGCTGTTGCCTTGCAGCAGATGATGGCAGACAGCTTTCCAGTTGAGGTTGACTCTGCACACACACAATCTTACTCACCCTCGCACACTCACACACACAGAGACATGTCGTGAAGAAATGCGCTTTTGTTGTTGTTGCATTCGCTTTGAACTTTTATATATGCAATACAGTTTTTCTTTATTATACTCACACACTTTATTATGAGTTACATCAGAGAGTCATGTCTTTGTAGGTATTCGGAGTTGGTTTGTGTGTAAAACAAGCAAAGACGTCATTGAACATTGAGTTTTTGATGGAGCGGAACGTTATTCGCCAAAGCAGCGACAACGCGAAGTTCACAAATCAACTAAGCAACCTAATAGGGTTCATTATGGAATCAACCATTTTATCGACTGCGAGAACGACGACGTTTAGAGATCGTTTGCTTATCACATTTGTTGTTGTGATTGTCGCTTAATAGCGGCAGAGTCGTCAAGACTGCCGATTCGGCTGGTGCCGAAATTATATGCAATATATCGCTCAAATCACCTTCACATGGCAGTTCAGTGCAGGTGTATTGTGTTCCAGTGCTATCATAGCGACGCACAAAACAACAATATTGCGCATGAGAGAGAGGGTTTTATTGAAAGCGTTTGTTTATCTTTTTGTTTTGTGCTCTTGGGTTCGACGCGTCGTCGCTCTTGCTCACTCACGCCGATCTCACCAACTGATTCGGACGAAGACGAAGCATTTAATTTGCCACGAATAATTAGAAGAGATCTTTACCAAAGTTCACCACACGTTGACTTTGTGCAATTTTGACGCGCACTTTAA
The DNA here is from genome assembly GCA_030179655.1 of Scaptomyza flava. Lineage (NCBI taxonomy): Eukaryota > Metazoa > Arthropoda > Insecta > Diptera > Drosophilidae > Scaptomyza > Scaptomyza flava. Next base: position 21,638,251 of record JARNME010000029.1, on the reverse strand, counting down.
ATGGTGAATTTTAATTTAAATTATCAGCGATGTGAAGTTGACAAAATATTAATAATTTTGACAGAAGTTGATGGTTTACTAGATAAACATATAAGAGAAAGGCAATTGGATGGTCTCAGAGTTTGGAATTGATTCATCCCACCTCCGAGCCGAACATTAACTCACCGCTGCATTAGATCAAGTCGCTCGGACTGTAGCTCATCAACTTGAGCTGTTGCCGCAGCAAACTTTTCATTTAAAACTTCCCAATCAGAATCGAAGTTGCGCTCTAAATTGATGAAAGTTGTCAATTCCGTTAGATCACGTACAAGCAATTCCTGTCTATTGGAACACATGCAAGTTAGTTCGAATGAAATGATGACGGAGTTGAGTTGTGGTTGTGAGTTACATGAAAAGTGCAATGAAAATGATTTGCAAATGAAGCTCAGATGAAGTGTAATAACTTACCCTAAACCATCAACATCGGCAACGCGTGGCGTAAGGGATAATGGTGGAAGGACTCGACTAGTAATCATTGGGTTTGGTGCTTGTCCAAAGTCATGCTCAACGGCTGGTTTAAATTCTTCGTCAACCTCGTCGACTGCCAGAGTTTTCATTATGTTGATTGTCTTGGGAGCGTTGAAAGGCCGCTGTCTTGAATTCGAAGTCGATGGATAGAAACTTGGCTTAGGTAGACCAGAGTGCTTGGGCTGTTCACCATCTATATCGCCAGCTGAACTATCGTCTTCACGAACTGACTGCGGATTCGACGTGGCTGGACACCAAGTGCGTCTCCGATTTTTACAACGCCTATCGGCAATAGAATTGCTGGTTATAATTTTAAGAGTGTCCGTTTTGATTCTCTGCTCCAACAATCTAACTTTGATTTGGCTCTCGTTGCGACGCTGTTCTTCTGCCAGGCGATCCTTAAGCTCTTTGATTTCACGCTCAAGACGCTTCATCATCGTCGCATCCGATACAATCTCATTCATTTGTGGCTTTAGCCGAATCTTCTTTGCACGCATGGCAAAGTTCAACGTCGATTGCGATTCCTCCATAATTGAGGGCTTGATGCTGCAGATTATCGATGTGAATGTATTGCCACCCAGCGATGCCTGCAATATGCGCGTCAGCTTCGAGTCACGAAAGCTAACGTACTTGTTGTCCTCATTTTCCGCCAAGCTTTTAATTACGTTGCTCAGAAAGTGCAAGCTCTTGTTAATGTGACCGCCTTCCTTAAGACGGGCACCACGTGCACCCGTTTGATCGGCTCGCTCTGATCCGGCCAAATCTACCAGATTTAACAGACTTTGAATGACAGCATCATCAGCGTTGCGATCTGTTTTACGCGACTCAATGATCTAAAGAAGCAAAAGAAGAATAATTTGAACCGGCAAGAGTTTATGTAATAAACTTACGATACGGAATATGGCATGGGAACGACTGGATCGTTCGTTCATATTGGTTTCGCCTACAGTGCGCTCCTTGTTGCCCATGCAAAGGAACGCCAGGAGATCCTCTTCGCTGGTAATGATGCACTCCTCACAATTCACATGCACCATCCCATTGCTTTCGTGTATCTTCAGATCTTGGTTCTTTTTGTTGAGCAAATCGTATATCTTTTCATTATATATCTCAATGTAGCCGACACGTAGCAGGAAATCTCGATCTTCGTGCCGGGCAATCTGTTTGAATATCTCCTTGGCTGCCAGCACCATTACGCCGGGATTACGTTCATCGCCCATCATGGTGTACGTTTTACCCGATGATGTTTGGCCGTAGGCAAATATGGTGCCATTGAAGCCTTTCATACAGGCTTCCACGATATGCTTGGCCATGCAGTCAAATACCATTTGATTGTTGGAGTCCTGATCGAAAACATAGTCTGCAAAAGTGATTGGATTGAATGGCGGCCATTTTGGTGCACTAACGGATAATTGTTGTTGTTGCTATTTTGCTTACCAAAAATACAGGGATCTGCTTGGCTGTCAATAAGCTGAATTGCCCGCTTGTCCCTTACTTGCCACAATGTGGTTTGTCCGCTCTCGCAGGGACGCACCTTAATGCACACTTGAATGGCGCTCTTTGCAGACATGTTTTATCAACAACAACAAACACACAAATAGTTTAACAATAACACAAATGGAGTAAACGACAATTAACGAAGGGAAATATTGATTTCACATAACATTTCTTTACAGTTAATTCGAACGATTACCGCTTTGTTTTGCTTCTTCTTTAAAATGCGCCAGTCAGCCGCATAAATAGCTAGCCGCTAGCGTCAGTGCTGCAATCGATAAGTTTTGTAAACACTGCTATCGAACGGTTGCGTCTGCTTGCGATCGTCACTAGGGCTGGCACGCTATTTAAGCCGATGAGTATCATCAGGCCGTTGAGTTTCAAATACAAATTTGCATAATTAAAACATAGACTGTGATTGTTCTTTATAACGCAGTTTTATTTGTAATTTTAATAAATATTAATAACTTTCTAAGCACATGGATCTCTACTTAAATTGCTTATGTAACTTGTATTTAACTAACTCATTTTATTCTAGCGACTTAACTGCATTATGTGTGTGGGTCTGGGTGTGAGTGTGTGTATTTAGCCATAACTGCATTTGTATTTTAATAAAAAATCATGAATGAATTGCACTCGGCTTAAAGTTGTAAGTAAAATACATGTATAAAATAACTTAAATTAATACACGTTTGCAAAAGAAACGTAACCAGAGGCAATGTAAAACAGGTAGACGACAATGAACAAATTTACAATACTTGTCTTATTATCTTGCTTTATTTATATTGTGTGTGTATTGAATATATATAATTTATTACTACGCATTTCCATTAACATTAAATTTATGCTAGATTAGAGATGACTCGTGATGAAACTGTCCAAGAAACATAAGAAATACATGAGTATATATTTTTAAAAATTGCGTTCTTAAATAATAGGCAAGTAAATTACATTTAAATTAATTGAGGTAGAAAATTACTAAAGTAACACATATTTATGTTATTATAAGGCAAGTGGGGAGGTCTCAGACTCTTTTAGAGTCTCTGTGCACATCATCATCGATATTGAAACTAAACTTAACTAAATCTAGAATAATTAATTAAAGCAAACTAAACTTACATAGAAATAATTTGGGAAAATGTCAAGAAACCCTCCAAGTTTCAATGTTTGTGTTTTGTTTTTGTGTGCGATCTAAGTAGTATGTATTGAGGTATTTATGATTCTATTACATTTACCCCAAAAATTGTATTTTACGTGTAGTTTTATATAGAACATGTTTGTATGCCTATCAAGATTTTTTATATATATTTTTAGCTCACGCATAAATAAGATTCTTAGATTCTACACATTTACAGACTATGTATTTTATTGGCGCACCCAACTAAACTACATTGAAAACCAATCTGTATGTTTTATAGCAAGTATAACGGCCATAACGAATATAATATATGTATTATAAGTTTGTATGTAGGTAGGTTAGGTTTTTAAACTGAATGTAGTTACGAGTATTGGATTACACAATTCATTTGCTGAGGTAGTTTTGGTTGTTTTGCTGGCGCTGGTTGTGTATTCCGTTTATTCCTGAGATATGATTGGCATTACTACTATATAGTAAGTACTATATGAATTTGAATATACGGTTTAAGTTTATACTCGTATCTATAAACAAAATTAATTGTGACATGGCACATCTGAATTTCTTCTCTGACACGAATTCGTCTTGCCCGTTTAAATGCCGTTCTATAGTTTAAGTATTTTTTCTGTGCGGGTTGCGTAAGTATCTTTCTACAACAATTTATATACTATTTACAGAATTGTTGACACAATTTTCCAAAAATTCTTGCATTAACACTAACTTACATGATCTAAGGTTGTCTAGGTTTAGGTATTTTGGAGTATATGTTGTTGAAATTTGTCTTGATTCGTTCAAAACATCCTAAAACTTCATGTACTATACACATAAACAGGTACATGTGTACATATGTATGCATATATAATTTTTAGGATATAATTTAAGTGTTCTAACTCATATACGAGTATCTCTTTTGTAGATCGATTAGTTTAATTGCATTACCATTTTTCTTTTTCTTTTGTTTTTCGAAAGCACAACATAAATTCTACAATAAATTTGCTTGCAAATGCGCAGCAGCACACATAATATTAGTTTATGAATTCATGTTTTATAAATATGTACCTATTAAACTATTGTATCGTATAGTATATATATTGTATATAGTATGTATGTAGATTGTACACGTAAACTGGTATACATGAGGATAAGGCTACGCGTTACAAATGTTCCATTTTAGTTATTGGTTTTTAATGGGGTATACAACGGTTTGACGACTCTTCAAAAACGATCGACTTAGTACATATTAAGTACATATATATATCTTTTGTTCTCTTTTCATCTACACTTCTCTTTTTTTTGTTTTTGCTCCTTATGTGTGATGAACACCCTCATCCTCGGAGTATATATCATCGGCATCCGAGTTGGCTGCCTCATTGTTGCTGCCAGACTGATTGTTGTCTAGGCCAAGGCCCAAATCCATTGGCTCTGAGCCATCGCGTCTTATTTCAGCCTGTGCATCCACATCCAACTCATCGGGCGCCTCCTCTTCGTTATGACCGGCCCCAGCACCAACACCAACACCAGCGTTCAGCAGATTCGCATGCATGTGTCCCACCGAGCTGAGCGCCAGCGCTCCATTTGCATCCGGCGATATACTGCTTCCCTGCTGCTGGTGATCCCGTCTTAGTATGGGTTCTATGGAAAGTCCACCGCTACCCTGGCCATAGCCAGCTGCAGCTGCGGATCCACCTGTCAGCTTGCTCAGATCGAATTGGGCGGGCAGCAGGCCAGCTGGCAGCTTGTCCAGACTGTGACCCATTGCATTTAGTTGCGCCATTTTTGCGGCATGCAACGCGGCGGCAGCTGCATGCTCCTGTGACATGCCCATGCCTGAATTAACGTTGAAGATTTTAGTACGGAATCCCAATACAATTTTCCAATTCTACTCACCGAACGTATTCTCTGTGATGAACTGCAGATAGGTGTCCAGCAGCGATTGTCCGGCGCTGTTGTTGTTGCCCAACTGAACTCCGCCGGCAGCAGCACTCAAGTCCTTTTGTTGACCCATAGCTGCCGCAGCGGCTGCAGCTGCAGCTGCCTCATTACGCATTCTCGATATTGTTGTGTTCGCATGGCCAAAATTGCTTAGGAGACTCTCGTGATAGCGACTAAGATCGCTGGCATTGCTGCCAACGCCGTAGAGCATATTGCCAGTGGTCAGATCTTCGGGATCATCATCCGAGTCCTCGGCATCATCCAGCGGACCACCGCTGGCATTGCTTAGATCAAGTTTATGGGAGCCGTTGCCACCATTGCCATTGCCACCACTGCTGCCACTGCCGCCAGTTGGGGAGGCACGAGCCCTCAGCTCAGCCGGTGAAATCTTAACGCCAGCCTTGGCCAGCAGCCGCGAGGCGAGATCCGGATCAAAGGCGCTCGGCATGGGCAGCACGGGCAGATCCTTGGTCGAGATGCCACGGTGCTGCCGTGACATGTGCGAGTGTAGAGAGTTTCTCGATTTGGCCACTGTGCCGCAGAGAACGCAACGATAGCCAGGACACACAGTATGCTTATCCTCCAGATGGGTGCGCAGCGTGTGTGCCGAACGATAGATTTTGCCACATTTGGGGCAAGGTCTCGGATCGGTAGCACGAACACGCATCTCCAACGAACGACGCGAAACTGTTAAATAATAATAAGGAAATTTTTAATATTGCTATTCAAAAAAATATTGCAAGTTTTCTTATTCCTGACTAACTTTTAGAAATGTCTTATCGATTTTAATCGATAGTTCAATTTTATCTCTTTTATTGTTTGCGTTTTAGTGAAAAACAATAGAAATCCATTGGCTTGACTTTTTCTTCGTTTGCTCTTTATTATTAACCAAAAAATATATGTATATATATATTGGTGTATACATATATATAATTGCCTCATTGAGTCATACATAAATTGAAGATACATTATTATGAGCTAGGTTTTTATCCCAAAACAATTGGCCAAACTATAAAAAAGTGTTAATTTTGTAAATTATTTTTACGAGTAAAGTTATAAAGTATGTTTTATGTTGTTGTTGTTGTTGTTTTTGTTTCTGTTTCTTTTTGTTGCTTTTTTGGGCTAAACAACAGTAAAATTGTCCGTCTTCGAAATGAAATAGAACCGATTTCATGGATCGTCAAGAGTTTGTTTCTTTTTAAATTTTTAGTATTTTAGTTTTGCTTTGTTTTTTGATTAACATTATAGGAACCTTTTTACGTATGTTTTTTTTTTTTGCTCTCTCTCTCTCTCTTTCTATCTGAATCTAGCTCGCTCAATAAAGAAAAAATCATGATTACTTCAATCGACAATTTTGAGCATTTTTTTTTTTTAGTATTTTCTTCATTTTTGGAAATTTTCTCTAATAAAATTGCAACTTCTCCTCTTGTATCTGTGTGTGTTTTGGGTATATAAGTGTATGTGTGTGTGTGTTTTTTCAACTTTAGTTTATATTTTTGTTTTGTTTTTTTATTTTTTGGCTAAAAATATATTACGCAGGCACATTCTATTTTGTAGTATCATTATAATAATGTTTTTTTTTAATAACTATATATAATTTGTTTCTGTTTCTGCTTGGTTTTCAGCTCATTATCTACAATTGCACATAAATCCAATTTGGATTATGCTTTTACTCTATTATATAGTCAATTGTGTGTGTTATGTGTGTGTGTTTTATTTTATTTTTTTTCCTATTTTTTAGTAGTACGTATAATACTGGAGTTTACGAGTTTATTAGTGCCGTTTAAAGCGCCAAATACTAGATCTAGGTTGTGTTAGTATTTATTTTTTTTTTTTGTAACACTTCTTACTAAATTACAGTTAGTTTTGCAGCTCTGCTACGCCTCATAAGTAGCACAATTCTTATGTGTATAGCAGTAGTATTTGTTTGGTATTTGTTTGGTATTTAGTAGTATTTATGCATTTGGTATTATTATAATAGTAATTATCATTTGGGCTCTTTACAGTGTAGTAATATTTCTAGTGGTTTTTTTTCTTGCACAAATAGTACATACGCAGTAGTGGAAGTACGTCGAGTATGTACTATATTGAATATCATAAATATATAGGAACGTAATAATTGTTGTATGCCAGCTTCATCATCTTTTTAAAGGAAGACCCCTTAACTAATACTCAAAATCACGGTCGAAGCCCTTTAAGCGATACAAAATTAATAATGGAAGAAAAAAGTTGTTGGTGACTTGAATTGAATTTTTTTTTTTTTTCAAACTGGAATGTGTATTTTTTTCAACAGCTTTTAGCTTATAAGTTATTTATCTAGTTAGTTTTATTTTCTCAAAATGAAACCGGTTAACTGACAAATAAAATAGAAAGTTTCCTTTTCGAGTTATCTAGCTGGGCTTCAACTAAATTTTTCTTTGTGGCTATCTACGATAGACTGCGAGTGTCTCGAGTTTAATGCTTTGGAATTATTGTCGCCATTGACTGGAAAAGTAGCAGCAACAGCATCAACTAGAAGCTTTTGTATTTGTTTAACTATTGCGAGTATCTGCGGGCATATTGTATGAGCTGAAGCTGCGGCAGCAACTAGTTGGTCGCTTCACTTTTGAATTTAAAATCAGGTCCGCCCGCGAATGGGCCACCCGAACTGCGCATTGCCTTCATTTTGGCCCATTGCAGTGTATGCTTGATGCGCATATGATTGCGCACCGAATTGGGATGGGCAAAGCGGCGACCGCATTCGATAACGGGACAAACGGGACTATCCCGGGGATAATGCCTATCCAAGTGTTGACGGAAGACACGCTGCTCCAAAGGTGTCTCACACAGTGGACAGGGCAACATGTAGTTGCTGCCTGAGTTGCTGCTGCTGTTGTTGTTGTTGCTGTTGTGACAGTTGCTGCTGCTGCTGCCAATAACAACAGCAGCAGCAACATTGCCAGTTGCCGTAGCATTTGCTGTTGCTGCTGCTGCTGCGGCGGCGGCAACAGCTGCTGCTGAAGTATTTTGAAAGAGTTCGGGAAAATCGCGTGAACGACTCAAAGCAATTGTGCGTGCCATAAAAAGATTTGCGGTCAACTGCTGCTGATGTGAAACGGATACAGATTGCTGCAGTTCATCCAGATATTGCTGCTGTTGCTGCTGTTGCTGCTGCTGATGTTGTTGTTGTTGTTGATTGAGCTGCTGCTGCTGCGGACGAAGTTCACTTTGTTTTTGTTGCTGCTGCTGTTGTTGCTGATGTTGCTGAAGTGTTTGATAGAGCGTTGATTCATTGGCCTGGCATGAACGTTTCATGGTCAACGATATGGCTGATGAGGCAGAGCTGGAACGATCATCCTGTTGATAATCCGCTGTTGGCTCATCCTCGCTATCGTTCCACGATCGAGCTGAAGGCGTTGGCGATGAGTTCGATGAGCGATTCTTTTTAAACATGCTGCGCATATTGTTACTGCCACTATTGTTGTTGTTGTTGTTGTGTCTAATGGTATTATTATTATGATGATTATTGTTGTTGTTGTTGTTGTTGTTATTGTTGCTGCGACGTTGAAATAGTTGCGCCAATTGCGGCCGTTGCATTAACTTGGCCAATTTGCTGGCACTTGGCTGACGATCGGCTGCATGTGCCTCATGTGGCTGCTCCTGTTCCTGTGCCACATCCATGGCCTCCTGTTTGATCACAACTCCCGATTGTTGTTGTTGTTGTGTGCTCAGAAATGTGCCTGTTAACGGTTGTTATTGTTGTCGTTTGTTTCGTAAGGGAAAAGGAATTCAATTGGAAATCAGAGAAATCAGTGGACAAAAGTTAAATATCGCTTTGCAGACGTTTTTCTAGGCCGAATTTTGATGAAAGTGTGCGTGTGTGCGTGTGTGTGTGTACACTTACAATCGCACAAGTATTTTTGACAGCAGCAACAACAACAAGAACAGCAGAACTGAATATTAAAACTGCCAATTTTGTTCCAATTTATTTTTTTTGCATTGTTTTTCCATTTTGTCGCGAATGCCAATTTAATTTTTAAATTTTTCTTCAGTTCTAACAGTTGAAATTGCTTTTACTACCCATAGAATAATAATCTCGTTCCACATTTATTGCCAATTCGTTTGTCTTAAGTAATATATTATTTCACATAAATATTAAATATATAATTTATAGATACATATATTTACATATTTAGTAAATGCTATAAGTATAACAGGCAGGCAAGCAATATTATGATTAAATAATGAAAGTATTCGCATAATGCTAAATGCTAATATTTATTTAGTTGCTCTGTAGCTTAACATTTAGCATTTAACGAGATCTAATGATTACCATGAACACAAAATATAATAAATTATTATTTTGTGTTATCTACTAAATGTCTATTCTATTTTCTTTGTTCATAAAATAAATAAAAATCGATTTATCAAATGCTTTTAATGATTATTCCAAATTATAAAACCTGGCTTGGATAAAATATATTTGAAATTAATGAAAAAACTGTCAGTAAAACTCACAAGCATTTTATATTAAATCTTTTATAATGAAAAGTTAGAATTGTTACCAAAAATGATTTTTTTTGATTGACTAAAAATAATATATACAAAAATAATCAGTTCAACTCACAAACATTTCTATTTAAATTCAACACAGTGAGTATTTTTTTTGTTTCGAATATGTGGTTCTAGAAATTCTCAACCAAAGCAGATTGGCTCCTAATCCGAGCACTCCCAAAAGGATTAGAGTTGAAGATTTGTTTTTAAGTTGTTCTTTGTGTGTGTGTGAAAAACGAAGCCGCGACGAAAGCCATTGGAGAGGGTGCAAAGTAGAGTTGTACAAAAGATTTCGTAGGGCACGGCACATCGCGTGCCATGGAAACATTGCAAGGATCAGGTATACAACTCTCTCCCTCTCTCTCTTTCAGTTATATCTTATATGTATATATAAATCCTTGCATGACGTGCAGTCATACAACATATGCCATAGAGGTGTGTGTGTGTGCATTTGGATATTCATTTCAATATTCGATAATAACAATAAATATTTGAAAAATAAAACGCAATTAAATGCGAAGAACATTTTTTGACAGGGTCGGCTCGCATATCTATATATATATATATACGAATAGTATTGAGTCATTTGATGGCCAGAGATTTGCATTTGCACACACAGAAAAGCTTTTAGGGGCGTGTCAAAAACACACACACACACATACACATTTATGTGTGTGAAAAATCCATTTAGTTGCATGACGCAAGAGAGAGAAAACTGCCCGAAAAATGAAATCAAATTAAACAATTTACTTCTGCCTTTGTGCGTGACAACTCAAGGGAGAATGCAAACAAATTTTGTTGCATACATAAATATATCAAGTGAAAAATAATATACAATATATATACATACATACGTATATAAAATTGAAAATACAATATGCCATGGCACCTCCCTTAATATAGCAAAATATTGCAGATATGTGAATAACATATAGAACATGCCACATGCCCCATGCCATTATTCGTTGGTGCTACTCGATTGGCTGCCACTGAAGATGGTTCTAACTAAAGTGGCATTGAGGGATTGCGGGGTTGAGTCTCAACTCCTTTGACCAGCCATGCAAATTTTCATTTTCAAATGTGTCGCATTTCAGGATATCCAAGTGCATTTATATATATGTGTGTGTGTGTAAGTTTCATGGCTGCAAATGACATCGAAAGAAGATTCTATGTTCTGCTCAAATCAGGCGTAAGATTTTCTATCCCCTCCCATAGCCTTCTACCATAGCTTGCCCCTTGCATTTACTGCAATTTTTGTGCGGTTTGCCCTCTCAGCAAAGATTCATCGTCGATGGCCGTTCAGGTGCTTAGAAACACATTTTAGAATGTATTCAAGTGGTTGCACTGTGCGTTGGCCTGTGCGTAATCCAAATACTATACACACTATCTAACCCACGACTTTCTTTATGCGTCTCCATTCCCCTCTCTGTATTTATTGCTGTGCATAATTAATGAATTATAAAATGCAAACACAATTTTCCCTTATAGTTTTGCACATTTTGCAAAGCTATTTTTGTCAACGCCATTTCTCAGCTTATTATGGTTGAGATAAGTTTCCTTTTGGTCAGGATTAGATGCATTAACATTGGTTTAATCTGAACTCCTTTTCTAGTAAGAGTACTTAAGACATTTATATATTTTTTGCTAAATCCTTAACTAATATTGTTCAATCAGTTAATTCATTTACTTGATTTTAAGGGAATTAAATAAGAAAAATATTTCTAAAAGTCTATATGCTATGTGTATAAACCTAAGAATGCAAATATTTAATCAAGTGTGATATAAAATCCGATTTATATATCAAGTCTATATATATTTAAAATCAGACTATGTAAGCTAATCTACCTAGCAAAGATTGAAGAAAACTGTTGGCGAATTAATGTATTCCGAATGTGTGTAAAGGTAAATGTTTGGTTGTTGTTGGTGTTGTGAGCCTAAATGACTTGGGCTTGGTGCCCTGGACTCATCAATTATGGCCACATGCGAAGGCGCCGTTGCCGCCGTTGGCCGCTTTGCTAGAAGGTGTCCCCCTTTTCATATAAGACACTAATACAAACACTCAAACAAACAGTAAAGAAATGTAGAACAATTGCATGCGGCACCCCCTATTGCGAGAGCTTAATGGTTATTTAAAGTCACTTTGCTTCGATTCAGATTCAAAGAATCAGAGTATCAGAGAATCAGACTTTCGAACTCGCATGTCGCAACGCTGTTAGCCGCCATATAAATTAGCTATATTAAAGATAAAGCAGCAAAGGCGCGAGTTAAGTTACATATTTTCTTGGCCGCTTGCGGGCTATTATTATTATTTTGCATGGAAGCAAATAATGAATTTTTCCATATAAATCACTCGCGTCAATGGGTGAGGCACCATTGATGTTCTAAAGAAGAAACAAATTAACATTATAGAGGCATGGAAAAGGGTTGCAAGAAAGGTGTGTTTAATGGTCATTTTTCGATGTCTTTCGATCGTTATCACCTTAACTTATTATAATTATGGTGTGGAGTAAGGGTATTCCTACGCTTGATTTTTTGTTTCTTATTAGAATTTATTACTTAATAAGTTGAAATGCTTTTGGTCATTTTTATGATGTTGTTGCGTTTCCTTCTTCCTTTTGAAGGCATTTTACGAGCGCAGGCTCAGCAGAATTTGAGTTTTGAGCTGGCTAGATAATAAAACTATAAAATGAGGTCAGTAGTATAGGGGAACCTGAGGGGTGTAATGCTTTTATTAATTTTTATGTGCCATTTGATTTACAAAAAGTTTATCAGCACAGTACGCAATAAAACACAAACGTATGTACACTGACCAAGTCTCATCATGTTTTACTTGCTGACAAATTGGCGACGACGAGTTTTACGAGCGAGCGTTGTGATTGAATTATTGATAAAGTGATTACAGTGCCGTTTTCCATAAACTAAACCTACAAGAAGGCAGTTAAAACCGTTGACTGAATTCATTAGATGCTTACAACAGACAGTTAATTAGCTGCAGTCAAAGAGAAGTTGAAAGAGAGAGTAAATAAATCTGAAGATTTATCGAATCCTCATTTTAGATTGGCACACACACATAAAGGGATCTTTCGTACTGTGTCCAGCTGTCATTTGACACACGCCGTGCACAGTCCACAATCCATCTCTGCATTTGTTTATCTTATGCCACATACGCAACAGCAGCACAAAATAAAATACTATTAAAAAAAAAAGAAGGAAAACTTTTGCCTGGGGGTTGGAAATGGAAATTCAAGTTAATGGTGTGAGGGAGTTGGGGGTGTTGGCTTCTGAGCACGTCCAAGCAAAGCCTCAAAAAAAAGAAGAAAAAAACGAAATGTTGTTTAAACTTTGCAAACAAGTTTGCTTGTTTTTCTTTTGTATTGCGTTTTTTCTACATTTTTTGCCTGTTAGTATGTGTGTGTGTGTTTTGGGACTCGCTTTCTCATAGATAGCATTCGAAATTGAAAGCTAAATTGCGGTTGAGCATGTGTGACAACAAAAGAAGAAGATGAAGAAGCAGAACGCCAGGCAGAAGCAACATCAGCCTCAGCTTTTGTGATATATTAACTGACATCTTGCAACTAACTTGAAAATGTTAAGCGACGAGTCCTGTGTCCAGGAACATTTCGTAAGTGACAAAGAATGCATATCCAAGACACTTATACAAAGATACACAAACACACACACACACACACATCACGTGACCGTCTGCCAAGCACGAGATTTATACTCTTCGAGTTCTATCTGTACAAAGCATAGAGCAACAAAATATAGGTTATATGATTTGTTGTGAAATTCTAGAAAATATTGAGCGTAGTCGAATTTTTTGTGATTCATTACTATAGTTCGTTAAACAATCTGCTACTTTTGACTGTTGAACTCAGTGGCTTAATATGCTTATTAAACATAAATTAGATTAAAGCTTATATTGCAACAAACGAAAGTGTATTAAAGCGTCGGCACATCCATTTTTTTAATACATGTTTGCTTTGGCCACTTGGAGATTTGGCGAAGCGCTCATTTTGTTTCGTTCTTTTTTCTTCTTATTTGGTTGACGAATGGCGATAATGCTGTTTGTTGTTTTAACTTTCGAAATGAGAAAAGTTTGAGACGGGTCGGCCCAAAGTCATAAGCCAAAGCAAACGATTGAAAAATTGCATATGTGTTGTTGAGCATCGGAGAATGGGGATGGATATTAAGGTTGAGTAACTAAAGAAAAAAGTGTTGCATACTTTCAGGCGGGTGTGTTCTTAAGCGTCGCCAGGCAAACGAAATTAGCCTGCACATATGTATGTGTGTATAAAGAATTTTGCTTAGTTTAAACCCGGCTGCTTAGATGATGCCTGCTTGCGGTAATAAATTAGTTACGGCCAAGATGTGGGCAATAACACACTCAGACGCACGCACGCACACACTGACACACACATGCACATGTTTGCAGATAGACAAACAAAACGGGAGCCAACAACATCAACAAAAACAACAACATAAAATGGGTGGACAGCTGTAGAGAGCTGTGTGGAGGACCAAAGGAAAAAGTTAAAAAGGATAAATCGCTTGTGTTCATCGCTCTTCGCACATAATAAATGTATCTTTTACTTGCGAGAAAGTTGTTGGGCCCAGCGTTTGGCGTAAGTAACTCAAACCACCCACAACACACAGACACAGATAGAGCAAAAGAGAAAGAATTAGTGAGAGTGCGAATGAGCGAGATGTCGGGAGAGAGTGAGCATATATGCATGCATGTATGTACGTATGTGTGTGTGTGTGTAGTATATAAACTTAACAGCATTTGGCTATCTTTTTGCAATTGATGTATTACACATAAAAGTTTTCAGACCCCCCCTTACCAACTCGACAACCCCAACCCGCACACACTCACACATATCCTTGCCATGTACTCGAATTGCTATTCCTATTACTCTGTGTGTGTGTGTGTGTGTGAAAGTGTATATATGTCCAAGACATTCAGAACGGCCACGTCCGCAAACAAAACGCACGCATACAATTACACAAAACTGTTACACGTATTTGTATGAAGCAAGAAAAGCCAAGAAGAAACTTACGCGAGAAGCGGAGCACTGAGGAGGGGTGGAGAGTAGATGGTGGGGGCAGGCGGTCAGGTTTGGGATGTGCAAAGAGGAATATTGTTAACCGACTGCAAAATAAATACAAAAACTTTTAATGCCCTACGGCTGGCGTCGCAAGCTTTGAAAAATGCTTCAGCTTCTTCTTTCTCACACAAAGAGAGGGAGAGCGTGAGAGAGAGAGAGAGCGAGAGAGATAGCGAGAGAGAGGTGGCTGGTTAGGTTCGTTTGGGTAGATTGTACGGACAAACATTGAACGTCTTCGGACTCATTGCCACTTGCAAAAAGGAACTACATACAAGCACGGAGCAGACAAGAACATATCGCACATCCCAAAGATGTACGTGTGTGTGTGTGTGTGTCAGTTGGGATGTGTGTATGTTCGTATAAGGACATATGCATGCATATGAAGAATCCTCGCCCTCGTTTCACTTGCTCGCCCATAACTCATCTATCAATTTTCACGTACTTGGGCCACAGTTGTGCCGTTGCCTTTTTGTGTACGGGTTTTTGGGGTTTCTGGGTTCTGGGTTCGGGGTTCGCCGGGTCAGGGTAGGTGGTCTTAAGCCTGGACCTTAGAACTTGAAATGGGGCGTCTTATTGCCCAAAAATGTAGCCTTTTACTTCATCTCTCACTTTGTGTCAGCCAGGCACAGTGGTGTAAAATTAAACAATTGAGCTTTTAAGGCAATATTTGAAGGTATGTAAATTTACTCCTTCTTTGATTGATCCGATGACAAGCAGATTAATTCGTACACAGGAAAAATCATGTGAGTTTCAAGTATTTATTTCTCAAGAGTAAAATCTCTCTTATAATCAAACAAAGCACACTGTTTACTAACGTTCCTGAAAGAGAGAGTTTTAGTTTAAACTTTCTAGTTTATTTTACCCAATATCAATGACCCATAAGTCAATCTCAATCATTTTGGACAAACTATATTATTTATGTAGATAATTGAAGAGTTCACACATCATTTAAATTGACTTTAAAGCAGTTTCATCTTGCATTTAGCCCACTGTGCTGTGCGGTGTTGGGTTGAAAAACCCACAGTATGTGTGTACTTAAAGTTTTCTCCTCCACACACACACTCACACACACATGCATGCAAACAAACCCAAAAATACACACAACATACAAGAAGCAAGGGCAACAATGAGAACTGACAGCCCAAAAATGTCATTCTATCTTGGCGGTCATTAGAACGGAGTTCTGTCTCGACAGACCTTGCTGGCAATCACCCGAACCCCTTACTCAAACACATACACTCTGACTGCGTCTAAGGATTTTTGGTTCCTGGCAAAGCCTGGCAAGTATTTGGCTCTTCGTCTTTTGGCCCCAAGATTATCTCCTTTACTTTTGGTGGCAACACACAAGTTTCTTATGCTAGTGCTTTCGTGTGTGTTGTTGTGTGTGCTATGCCGTCGATTGTCTGCTGCTGCTGCTCAGTTAAGTTCCTTCTTAGTTCGGGTTTTTGGCTCTCGGTTCTGCATGAAGTATTTTACTCTTTTTCCATATACTCAACAACATACATATAAACGTCGAGGGACCCATGGATATATTAACTTGGCTATTGTTTTTGTAGTCGTTGTAGTCGTTTGTTTGATTTTATTTTAACGCGCCGCATGCAGCCCAACTAGACACACACAGACGCACACAGACACAAACACACACGTATACATATTTGTATGTGTGAGTGTGCTATTGATGCGGCTAGTTTGATGTATTACCCCAAAAAACGAAATGTCTGTATCGCTTATGCGGGGCCAACACAGAATAGAAATGGGCATTTTGGCATTTCGATTTAGTGGCTCAAACACACATACACATTGACACAGACACAGACACAGACATAGACATAGACGTACGAATATATGCGAAGAGACAAACGATGATTACGCCATCGGATGCTCTCATTCTCGCACACACACACACACACACACAAACACATAAATATCCCAGGGCTTTGGCCTTCTCCCTTCCCCCTTTCCCTATTCCGTTTACTTTTTTGCTTTGCCGTCTCGCTCATGCGGGCCTTTTTATGGGCATTTTGTATAATACATCATCGACAAACATGTTTGCAAAGTGTGTACGAATATTATATGGGAATATAACTGTTATTGTTGTTGTTACTGCTTTTTGCCCCGTTTCCACCCCCCCCTCATCCAGCTTTTTTGTTTGGTCATAGCAAGAACAATTGCAAGGACATGTGCGATGGATGCTGACGTTGACGCCAATGGTGTCGCTAATGGAATGGCGAAATAAGCAAGAAGAAGCAGCAGCGGCAGCATATGCGAAAGGGACGCTCTTGGTGCCTGGGTAACTAGCAAACTATACGGTATAGCAACAACAACAACAACAACACTACGGACATCTGCTGTGATGGGGTTGGATGGATTGGTTTGCTTTGGGTTTGGGTTTGGGTTTAGTTTGGACCAAAATGTATTCGCTTTGAATTATTCCCAAAAATATATATGTATACAGCATCAGCGCCGTAGCCGCAGTCGCAGTTGACGTTGACGTTGACGTTGACGCGGGCAGCAAAAAAGTTTGCCCAAAAACTTGTTGTTGTTGTTGTTGGGTCGCCCATTTTCTGTTAGTGTATGTGTGTGCGTTTTTGGTTAGTTTGGCGTACAGTTTTGTGAATTTGAATTAAATGTACATAGTTTTAGATTGCGTAATTCATTAGTACAGTCAGAGCATTGCTAGACCTAAGCAACACGAACACCCATCCATCCCACACACACACACACACACACAGCCTCCTCCATATCACACAACCATACACACACACACGTACGGGGCAATGATGAACGATGTGGTCGCATGTGGTTAGGCATTGGGTGTGCAGGGGTTTTTGGGGGGGTAATTTAGGACGGGTGCCAGGGATTCTGTATCGGATGGATTGGGGGGGGGGGGGGTGGGATGATTGCTAAAGTTGTTGTTGCCGGAACAGTTTGCGGGCGTGACAAAAGCAAATAAGCATAGTTGTAGTTTAACTGATCCCTTTCGACAACAAGAGAGGGAGAGAGTGAGGAAAGGAAGTTGCTCTTAGGTAGGTCGGTAGGTAGAGAGACCAGATGGATCAATGCTTTAGAAGGAGGTGAAGGTGGTCGCCACTTCAACTGAAAGAAGAAGCCAGCGAGAATCGAGAAAAAGATGAATTGCTTCAAAGGCTGCTTAAGGCAGTTAGACTCAAAAAGGAGGAGGAGGGATCCTAGGACCCCTCCACACTCACACCTACTACCTAGTATCTAAGTAGAGAGCGACCTTCTATCCGTTTGAACACTATTTATGGTACAATTTATTAGTTTATGAGCAAAGCTGGAAAAACTCTCTCTCTCTCTCTCTCTCTCTCTCTCTCACTGTCTCTCTCTCTCTCTTTATGGCTAGGTGAGACGAGTTGGGCGGGTATACGATGTGCCGGTTGGCGCTTTGTTTACGGGCCAGTGATTGTATTTAACTTTTCTGTGAGCGGGGATTTTTGGTTGTTGAGTTGGGGGTGTTGAATGAAATGCGGTGGTAATGAATGTATGAATTTTAGAACGCAACTGAAAACTGGCGAGACATTCATTCGTTCCGAGAGAGATACTTTTTGCTCACTATCAGCAGGGCAGCTCTTGAGGGGGGGCAGGGATTGGACAGGAAATGAGTAGAGGAAGTTTTAGTTTCATATATTCATTCATTGGGGAGAAGGAAGAGGGAATTTTAGTCATTGCGATAGCGTCGTTGTTGCCAATGCGGTTGGCACCCAAGCACAAAGAGGGAGTGGGAGACTGAATGAGAGTATAAAATGTTATGCAAGCGCTATCTCGCTCTAACATGCGTGAAGCTGCCTGTATACGTGTGTGTGTGTGTGTGTTAGAAAGTTTGAATTGTATTGAAATTGTATTTTGTTAAAATTCATGTTTGTTATTGCTGTTGCTGTTGCTGTTGTTGTTGTTTTTGTTTAGACATCGTTGGCCAACCATTTTGTCGGCCTGTCGCTTTGTATGTGTGTGTTTATATATATATATATATAGCTGTGTGTGCGACTGAGCGTATGAGTAATTTTATTTTACTGCTGTATGTGTGAATGTTATATTGTGTGCGTGCTATTTTCTGGTAACAAAACTAAAAACTCTTTTTCACATACATATATTCCTACAATGAAGATGTATGTGTGTGTTAGTGTATTAGTGTGTGTTTCAAGTGTCCAGGCAAATAAATCGCACAGCAAAATAAATACGGCAACAATAAATCAATAAGTACACTGAGAGAGACTTGCTTAATAGAGCACTTAAATATAAATTGTTATACTACGAAACCTACAACGACAAAAAAAGGAGGAAAAACAAGAAGACTGACCTCAATTTATTGCATGAGTTTTTCAATCGAAGAATTCTTATATACAGCCGAGAAAGTTAACTGCATTTGAAATATAGATATTGCTCACTATTTATACTATATATATCTAGATATTTCAACTCTCTTAGAAATCGATGTGCATACAAAAATATTTTTACTGCTTTTCTCGATTGCTGGTCAACTGGGTTTGAGGTGCTACATGAATCGTTTGCCACAAATATATATCATCGACACGTTAGACACTCTCACACACACATACATACATGGAATCACACCCACACACAGTCACATTGAGGTCCACAGGATTCGATCGCACAAATTGCTCATTGCTGAGGAAATATTTGCAATAAATTTAGTTTATGGCTTTGCCTGTTGGCAGGCGGCTGCCTCCAACCAAACAAATACCAAAAATCTCATACATAAAACCCCCTCCCCCAGCCACCTCTCCCTCCCACATACCGCTCTCTTAGCACTTCACACTTCATGTGTGTGTGTAGGCGCATTTCTCTTCTGTCAATGCTTGAATTATATGCGTATGTGCGTCCATACTTAGAAATATTAAAATGCAGCTCTCATCCCGTCAGCTAAACATACTATATTGCCCCCATTCTACATCAATCCCTCGCTTTCCGCCTTTCGCCTCTCGCTGCGGTCAATACGCACATAAACAGGAGATATATCCGCAATACTGGATGTGGGAGGAGTGGGAACATTCGGTTTATTGATGTAATATCCTTCAATTATTATTATGGATATTTGGCGCATTCCTGTTTATCAGGCATCTATTCAGCGAGTGTGTGTGCAAATGGGTTAAGGGAGGTCTTGCCTTGGGGGTCCGACGGGGTTATGAGGGAGGTTTTTCGGAGCTCTGAAGCGTATGACGCCGCTTAATTAACTGACCCTAAACACAAATCCCCGCACAACTACGCTGTCAACAAAGTAGAAGAAGAAGAAGCCGAAGAAGACTCGTAAGTGGGTGGGTTTTGTTTTTGGGGTAAGGGATTTGGTGTACATCTGAAGGAAATGAAATGCAAACAAAACCATGTGTGAGTGCGTGTTCGTAAAAGGATAAAGCAAACTACGAGAGAAAGACCTTCTCAAGTCGCTCAAGTCCAAGAATTAAGGTGGCAAGAGGGACAAGAGGACAACTACTCTCGCATGTGCGGCAATAATTCATCCATTAAAAGGGATATCAATGCGTCAGTAAGGATAGAGAGTAGAGGGGGACAGTTGATGCTGGGGGGTAAATGAAGAAGACGAAGTAGCAACGGGGTCAAATGGAAAAGGCCGAAAATAAAGGGCAGGCGACGCGTCGCTTGTTCTACCGTACAACATCCGTTTTGAAAACCGCACGCACATGCACACACATACACACACACACACACTCACACTCTAGGTCACACACTCACATGCTGGTAATACAATCGCAGGAATTTGAACGCTGTACGTTTTTATACTCTGAACCCATTGAAATGGGTAGAACGGGTATAAAGGTTTAATGCCAGTGTATGTAACAGGCAGGCGAGGACACTATTAACTATATAAAATCATGTTCAGTCGAGTCGATAAAGCCATGTCTGTCTGTCCAGCAGTCGATCATAGAGACAGTAGGTCCTAAGGACTTCCGATTTGCAATATTACTTCTTGCAGCTAAAATTAGTTTCAAAATATCGGTTAATCGCCTGATTTAAAATACCAAAAGATATCGATAACACAAATTTACTCAAGTTCGCATTAGTCAGAGTAGGACTCTTATGGATACGCTGGGCTCGAGCGACAAGGAGGGATAGAGGAGCTTAGGGTATCTTCAAATCGAGCTTTCTGAACTGGAGCCTTTTAACTTGTTTCTTTTGAGGGGGATAACCCGGTTTACGGGCTCATCGCCTGCTCACGACTATCAATGGGTTTTTGGAAAGCGAGGCAAGCAGCACTCACTCAGCGACACATGTAGCCATAGACACACACAAGCACACATTCACACACACAGCATCAGCATACAGCCTTGTGTGATAAGCAAAAATACCAAAAAGGGTGCATAGAAGAAGGAGAATGAGAAAAAGAAAGAGAGAGAGAGAACGTTTCGGCTTCTTGTCAACGGCACGTGGCCAAGGGAAGACGCAAAGGCAGAAATTGAAGGTGGGGCATTAACTTGAAACGGACTCAGTTGCACACACACACACACACACACACACACACGTATAGACTTATACCTACACTTACACTTGGACATGCAGCATCCATATGGATTTATGTAAATTCTATGCCTCCAAAAAATGACCTTTTTCCATGCGGCTGACTGGGATGTAGGAGCGTGTGTGTGTGTTTGTGTTCGTGTGTGTTTGTGGCATGGTTTGTGTCTTTGACTTTTGTAATATTTTGTCCAAAATAAATTCGCATTTGAAACGGATTCGGGATTTCGTAAGCGAAATCCTTAAGCATAACACCGACACGACACCAACACGTTCAGATACATTCATACATATCTACATATATATGTATGTATATAATATATATATGTACATGTATATGTAGATACGTATGTGTTTTTGTGTAATACCACTTGAATTTAAAATACGACGTGGCAGAAGAAGAAGAAGATGAAGAAGAAGAAGGGCTGCCCAAACCAAGGCCCCAACCCAGCCCATTTCCACCATTGAAACCAAATAGTTTTGTAAAGTTTTGCATTTGTGCCTGGGCTTTGTGTGTTTAACTAAAAGCGAGACAGAGATAGAGACAGTTCAAGTGTGTCTGCGTGTGTGTCTGCGTGTGTGTGTGTGTGTGTGTGTGTGTTAAGCTCAAGTAGCGCCACAATATAAAGCAACGTCATATTAGAATTTGGTTCAAATTTAATGTATTTTCTATGACATTTGTTTTGCGACTTTTTATTGGTTTACCTATTTTCCGTAAAGATTTTTATGGTTTTTAGAAATTATTATAATAATAATAATAATAAATAACCTTTTTGCATTTGCAAATAAAGTTTTAGCTACAAATTAGAATTTTCAAGTGCCGCTGCAATGGGCTGTTTTTCTACCAGTTTTTGGACTTTGTAAACCACTAACCCTTCAACGCACACACACACACACACACCCTTCTTCCCCTAAACTTGTGTGTGTGTTTGGGGTTTTCCTTTTGCATGTTGTTGTTGTTGTTATTGCTCGGCACACACACACACACACAAGGACATAATCCCTCATCTACATAAACATTAGAGCTAGAATTTAACTCAAAAGTTTTTAGTTTCGGTTTCGTTTTCGGTCCAGCTACAAACTCTTACCACACACCACATTTCCACCCCCCGTCCCCCACTTATGTACACTTGTGTGTGTGTGTGTGTGTGTGTGTGTATGTGTGTTTGTCCAAAAGTGTCCCAGGCAGTTTTGTTACTATATATACATATAATATATACATACATTAAATGTATATGGACCTCTTCTTCTGTACAAGCTGTGCGTTTATGTGTGACGTACAGCAGATGCGAGTTTTTGAAATTAATTTGATAAGGTTTTTGTTTTGTTGTTGTTTTATATTCGTTTTTTCCTTTTCTATTGTTGCCAGTTTGCCTTTTGTGTCTATTGCTTAAAACTATAACTCTATTAAACTATTTCAAATGCAATCAAGCTTTTTGCATACTTTTAGGCGTTGCCCGAATGCATTCTAATTCCAAAGCGAGGAAAATATAAGAGTTTAAGATTGAAGCTGCTAGTAAGAGGAACAGTATAAATTATTTCAAATATTCCAATGACAATTTGAAGTAGTATTATTTATATATTAAATCACATAAGATACAAATGCCACAGATGCTAAAGCATATAGCAACATACGATTCTAATGTATTTCCAATCATTTTACTCATTAACAAAAGCAAAAGTTTTCTGCGCCTGCCTTGCGCCTCGCTCTGCTTAAAGCAATGTCGGGGCATGCAAAAGTAGCGCAGAGGAAGGGACAAGTTAAGCTGGCCAAGTGTGTGCTACGTACAAGGAGCGGTGAGTATGTGTTTAGGGGCAGGGAAGGTGGATGATGGCTGGATGGATGGTTGTGTGAGTGGCTTGCAAGCGTGTTGGCGTTAATGGTTCTTGATGAAATGAAATAATGGGTGCGTTTATTCACGTAATGTATTTGTATTTGTTACAGCAAAAGCAACAACAACAACAACAACAACAGCAGTAACAGCAACATATTTACAATAATAACACAGCTCGTAAAACGAATGAATAACTGAAATGGAATGATTGAATGCCGCATAGAATGAAAGCGGCGCCCAAGCGACGGCCTAACAACAACAACAACAACGACAACAACTTGGTAACCGTCGACGTCTAACAAAACGCTTTTCGTTAGTTTTAATTATTTTCCGCATTTAAGCGTATTTATTCCGTTGTTAATCGAATTTATTAAATGCAAACACGCCAACACATAGTATATGTACATATATACAAAAGACTGCCAACCCCAATCCGCACACACACATATAAACATCAAAATACAGTTGGCCAACACGCACACTCATGGACTATGCCAAAAATTGGGCGCGTTTTGTTTGGCTTGAGAAATGTTGTTCGCATGATTATTGCGCCGGCTGCTAATTTTATGCTTCCCTCGCTGTCTGCCTGTCTGTCCTTCTATCTATGTGGATGTGTGTGTGCGTGTGTGTGTGAATGTCTCTATTGCTCAAAAGACTGGCTGATTGACTGACTAAATGACTGACTACCTAGTTATTCCCGCGTTTCTTCTTAAATTTTAGTTCTGATTAGAACTGCAACTTGAAATTGCTTTGATTTTTATATTATGAACTTTTATGTTGCCTTCTCTTAGGTGTCGCCATTTGTATCAAGTACAAGGCTTCATTGATAAAGTTCTTGGCTGTGATTTATTTCGATTATTAAATATCCGAAAATCCACAATTACCTTAGGCTGTTCCATCCCAAATACAACAACAATCTGTCCAAGAAAAAAGAACTAGTTGAGTAACAACGCATCTGTGACAGTGCTGAATGGGATTTCAAACGAATGTGGCACAATATAATGCATTTGTGTTAGAAAATTGCGCAAATGGCAAATAAAACTTAAAAAGAGAGAAGAAAAAAACTTTGCGCATTAGCTTTTGGCCAGCGCCATTCGGTCCAGCCAAGTCCAAGTTTCCCTTCTCTTCCCTACACCCTTATTTTTTGCTTGTGGTAACTTTTGCATTTGGTTTTTGAAGCAAAAGAAATGAACAAATGGCCCTATATGTCAATGATTTTTTTTTTTTTTTGTATTTGCTTCATTCACCCACACGTCGTGTTTGTTGCGGGCGCCAACTGCATTGGCCAAAAAGACGAAGTGGTAGCAGATAATACTGAAGCTGAGCTGCAACTTTCTTGACGCCTCGGCAACAACACTCTACTACTCGCCGACAGATGGCGCGCTATGATTGCGTTGCGCAGCATTTGTTGAAGATTGCCAAGAAAGTCGTTCACTGCATATTACCGTTTGGTGTTCCATTGGTTTTTTAATTTTCTACAAACACTACTACACATTATTTGTATGTAAGTATGTGTGTATGTATGTGTGACACCCTCACAGGCTGCAACACCCATTTGCTGTTATTATTTTGGCTGCCATTTATTTGCTGTCAATGTTGCGACGACTGAATGCCGCCTTCAAGCTGCCAAACGCCGGGCCGACTGCCCGTCCACCTCTGGGGAACTGAGTTGCCTGTTTGCCATACTCTTTTTGCTATCATTTTCATTTTAAAATGTCACTGAATGGGCAACGCCTACCTTGTGGAGGTCAGAGCATCAGCTCCTACGCCTTCTTGTGCGCTGAGAGTCCTTTTTTTTCTTTTTTCTTACTCTGCGTTGCTGCCACCTTGGCTGCCACAAACAGTGGGGTTTGGCTTTGGGTTGGCCACTTGGCCACTTTATAAATGTTTCTGCAGCGGATTTCTGCAAAGTAAACTTTTTTTGTCGTTTGCCTTTGTAGTTTTTGGCCCGCATCTGATTGCGAGTGTGTGACATTTGCGCAGGCAGAGAGAGGGTGGGGGGTGGGGAGGGCGGGTGGAGTCAAAGAAGGTCGCAAACATATTAAAATGCAAACCCGACTCATATAACTGGACTGGACTGAACTGTACTCTACTAGATTGAAAGCATGTTTAAGCAGGGAAAAAAAAGGAAGAAAGGTTAGCTTACACTCTCTTCCTCTCTCTCTCTCTCTTTTTCTTGAGGTCCTTGAGCACACATGTGCGCAATTTCCAAGTCAGTTTTTTTTTTTCTTTCGACCATTCGGCAAACGTCTTCGAATAAATCGAATGCACAAAAAAGCAATAAAACGAAATAAAATCTAAATATACGTTTACGTATGTGAATGTTGGAATGTTCGAGTGTGTTGTCCTTTTTTTTTGTGCTGTTTGTTTGTCCTTTTAACGTTCAAAGAAATGGGCGTCACAGCAGCCGAATCGACTGCTAGAGAACAACAAAAAGGGGGGAACTTATCATTTTTATCATTGCACAAAACTTTATCCTTTATTCTTTACTTGGGCCGTTAATATTTTCGATTCCGATTGCCCAAAACGACCAAATGAAAAAAACAAAAAAAAAAAAATCAAAAAGAGTGAGAGTGAGAGCAGCTAGTTCCAAGTCCGTTACCGTTACCGTTTTGCCCGTTTCGCCTGCTGTTTGGAATTTCAAATGACTTTTTGCCTCACATCGTGCTGTGAGGGCGTGCGAAAGTCAAAAGCTTATTGAATGTTTATGCTTTATTAAATTTGATTTCTTTGCGACGAGGCTCGTAGAGTTCTCAGGCAAGGCATCTGTAGCGACAGTTGCACAGACCGAACCGAACTGACCGTCGGAATCGATGGAGGGACAAACCGTCCGCCGGTCAACATTTGTTGCAATGATCTATGTGCGCTGAATATTAAATGGCACCGACGGCATTGACCAGAAACTTGGGCACAAAAGGCAAGTACACTTAGAAAAATACCAATGGGTTAAGTGAGTGTTGAAACTAAACAAACTAGAATGTGGAATAATGTACTCATTTCCACATTTTCTAAAAAAGAACCCACTTATATTAGAATCGATTTGATTTTCATGTATAAATTGCAATGCTTTTGGTTATGCTTAAAGTAAAAAGAAAAACAACTGAAATGAACTAAAAGCATCTTTAATTTTTGCCAGTGTGGCAGAGCTACAAATGCCATCAGTTGGTTAAGGCTATGATGGCTTTGGTTAAGGCCAAGGCGCCATTATCATTTTAATGCGCGATAAATGCGACATTTGCGACGCTATACAAAGTGCGTGTAATGTGCTCGGCAAACACACAAACACACAAACATAAGCAAAGCAACAAGGGGGGGCAGTAGAGAGCGGAGGGGAAGGGACAATGCTTGACAAAAATGTGTGTATGTGTAAGGAAACGATTCATATTTGTAACGGGTTTTCTCGCACTAACATTCACACATATATTCATCCTTATTCACATCCGCATAATACCAAATGGTAATCATAATCATAATAATAGTAATCGAAATAGTAATCGTAATCGTAATAGCAATAATAATCATTTTTTGTGCGTTATACGAAAAACATTCGCACATACGTAAACACTACGAACTGTTTATTTCCCCCCATCCCATTCTATGGAATACTTATGTTTATAATCGTTAAAACCAAATGTGTTGGACAGCAGTTGTCCAAGAAGTTTACTTTTGGTGTCTAATGTCTAATGCGACACGTGTCTTGCGCATATTTCTTAACACTTTGGGATATGGGACCAATCTAATGTTGTGTTAGTTGCTTATGGGTTTTTTTCTAATGATTGCCACGATTTGGGGCAAACTCGTTAGGCTTAATACGAACATTTGTGTGCTAAGTGTTTTTAACATAAAACGTGTTATCGATAGGCAGATAAATCGAAAAGTTTGTGAGTTTCACTGCGTTACTTAAATATGTAATATAAAAATACTACTTGCAAATATTGTTAAATATTATTATGTAAATGCATTAAAAACATTACGTTGACAATAAACCGATAACAATCGAAATACAGCGCACTTAACTATACTTAAATATGGTAGTATATGAATACAGAATGTTTCGTTTTTCTTTGACATTTTCACGTTTGTTTGGTTTTTGTTTGAAAATCAATTTTTTTTTGGCCAATTGTTTGTCGAATTTGTATGCCCTGCCGTTTATCGGTTTATCGATTGCTATCGATAGTTAGTAACGAGCATCTAGCAAATGCAAATCATACGCAAATCAGTCGCCGCAATCGCTTTCCATTCGATCAAATCATACACAAGAGCCGAATTACTCGATTATTCGATTTATCGATAACAAAATGTACACGAATTTCAAGCTGCTTATATAGCTATGACAAAACATTGGTTATTCACTTACCAAAATCACTGCCACCTAGGCCGGAAGGTCCTGGCAGCAGGCCGGGTATGCCCTGCAGGCCCAGGAATGCATTGGGAAAGGAGTGCGATCGCTGATTGTCCATGCCATCTAGAGTACCATCATGGTGACCATCACCACGATCCGAAGGTTCTGTATCGCTACTGTTTGAATCCTCGCCGGCGCTTTGGCCAAGATCATGTTTCTGTGGAGGTCGAAAAAGATGTAGATTTTTTTTTTAAGATAAAAACGCTTTTTGAAATTTCGATAAATGTGCTGATAAATATGCAACAAAATTACTCGTTAAATAATTTCCTTAATGGCTTTGAAATACAATTTTCTAACAATAATAAACAAACCCAAATTAATTACTTACCTGATTGGCCTGCTGTCCATTGCTGTTCTCCAAAGCCTGACCCAAAAGCGATTCGCGCAGTTCGAGACTGCGATCGCGATCCTTGGACGTATCACGGCTGCGATTTCTTGTCAGCGGATGTTGACCTGCAACTGGGAATTCACGATCGAGGAGTAGACGTTCCGGACTAATGCCATGTTGGGCACGAAATAGGTCGGCGCTCTTGATGCGTTTCTGTGGCGGCGGCGTTAGATGACTCTTGCGGCTGCCTTCCATATCGCTCAGATCCCAATGATTGCTGCTGGCCTAAAAATGGAACAAGATGGGTTTTTTTGAGAAAGTTGATTACTGAAAATTGAATGCAAGCAGGGCATTACTTTGCTTGGCTTTGGACTTGGATTGGGGGGTGAGGTTCTTACGGGCGAAGCTGCGGATGCTTTTAGCTCCTGAATGGCGGGAGTGCAGCTGTTGTTGTTGTTACTGTTGTTGTTGTTGTTGCTGTTGATGTGTGCTGCTGCTGCTGCTGCTGCCGCCACCTGTTCCCGTTGCGTGTCCCGCTGGCCTGGATTCGAGGCTGTTGCTGCTGCAGCGGCAGCGACGGCTGCTGTCAAAGATGCTGCTGCAGCTGCGGCCGCAACTGCTGCTGCTGTTGATGATGCTGGCAGCGCTGCTGGCGTCTGTGGTGTACTAAACGGTGAATTCTGGCTGTGGTTGTGACTATTGCTGTTGTTGTTGTTGCCGCTGGCGTTGTTGTTGGCATTAATATTGTTGCTCAGTGCTGTGGGCAAATAGTTGTTGCTGTTGATCTTGTTGTGATTGCTACTTTCGGTATTGTTATTATTGTTGCTGTGGTTGTTGTTGTGACTGAGAGCAGCTGAAAGTGCCTTCGCATAGGGATAACCACCATTGACATCCGCCAAGCCGCGTATCTGCAGCAAATGTGCTGTCTTCAAAAAGTCTGGCAATTGCTCATGACTGACATTCACTTCGCCATTGTACATAAAACTGTGAACGTTCGAAGATAAAGCAAAGGTTAGAATGCAAAGGAATAACATAAGAAAGTTTGAAAATAATAGTTTTTATCAACAAGATAGTTAGTTACCTTAGCAGGTTCTCAACATCATCGCTGCGGACATCGCGCAATATGACAATTGGATGCTCGCAGGGATTGGCTTTGAGCAGTTTGCGAAAGTAGGGACTGCAGGCGCTTAGCACGACCTTGTGGGCAGTAAAGGAGCGTTCATCGCACGCCAATGTTACATCCACAAAATCCTCCTCATCGCGCAAATGACGAAACGAATTGAGTATGGATGTTTGAAAGTCATTCCACTTAAGCGCATAATGTTGCTGTTGTTGCTGCTGTGATGATGATGATGAGTTGTGCCCCAATTGTGGTTGTAGCAATGGTGGCGTTGCTGGTGATAGCGCCGTACCGGCGCCAACAGCTGCTGTTGCCGCCAGCGATGTGCTGCTAGAGTGTAGATTGGAGGTCGCCAATGGCGGTGGCTCCATTTTGACCACACCCGCGTTATTATTCTCCGCCGTTTGCAGCTGTGTGGACTCGGTCATTTATAGCGGCAACCTAGTGTCCTTTTCTTTTCTTCTTCTTCTTCGTGTGTGTGTTTGTGTGTGCCTAATGGTTTTGACGATCCACGCAAGCAGCCTTTTGTTGCTAATTCGTTAGTGTTCTTTAGTTCTTTTGTATGCGATTGCTTTGTGGCTTTTGTGTTTTGTGTAGCTTTTTGCAAATATTTACAGTTTGCCGTTCCGTTGCCAGTCTTATTGCTTATGCTCCTTTTCCTCCCTTGGCTAATTGGGCGAAAGTTGTGGCAACCTCTTACGGCCTTTGTCCATTTTCACTCGGACTCAGTCGGCCTCAAACCATACATATATATGTGGACGGAACGTTTACTAAAAGCTGGTCGGGGGGCTCTCTTCTCACTCTTCCTCACTCTCTTTTTGTATCTGTAATCCAAAAAAAAAAGAAACGCATAAGTCGTTGGCTCATTTCAGGTTCAATTGCCACAGCGTCCGAATGGCAGGTGGGCCTCTCTGCAGCAGCAGCAGCAGCAGCAGCATCACCAGCAGCAGCCCCAAATCATTAAATACTATTACCAATTATTCATACTTAAGCACCGAGACGTACGTTGCTGGGTAGCTGGCTAGCTGGGTAGCTGGCTGGAGGGGATTTGGTTGCTGGTAGGTTACTCAGTATGGCCCTCTGTGTGGTGTCTAATGGAATCATTAATTACAAGCGTGGCGCACCGAGCGGGCCACTTGTCGGGGGCATTAGACGCAAATCAATTTAATTTAACCGTTTACAACCAGCGAACAATGAGCCAAAAAAAAAAACAACCAACATTCAATCTTTTTTTTCGATTTGAAGTTTGAAATTACAAGCCAAAATAATTGTACAAGATCATTAGAAGCACACATAAGGCAACAGCAGATCGGGCGCTGACCCTATAACACGATTGAAGGTACTAAAATGTGTACTCGTACACTCGCAAAAACTAAGAGCTTCATTCCAATTCTAATAAAAAATTTTATTGAAGAAAACACAATCAATAGAAAATATTTTGTTTAATAAAATTTCTTACTGAAAATTAACACAAGCTGAATTTTTGTTGTTGCAATTGCCTTGACTTCCATCTCTATTTTTTCAGAGTGTTAAACATCCCCGCTCAAGAGATCGATGTGCTGCCTTCCAAATATTTATAAACCTATTCATCTAACCAAACGCACGATTATTATCTTCCGCAACAGCGGAACGCCCTGCGTATCAAAAATAATCACAGGATTCCCTCAAATTCCCTCAATTCATTTCGAATAGCAATTGGCGCCTGCATTTGATGCCCAGCTCATTTTTCATGGCACATTCATAAGACAAGTGAACTTGGAAAGTCGCTTGTGGTTTTCAGTTTCATCTTTTGGGTCTATTTTCCTCTTCACTTTGTTTACACATGTTTGTTGGTTGGCTGCGCTTTGGCTTGCCAAGGTAGTTTGATTAATGATAGGCCGCTTTAAATTCGATTATGACCATCACTTAACCAAACTGTTTGAGACTAGATTTATGTAAAGGGTTTTCATTTACCAACAGATCTTACGATCGTATTGTAAAATAATTGAAATTCATTAAAGAAAAGCAACGTTTACAAGAAATTCAGTAAATCTTTTACGAAAGCGCATGGAGAAGCCAATAAAATTGATACTTTTATAGTTTTTAGTTATAAATTCCAATATCTGTTTGAGGGTGGAAAATCCCCTCTAACTTAGTTTTGTGTATGTTTTCTCCTTTATTTGTTTTTTCTTTTTTTCTCTCTTGTTTTATTTGTGCGCTAATTTATGAAGTAACCCAAAACAATTTCATCATAACACACTTGCCGACAATTATTTCGTTTATTGAACAAACATTCGCGTCGTATCGCATAAATTCGAAAGGGCAACAACAACAACAACAGCAACAATAAACAATAGCGACCCCATGTATACAAAATAAAACAACAACAACGACAAAAAATGCGAAACCGGTTGGTAACCAAAATAATATGTAAATGTAAAGGAAAAAATATACATTCATATATACTGACAGGATATATTTGTTGGTATGCATGTGTGTGTGTGTGTGTGTGTTGCAGCAACGCAATTGCATTTCTCTCACGTTAGCACTGAATTGACAACAGCAACAACAACTGCATGGCGCAATCTCAATTTGCCTGTCTAAAAACCAAAACTAATCAACAACTTTTTTGCGTGGCATAACAAAAAAGGAAAAAAAAAACCCGTCTAAATAAAAAGGCCAAACATAGTACTACGAAGTGATATGTGAAGCGTGAGCATATCATAATAACAAATAAATGTAAATGATAATAGTAAATAAAAAACGAATTACTAAACAACAGACACACACACAAAAAAACCCATCCCCCCTTCATATTCAATCGTATCTACAAGCATATAAATATTATATAGTACACGTTATATGCGTGCAAATGGTGTTTGGGTAACGGGAGAAAGTAGAAGAGACGAGACGAGACGTTAGTAACAATCCAAGTTAGACAAGCAGGAAGCACATACATATGTAGCATTTGGGTAAATTGATACGGCGCCTTGTTAAACGAAGCAAACGACCCTAAATATAAACTGAAGCAACTTCTTGCCATCCCAATCTGAACTACTTACATACTCGGTACTCCTCAAACTACTCCTTCTGATTCTCAATTTACTTGCGGGAGGGAGATAAATTGTTTGCCTCAGCAGTATAGATTTCTTTACAGCAACGATTATGTTTATTGCAACGCGTTCAACGAAGTAATCGAAGAATAATTATTTTTTACACAAATATACACAACTGTTTATGTTAAGGTTAGACGAATTTTTTGAGCATTTGCACAAGAAAAAACTTCGTTTTTAGTTGCAAATGCAATTTTATAAAATATATTTCGATGAAAGACAAGATCGTTTGGGCTGTGCGTTGATAGCAGTCAGTCAGTCAACCACTTAAAACGATATAACAAACTTGCTCTTCTTCTTTATTGGTTTATATAGTCAAGGTAAGGCTTTCGGGTTGAACAATTATTGGAAATTTTCACACAAAAACAAAATTTGATTAGAAAATGTCCAAATTAATCATTTACAATATGCAAATTTAAGAATGTCTGCAAACACACACAAACACACATAAGCTATTGAATTGATTTGAATAAAGGGGAATGGAGTGAGGGGATGGTGGAGGGTTAGCCGGTTGGACAACCAAATTAGTTAAAAACCAATTAAAATTGCGCATACGACGCATAGGTCGCAAACGCACGCACAATATTGTGTAAACAGCTTTATAGTAAATACATGCATATACATATATACATTCATACATATATTTCGACAAACTAGATAGACACACATCCAACACACACACATACCACAGGTGCAAGGGATGAAAAATTGTTCTAAAATTTCGAAATTAGAATGTCAATAAAATACACGTTTTAATGAAATAATTAATTAGATTTTGCACTTCAACAAACCGACGAACAATTTTTCAAACCACACACAAAAACTTTCTATATAAACATATATATGTGAAAAACTGTACATACATACTTGTATGTATTTATATATAAGTATCTTTTTTCTTGTTGGTCAAAAGAAATGTTTTGCTTTTTTAGTTAAATGTATCAAATTTTTGTTTTAGACGCGAACACATTACCTGTGCCCATCCCTCTAAGCTTCTACTCTCCCCCATTTTCTTCGTATTATTTCTGCTTTTGGTTTGCTGCGCCAGTTGCGATTTATTCGATTTTCAATTATTCAAATGGTTTTCACACACACACAAACATATACTTCTATTTCTAATTTGCATTGTGTAGAGTCGGCAACCTGCCTCGCGATTACACCTCCTACCCCACACACACACTCTCTGCGCACGCATCAAAGTGCCACTCAACGAAAGCAAAAAACTAAAATGACTGGACAGCCATAGATAGCCATAGCCATAGCCATAGCCAAAGATAGATAACAGAAACAATAAGAGCAATGGGAGAACCAGAAACAGAACCAGAACCACCAACAGAATCGTCTTCATTCCTAATTGCCTTTGAGAATTTAAATTGAGACATGAAAATTGAATAATTCAAAATAATTAGCAAGCAAAATAAGTAAGGGAAGTCGGGGGTGGGATGTGGAATGATTGCCTTACGTTGTCGCGTAATTGCATTAATGATTTTGATAAATGACAAACGCTTCCAATGATAATGTCTTTGACTTTGTAGCATTTACTTATGCTGTCAATATGCCTACACAAAAGGTGTAACTAAATATTCGAAGGTCCATTTGCTTAACTTCATTTGAGTTTAAAGCTTATAGCAAATGCGTATTGAAAACTTGTTTGTCAACCTTACGATTCCAATAACGAAAACAAAACAACTTGAACTATTTATTCAACTAAACTGATGACAAGATGGACTAGACGATCCATTTCGCTAGTTCGCTGCTTTTGTCATAGTCAAAGCGACCAAAACGACAAATCAAGTCAAAGTCGCCCAAGCTGCTAATTAAACTAATTGAGTAATTTCAATTTTCAAAGCGTTAAATGCGCAAAACCAAAAAATAATATGAACGAAAAATGTTGAATAAAAAATAATGTGGAATCTAAACTAAATTGCAGTTGCATGTGTACATTTATTTTTTTAAGTGTTCAGATCTCATTTAAATACATTTTGTATCTTCTCTTAAGCAACTCTAGTTTTACTGTGTTATAGTTAAGTTTCTTATCTATCTTTCTTTCTTTCTTTCGAGTTGGATTTTTATGAGCACCCACATGTACTTCAGAGTGCCTGAACCCAACCTGAGCTAATTAATTTCCTAGTTAATCCAAATGACGCACTTAATGGCAATGATAGGGATCTAATGGCTGCACAATTAGCCGCCACAGCTACGAAAACGTTTCGCAAAGTTTGCTTGCGCCTCTACTATAAAAATGTATGCAAAAGAGTTTAGAAAACTTTCTTTGACCGAGACAGAAATGAATACATTTTTCAATGCTTTTCATTAATGTCAATGAACTGAAGGGACGAACAATACAAAATATTAAATATAATTTAATAATGAGAAATGTTTGTTATTAAAACATTTACATAAACTGATCAAAAATTCAAAAATCATGTTTATAGATGAAGATAAGATGAGTTTAAAGCTACAAAATGTAGCTGCATCTGCGAATACAATTAACTTCTATAGGGAGAAAGCTATGTCTATGTATGTAACAAATATCATTAAATTTTTTGTGTCGAATGTGAATCACAGTAAACTAAAAATATATTCAACTCACAAAATCTTTAGTTATGCATAAATATATGGAATATTCGTAAGTGTCATTGCCTTGCGAATCTAAAACTCACAATTCCATCTCTTTTTAGCTTTGCTTTCTTGTCTCTCATTTTTTTTACATTTTATAACGCTTTTTAATAGATTATTCGCTTTGGTTTCTCGTCTTTTTTTATAGTTTTCTCTTCACGTTTGTGGCTTGTAATGTGCTCACAACAAAATGGCTACGCGTATTGGCCAAGTTGGGTTTTTGTGTCATTAAATTTGCGTTTATTTCATTGGTTAACTTGTTTGCTTTTCTATTTGCTATTTGTTTGTCACTCTGCCTACTTATATGAGTGTTTTTGTGTGTGTGTTTTTTTTTTTTTGTATTTCTTAACGAATTTCGTTTCGTTTTTCAATGTTTCATTTAATGATCGCGTTTATATACCGGCTCTATCTTCATTTTGTCGCCTACGGTATTATATCTAATTATTTCTGATTGTGTCTCAGCCATTTTGTAACTGAGTGTGTGTGTGTGTGTGTGTAAGAGTGTGTTGTTGTTGTTTTAAATCATCATTATCATTTACTGTTACTTGCCTCATTCTATTTGTATTATTTAAAATATTATTTTTCTTTATGACTTTGGCAAGATTTCTTTTGACAATAAATTTGAATTTATTTTTACTTCTTTAACATTAAAATCTTTATGTATTTTGCTATAGTTTAACGTCTTTTCACTCGTGGTAAGTTTGAATATTATTTGTTGTCAAATCTTTTAAAGTTAATGTTGAGGTAAAAAAATAAAAAGTTTTTTCTAACGTTAAAAGAGTTTTTGACATTTAGTAATCTCGATCGAATAAATATAATATTTTCAGCTATTTCTACTAACATTTATCAATATTATTCATTATTATCATTATATCTTGAAATAGTTTCTCTTAGCTTAATCTGACATTCTTTTGTCAAATAATTTTCAACTAAGATTTCCTACCTATCATTTTTTACTCTATTCACAGTGCCAGTTTATCAGATACTTCCAATCGATATTCAAACGTTTTGGCTTAAATATTTTGTTGTCTTTTTTTTTTTTGTTTCTGTATTTAATGTGTGCCAATTTTGTTGCTGGCAGTAGGTTAATTATAAAGTTAATATTCACCGACTTGACAACTGGTCAGCCAAGGTTCCCGCCGTTATCCCCCCCGCCTCCCTTAAGCCTGACATGCGCTGATTTGTGAAGCGGAAGGTGTTGTTCGGTCGCATCCAAATATATATACAATATATAGTATATTTTTCTACCCACAAAGCGTTGGCGTCTATATTTCCAGTTCGCCTGTCTAACGCTCCTCATACCGCCTGCACGCCCCAACCCGTTGCAACAACCATGCCCCCTGCTACACTCGTTTGGGGTACGATAAATTTCACATGACATTATTAGGTGACTCTGTTGTTGTTGTTGTTGATTATGTCATAATTTTAGGAAAATGAAGCGCTCAACCAAAAATAAATTAAAAATTGCTTTCATGCATGAATTGTTAGCGTAGCGAAGGCGAAGAGTACGCAGCAAATCTTTTTTTATATGTGTGTGGCAGCAGCAGCAGCGGCAACAGCAACAGCAACACAACTTCATTATCCACACAATGTATCCAAAAATATCTTTAGAATAGTACATCGAAACGAGTATTCAAATCGATATAATGTATGAGTGCTTCCCAAGTGTTTATGGGTCGTTTTGAAGTTTTCAAATGGATTTAATTCAACATTTGCTGCTCTCTCATTGAAAATTCAAATTCAAATTGATATTGCGAATGGGAATGAGACGGAGAATGGCTATGAAGTGCGCAATATTCAATTAAAAATCATTATTATTCTTATTAGTAATTTCCTATTGAACACAAATCGATAGATAAATGTTTCGTCTTCTTCTTCTTCTTCGCCTTCGCCTTCTATTGATTGATATAGTTCGAGTGTCGATCTGAGTTCTCATTGTACGCTCGTTTATGGTTCTATTATATACCGGATAGGTTCATCAATTTTCAATTTGTGTGTATTAAGGCGACCTCACCCACACCCCACCCAAGAGTCTTGACTAGAGAGACGCGATCATTTTGTCCCAGATGCATCTGGACTGCTGCATAATGAGAAATTATGCAAAACCATATTTTTTCGCTAATGAAGTGGAATATTTCCACGCACGGACGTCTTTATTAAAACTAATTAAGATCGTTGTAATTTCTCATTTATATTGTCAATGCAAATTGCAAGCTAAATGAACCATCGGTTGGACTTAAGATAGATGTAAAGAACGTATAAAGAAACCTTAATGCTTTGACTTCTATAGATCTTTAGATTAAAAACTCAATTGATAAGTATTTATAGTTAGATTTAGATACTTTAATAGTTTCTTAATATTATTTTATACTTCCCCAACTCTTTTTTTGTTACTTTTTTACTAGCTGCTTGTAATTTTCTGAGTACATAAAGTACATAATAATTTTTTTGTGTATCAAAAGTTCATTTGATGTTCTTCATTAATTTTGTAACAATGTTCTTTTGAATGTTTTTCTAAAAATATATGCCAATTCCTGAGCTTTTCAAGCGTTTTTATCCACCCACCAAAAAAAATAAGCATTATTTGTTCCACTTTCTGTGTTTCTGACCAAAATTGAACTCAAGTGCAGACAATTGAAGCTGTTCCAAAACAGTCTTATGGCAAGGAATCTAGGGGGGAGTGGGGAAACGCAACCCTTTAAAGCAAACATTTATACAACCTAACATTTTTGATTTGTTTATATTTGTTTTTATTTGCAGCGGCGGTTAATAATCGAGTCAAAGTACTCGCGACATTTTTGTTAATTGATTTCAAGGCACAAGTTCGTTTTGCAAAGAGAGAGAGCGCGTGAGAGCGAGAGAGAGTGGGATAAATAAAGCACTTCTGCACAATTATGCTGAATTAAAAGACATATATATTGCGAATGTCTTTGATTCCATTAAAATTGTTTAACCAGGAGCGCGCACTTGCCTCGCAGCGGGAGGGGCGGCGGCAAGCATTTCAATTGCTTGGCATTCAATTAGCGTTTTGATTTGCCCATCAAAAGTTAACTCTTTAAGAGCAAAATATGTGTAAAAAAAATAAATTTTCTACTTTTTACTTACATTAAGAGCTGCTCTCTTTAGTTTTTGTTCACCGTTTGTGGCTCAACTTCTTAGCGTGATCTGTAAATGAAAGACAATAGGATAGAAAAAAACATTACAAATCTGCGATAAAAGTGTCGAATGGTATTAAATTTATTGCCATGCCGCCGCTTTCAATCGTACTCAATTTTACAATTCGATACGAGCAGCGTACAAAAAATCAATAGGGATTTATATGTAGCGGTACGCCTTTAAGTAACTATCTATGTATGTATCTGTATGTAGCTCTCTACCTGCCTGACTCTGGCAAACTTGTTCTGCGACTGTACCGCTGCACCTTTTGTTCGTCGCCTTCTAATTGTAACCACTTAGCACTTGGCTCAAACCTTGCTCAAAATCCAACAACAACAAGAACAATTGCTTGTTGATTTTCCTTAAGATTTCGATGCGTTGATCCCACAAAAAAAAAATATAATAAATAGTTTTCCCGCATCAAAGAGGTTCTTCTTCTTTTTCTTGTTTGTATTTCTTTCAAAAGTTGCAATGCCACAAAGCAAATAATTGCATTGGTTGTGACTTGTTGCAGCTACATATTATTATTTGTTTTTAGGCGAAAAATGCACAAATGAAAATTTAGTTTTCCTTTCCTTTGGAAGCATTTCTGTAGCTTATTTTTAATGAAATTATTGAGAATAGAACTTAAATATTTATAAAAATGCAAGTTACTTATAATAATTAAACTTAAGCTGGATCAAAATCGTTTTTTAGCTAAAAATAATTATTTTTTTTTACCTTTAAGCAACTTTTCTATACAAGTTAATGGTTTTACTTAGGAAAAATCTAGGACATATTCTTAGAAACGCTAAAAAACACGTAGAAACCGTTAAGAAATAAACAACGTTAAATACTTTGCTATAAAGCTTAAAAAGTAAAAAAAAAAATTTGTGCAACTTTGCCACAACAACATAAATCGCATAAACAATAAGCAAACTAATTACAAATACGCGTGAAAATTTTCAAAAAATCTTGCTCCAAACCGCCCCTCCTCCCCCCTGTGAAGGAGCAAAAATAAAAGGGTTTACTTTCGCGTGTGTCCCAAATTGCAGCAGTTGGAGGGGTGCGGGGCAATGTAGTTAAAAAATAAAACGCAAATGGAGGCAGCTGAAAATTATGCGCTGCAATTTTTATTGCTTCATTGTTCTCTTTGCGGCAATTTTATTTCTTAACCAGGCGGGTGGGGGGTTGGGGAGTGTGTTTTTGGGTTCTTAGCATTGTTGGGTGCTTTTGTTGTTCGGACGTTTTCGGGTTAATGTTAATTACCAAAAACTGCTTTGGCACTTTGGCTGACCAAAAGCAAAAAACCAAAAAAAAACCCAAAGCAATTAAAATTTTTATGACGCACTGAGTTATTACTTCAAATCCACAAGCTTGAGTAATGCCAACGCCTCTCTCTCCCTCGCTCTCTCTTTCATTCTATCTAAAGGACGTGAGAAATTTTCAATGGTACAAAAACAACAACAATTACGAAGGAAAATTATACGCCCACAATACAGAAGAAAATGTGAAACAAAAACAGAAAGAAAAAAAACAGAAAAAAGTACAACAAGATGCGCAGAGATATTAAAAAGATTTATTGTTTTATCATATCGAACAAAAGGTAGCAGCAACAACTTCGCATCTTACTCCCTCCCCTCCCCCCACCACCGCCGCTCT
Organism: Scaptomyza flava; assembly: GCA_030179655.1. Lineage (NCBI taxonomy): Eukaryota > Metazoa > Arthropoda > Insecta > Diptera > Drosophilidae > Scaptomyza > Scaptomyza flava. The sequence goes on along the minus strand of JARNME010000029.1, from coordinate 21,598,845 downwards.
TCTCAACATGTGCGGCATACGAGTTAGGTCAAAGGTCAGACTGCTACCGCAACGGATCATAGTTAAGGTAAGTTTTCGGAGTGCCACCAATCGATGGCTTTCCCTTAAGCAGAGATTAGAAATCGAAATGAAAGGCTGTAATTAAAGTCTAACTGTCAAAATCCAATAAATTATTCGTAGTTCGTTCGCCTCGTTGGCCATTTAATTGATCATACTACCAAAATAGTGAACAACAACAACAGAAAAAAACAGGTAACAACAACAACAACAACAACAAAAAACAACGACCAGCTGTGACTGTTTTTATTTCTCGGTCTATCTCTCTCATCATTTACATAAAACGATTCGAATATATTTGAAAGACAACAAGCATCTAAGATTTAAGTTTGCATGCAAGTGAAATTGTTCAAAGCTCAAGATGTGAAAGTTTATTAATTAGACAAAAGAAGCTTAAACAAAAAACTGATACACGTTTAAAGCAAAGAGAAAAAACAATAAGACAAATATCTTTCAAACTTAAAAGCAATTATTTACATTAAATTTCCTCAGTTACCAGGGGAATGATCCTATCTATAAGGGAATTTTCCAAATGTAAAATTTAACTATTCTTTTTAAATAAGTTTCAAACATTCTTAATATGATTTAAGACATATAAATTCCTTGGGAATACCGCTTTTGTCATTAAATTTCCTCAGTTACGAGGATAATAACTCTACCAATTGAGTCGAAGGTCTCAGCAACCAGTACTCCTAAAACTAGTATTAAGTTAAGTATTATATACTAGATTTTATTTATTAAATAAAAATAAACCATACCTATAAGGTTATTGATCATTGATAAGTATTTCCCATACCTAAAACTTAACTTATTTAATCAAATAAGCTTGAAAAATTCTTAATATCGCTTAATACATAAATACATATGCTACTTTGTGAATACATTTAAGGAACAATCTAGTAAGGTGATATACATTAGGGCAAACTCTAAATAATAAACATTGATTTAAAAATGGATCTTTAGACTAAAAACTTTAGTTTTTGAAACAAAAATACGAAAATGGAATAATAATATACAATATTTTCTGAAACTTTATTCATAAGGTAAAGTAGCCTTTAAAAAACACGTACATATAGTGGATACAGTCTAACTTCATTATAACAAAGTCTTTTATAATAATTTCCCATAATCTAGGAAAGTAATTCTTAAACCAAGGAAAGGGAATACCTTTACTAGGATTAATCAAAGTGCATTATTTACATATACAGTACCATAACCCAACGATTCAAATCGAATAATTTCCAAATGTCTAAGAAAATATCGCTAATTATAAGAACAGATCATTGGCTTTGCATTAAGCAGTAATTTCAGCTTATAGAATGAGGATTACAATGAGGTAAAAACTAAAATTAAACGAAACTTTTGCTCAGAGAGGAGAGAGAGAGAGAGAGGGGGGGGGGGTGTACTTTAGGGCTATAATCGAAAGGATATTGCATGATAAGGACGCATATCAATTACAGTTACACGAGTTTTCTAGCCCAAACAACAACAACAACGGCTCGCGCGATTAACATAAAAGGGCACCCAACAACAGCAACAACAACTAAAAGTAGTTAAAAATATGGAGAGAGAGAGAGAGGAAAGTAATAGGCGTAATAAGAATAATTGGCGCTGCGTCCATGTGTGGGTAACTGGGGGTGGGAGCGGTTCGAGGGGGGAGGGTTGGCAATGCGTGTTGTTAGACAGTCCAAAGGGTTTTTTTTCTTGCTTTGTGGGGGAGCTTTGTGAAGCGTTGAAAGCGTTGACTTGTGACCATTTCATAAATACCGTTATAAACAAATTACGACAACAATAATGACCCAACAACAACAACAAAAAGGATAACAGGATAAAACAACAGTCACACAGCAGTAGGCAACAAAGCATATGAAATTCGTTTTTTATTGCTCAACATTTACACATGTACAAAATGACGGAGTATTGTCCATCCCCAACTACTATTAAAAATAAACTTTTGCTAACCCCTCACTCACCACAACTTAAATTACACACACACAGTCGAACTCAAGGAATATATGAATCTCTAATGAAATTAACCATAATGACCAAAATTTCATATGCATTTGTAGCAAGTTTACAATGGTTGCAAAGAAGAGTTTATAAAGTATTCTTTCGAATATATCGAATTAGAAGAGATCTTATTTTTGTAGACTTATGAAAATATAATCAAATATTGTAGTCGGACCGTTACGTACATGGCATGCAAAGACTAACATTAGCATTAACATTAACATTAACATTAACATTAACATTAGCATTACATACTTGCACACGATCCCTTTATTGTAAGATACTTTATGCTTTGTACTGTTCTTTGTAGTTTTGAAGTTTGTAAGAAAGAAACAAAGAGTCAGTCTTGATCGAGCATGTGAAGTTGCTGGGTTTTAATATTTCATAATACATATTTACGGATTTTCTTAAAATAAAAAAATATTCTTTAGTTTTGTTTTTAACTAAGTAAAGATCTTTAGTCTTTCAAAGGTTTTCTAAAATAATAATATTAAAATTAAAGTAATATAGTTCAGGAATTTTACATTCAAAGGAACCACTGTACAGTAATTATTTTCTATATGTTTGTTTGTTTGTAGGACAAACCCCTGCTAAATAAGGAATGCCACCCGTGGTCAACTAAGCAGCGTGGTTAAAGCGTGATGGTGAGGGGGTGTTTATTTGACGACGGGTCGCGACTCACACACACACACACACACACACGCACACATGTAAGCGCTGACCGAGAACAAAGCTGCTGTTTTTTATTTTGACCCCACGAACTCCGAACTCCGAACCCAAACTTTAAGTCTGACTCTACAAAATAGAAACGCCTTCCAAGGACTACAATTAACTGTTAGCCACTCACGCTGCCACCTTTTGTTGCCCGTTGTTGCAACAGCAACGCACAACATTGTAATTTTTGGTAATAAAAAATATTTTTACTTCATAATTTGGCAGGCGTCGGCGTCGGCGTCAGTGTCGACTTTTCGTACGAGGCGTGTCGCGTGCCCCGCACACAGGCTAATTGCCACGTTTTGAATATTCAGCAGTTGCAAGCTAAATCCAATCAACTATACTTGCACCAAGAATTGAGAACAATTTTTATATATATGTATTTCAGCTTATATCGTGTGAATCACCTTTCGTCCAGTTGCGGAGTCAACTGGCCTGTTAAGCTTAAGTAGGTATTAATTCCCCCCTGCCCGCCCCCCTACACACACACACACCCTTAAAGGAAGTTAAAGCCACGATTGCATTACCACATAACTTTTATGTGCGGCTCATCGATACACAAGAGCAGGGGGGTAGGGGGGTGGGGGAGCATTGGGCTTGGAGTAAAGATCCGGCCACTGACCAGACCAAAATGGAACGCCCCAAAGGGAGGAGAGATGGGCAGGGATTTGGGGGTAGAGTTACTCACAACAAATACGACAATCGCGTAATTAATTAAGCGCGTCAACTGGACACTGGAACACTTTGGAACATTGGAACATCGATGCACAGTGGGACGAGTGATAATGTTTTTGGGGGAACAAAAAAATGCAGACTTTAGTTAAGTACGATTAAAAACGATTTTTATTGGAACAAGAAACTATCAAATTTTGTATTCCCTAAAAGACATTATTACTTGAAATTTTAAGCTAACCCAACCTAAGCGTTGCATTCTGTTAGTTAGGCCCACTGTGCAAGCACTTCTGTTCGTCAGTAAAGTCTCATGCTGGGCACGGGCTTATAACCTTTTAAAGAGGAGAATGGCGGGGAGGGGGTTTGTGGGCATAAACAGGGACACTGAGACACGCATATTGTATTGAGAGTCTCGGTCGCAAAACACACCTCAAATCGCGCATTTATTTTTGTTGTTGTTGTTGTTTTTGGTTTTGTCCTTTATCAGGTAATTTACTTTTTAACTTACTCTTCACATTTCATTTTGTAATTTCAGCTTTTGTTAAGCGTTCAGCTTGTTAGCGTTCGCTTCTTCTTATTCTTTTGCTGCTTGATTATTTTTGTTTTTTTTTTCTTTTCGCTGTAATTGTTTGGCATTAATTACAGCAACAAGGTGGAGGGAGATGCGTAACCTTCGTAACGACAACAACAACAACAACAACAACAACTTGAAGCGCAAATATTTCCGCTTGTGATTGTGGTTAATTTTATTTATAAGTCAAAATGACACACCTTCCATTTCGATTTACGTTCTCGCTCTCGCATTAACGGTTAATAAACACATTAAAGTATAAGAAAAAAAGAAGAAGAACACTTGAAACAATTGCCTTCGTGTTATTCGTCTTGCATTTGTTTCTAATATGTTGTAGAATTCGCCCCAATACGATTTCCTTTTCCGGCATAAGAGGCAGCTTATGCCTCTCACTCGTTTAACCCGGTTTCCCCGCTCTAACGCCTACGCTCTTTCAAACACGTTCGATGCGACACGAAGTGCAAGAAAGACAACACAACGAAGCGAACACATACATATATGCCTGAGTGTGTGTGTGTGTGGGTGAGCAAACGAACATTCATTCATGTTAGGGCTTACTCCAACAATTTCGCAAAGCCGGCAAAATGCCAAAGGAAAACAATAACAAACCTCAGCTGAGGAAACTAGGCGAATACTTAAGAGTTTCAATAAGAGAGCACAAAGCAAGAGAGAGAGAGAGAGACAGAGAGAGAATATAAGACTTCGACTGCAGTCAACGAAACGATTGCACAATTGGCCAAAAATGACAGGCTCATCCCAATTGACGACGGCGTAATGGCAAAGGTCTTTTGGGATGCCATAACATACAACTATGTATATATGTATGTATACTTAAATATATATGTAGTTTTTTTTGTGAAATATATATCTTAAGAAATAATTCATTCGATTTCGCTGTCTTCTGGCCGTATTAAAGAACTTTTTGCGCTTGGCAAGCGGCCAGAAAAGCGAATCGCATCCAGCAAATCAATAAATGTGCTGCAAAAGCCGCAAGCGAAGCAAAAAGTCAGCTAAGAAAATTGCATTCTGCTGGAAGCAATATAAAATAACATATTTAATTTACCTTTTTTTAATATACTTAATAGCAAGAACAGCTTCGAATAACTGTAAAAAAAAGGTAGCGAAAATTTGGCTTCTGTTCATAATGATCATTAGCAGCATTGGCTGGCATCTTCATTATAGGGTTTTCCCTGTTTTGTCCTGTCTGACAAATGCGAAACAGAAGCAGCGCAGCAGCAGCAGCAGCATCATCCAAAATCAAAAGAAAATTCACAAGCATACAAATCAAATAAAGAAAGCAAAGCCCAAAGCCGTAAAAAAAATAAAACAGCAAGCAAAGCAAACGAATTGGGCGACCATGAAAAGGGAATAACATCAAAACTGAGGCGAGGCACAAGGAGAGCAGCAACAAAAGCAACAACAACAACAACAACAAGAGGCAATCGCGGCGTCGAAGCGCGTGGAAAACAAAACGGCATAAAACGCTGGCAGACAGACTTTGACGTCGCTGTTGACGTCGACGCCAACTTCACACTGGCAATGATGACGATGACACGTGCTTTTTTCAGCTGTTTTGTGATGGGTTTGTTTGCGGGGGAAGGGAAGGGGGAAAAAAAAATGTGTGCTTGTGCGAAAAAAAGGACAAAAACAAAAATCACAAATGAGAACATTTGAGTGAAGGCAGAGAGCGAGAGAGCAAAATCAAAAAGCAAATAATGCAAAGAGAAGAAGTCCCCACCTCCCCAACTCTTTTGCTGAGGAGCCTGCAGGTGGCAGCAAAAATTGCAATGTCTGTCTGTGTGTGTGTGTGTGTGTGTGTGTCTGCTTAGTACAATGTGTGTGCGTGTGTTTGGCTCGGGCTGCCGACAGACAGCGAAGCTGACGGCGTCGTCGCTGCTCGTGTGCAGTCTTTTTGGCGCGTGACGTCGACTACTGTGCATGTGCATGTGTGTGTGTGTGTCGGATGGGTTGCAGTGTGGTGAATTCGGGTGGAGGAGAGTATACTAAATGGTATGGGCAGCTGGCAAATTGCATTATTATGCGAGTGTCTGCAGTCTGCATTGCAACAACAACAATAACGAGAATAAAACTGTGAGTGGCTGGGGCGAACAAAAACAAATTGCAACAAAATACGCAAACAACAAAACAAAATCGGACAGACAAACGGATGGACGGACATTTCTCTGTTCCTCCTACAATATTTAGTTCTGTTTGGCGATTAGAAAACTACACAGGGAACCAACAGTGGAAGGGGTGTGCGTATGTGTGTGTGTGTGTGTGTGGGGTATTTAGTTGGAGCGGGGGTGAGTGGTCTATTTGGGACAGACATTACATGCAGTTTTGTTCAAAAATTAATAGAATTTCATAAGCTTTTCGGCTCTGTCTGTCTGTCTGTGTGTGTCTGTGTGTGTGTGTGCGCAATGCTCTCTCTTTTCAATGCACACATTCCTACGCTCTCCACCTTTCTGTGTATTGCTCACTCGCTTGTGCTTGTGCAGCACCCCGTTATCTTTCTTTTTTGCACGCTTGCGCCTATTCGCTCTTTCAAATGTTAATTTGAATTTTTATTAGGTTTTAGGCTTTCATTGTTGCTGTTGTTGTTGGCCGATACGTTTGCATCTGCCTTTTATAGTTATTAAGGTTTGTTTGTATGTATGTATGTATGTGTAAGTATATATTTTATTTTCACTTAAAACTGCAATTGTTGCTGCTAACGTCGACGTCGACGTCGACGCTAACGTTGCCGTTGCCGTTGTCAACGTTGAAAGTGCGGCTGCGTTAGAAAATTGCATTTGACAATAGCAGAAACAAAAACTACACACACACACACACACACATAGAAACATTTTTTTTTAGGTCGTGAATTTATGTTGGTCACCCTAAAAATTTAGTTGCAGGATTTTAAAATATATAAAGCTCGTTTGTATTTTTTTTTTGTGTGTTTATAAACATAAATCTAGATTTTCTAGTCAATACTTTTGATGTTTCTGAAAATTTAACTGTCTTCAGAAGATATATTCTATAAATAGTTCAGTTTCTCATAGAATGTGCAAATAACTTTGGTTTTCTTGCATTCTAACCATATATTTGGCTATAATATTATAAAATCTCGTTAAAAAAAACTCTACGTTTTTAACTTAAACTCTTAAACGATATTAAGTTGGCATAAAAACAAGGATCATCTTTCAAATGCAATTAAATTACTTAAGTAATTGTTAAAGTAATTTCAAAAATTAAAAAAAAAAAAACCAAGGAATAAAAGTGCTTTCAATGTCAGGTATTCTTTATATTCAGACCTGACATTATTTCCTTGAATAATCATATGTATCCACCAACTTGATCTCTCAATAACAAATCTTAACAATACCAAAAAATAAGCAAATCATTCCATTTCCCAACTCAAAATTCATATTCACAAGAATTCTTCAAATGCCAAAAAATAATAAAAATAAAAAATAAATCCTATAGTAACGAAAAAATACTAAGTGCATTTGCAATTTTTCAAGTCAGTTTTTTTTTCAATTTTTCGATGGTCTTTTGTTTGTTGAGAAGGTTTTGTTTAACTGACAGCTGACAAAATTTGCCAAATCATGGCCGCCGATAAGGCAGATGGCGCCGCTAAGCAAACAATTGTCGCTTCAAGCCAATGTAAGCCAAAAAACTGCAATTACACATTTGCACGGCTTGGAAGCGAAGGAACGGGGCATAAAGCAAGGAGAAAGAAAGAAATGTCATTGTGCTGTCGTCGGGAGAGCAATTGGAGGCGATTTCGAGTCTCTCGATTTACCGACGGCAACACTTTTATTTTCTTCCCCTCACACTTCAATTTGATATTTGTCTGGCATTTTTGAATTTTTCATAAGTTTCGAGGCGCTTTATGAGTGGTTTTTTCTGCGGCGGGGTTATACCGGAGTTCAGGGGGCTAATGGCTAAAACGCACGAAGAAGGAGGCGACGACAAAAGAACAAAATCGTCGGCTCAATTTTTGTACCCTTTTTTTCTTGGCCTTTGCAGGCAATAAAAACATTTTCCTTTCCTTTTGACACACAAATAATGAATAATATGAAGAAAAATACTTGAATTTTTGGTCTTTTGTAACTGTTGTTGTTGTTGTTGCTATGAACAGAAAACGCATTAAGTGCGCGGTTTTTCCATTGTTTATAACATTTTTTTGTCGGAGCATTTTTGTTAGGGGATAATTAAGAATGCTTATTTATCTAGAATGGCAACAGCGACGAATGTGCCACAGTCCTTGACCACAGCTTTGGGTGGGGAGGGGGGGGGAGGTGGGGCAGGGGGCAAAGGCTGGGGTCCAGCAATAAAAAAGCCAAAAATGGAAACTTTTATTTTTAATGATAAATTGTTCGAGGTCGTCTTAAAGAGAGAAAGAGAGAGAAAGAGAGAAAGAGATACAGCGAAAGAAGGCGCCAGTCAGAGGTCGTATCAGGAACTGAGCTCTACACTCGAAAAAAAAAGTCAATAATGTAATTTCTACAATGATAAATTCGATTTTTAAAAGCAATGGAAATATTTGATTTATTTTTGACTTTAATCAAGTGAAATCTATTTTACTAAAAATATTTTTTAACAGATAGTATAATAGAATTTTATTATTTTTATATTTACAATAATTTTAAGCTTTATTTCGATGTGTTTTCCGCTTGAAACCCAATCGATGTTAAGATCTTGTTAAAAAAAAATCAATAGATAATGTTAGTAAAGTTAGAGCGCGTCTTCTAACTTAATTCTTATGGCTAATTAGCCAACTGAGAAAAAAAAAAAAAAAAACTACTTGGTGAGTTGCAAATTATAAGCGAGCTGTGCGTAGATTGTGGCAAGCTTTGGAGTTTGAGGGTTAAAAATAAATTTCAAGTCAAAAATTAAGTCAGAGCCAAAAGAGTTGAGTTTGTTGTTGCCTTTGGGGGCAAATCACTTGTTTTTATGTAATTAGTTGTTTGGCTCACTTCAGGGCTAAGCTCACTTCACAACAACTTTAAAGCATAATTATCAAAAAAAAAAAAAAACAATGATCGTGTCTTACAACACAACAGCAACAACAACAACAACAACAAGCCGCCCCTTTTTGGAACAGCCTCCGAAGGCAGACTGCCTACTACAGTCAACCCCCCCTTCGTATAGAAATTCGCTTAGAAATCTTCTCGTTCAATGACCGATAAAATTACCTTTCAACTAACCCAAAGTTCTCTTTGTCTCTCTCTCTCTTTCTCTTGTTTCGTTGACTTGGCTGCTGACTTTTAGCAGGTTATTGATTATTAATTTTTTGTCCAAGTTCCCAAACTTTTGGTGTTTCTGACTCTTTTTTTTTAGGAGTTGCTGTAATTACAGCAACGCGTTAATTGTTCGCCTTTTCAGCATTCTTCAGCATTTTTTGTTTTTGTTTTTGGTTTTTCGGTGGTTTTTTCACTATTTGTATTTGCTTTCGTTAAACAACATTAAGTCGGGGCGAGAAAACTACACTTACGCAGCATCTCAGCGTCTCAGAGTATCTGTATCTTAACATTGTACATTCCATTCATTAACTACAAACATTACAAATACTGTTTCTCTCTACTCTCCCCTAACTCTCCCACCCTTCCCGTTGGTTTCAAAACAAATATGTAAGTTGGTATTTACTGACAGTCGACGGCAATTACGGCAGAGGGTTCAGACAGAGTTGAGTTAATTATTGATTATGAGATCTGCAACGATTTGATTGATGATTGTGCAATCATCGTTTGCAAGTTCATCTATTCAACGAAAAACTTATGGCATAATAATACTTATATGTAAAATCGTATTGGATACAAAAATCTTCATGAAAATATATTCTTTATAAATTGATTTTAAGTTTTGAGTAAAAAGTTTTTTTTTTATTTTATATTTTGACTTCAAATCTCAGTTTTTAGTGTATTTTTGGTCTGAACTATTTCTTTAATACCAACTTTTAGTATATCTTACATGTTTCTTTATGTTTTCAAAATAATATTCTTATCATTCTAAAGGTTTAAAAATAGCTTAAGATATTTAATGTAGATAATAGTAAGGCGTTTGGCTATAATAAATCAAAATACTTTATATATCTAAGCTAAATCTGCAACTTTTTCCAAAAACAAATCAAGTTTTTTAAAAATTTTTGAATTGTTATGTTAAAACTTTGATTTTGATATGCATTTTTAAAGCTTTTTAATTTTTTTGTAACTAGATTTCTCTGCAGTTAAAATATTTAAGCGACTTTGGCATTCAATATGAAAATTATGTATAGTTGAACTTCCATAACGAAGTTTTCTATATTCCGAACACTGGAAATTACTTTCATCAAAAACCCATTCAATAGTAGTAAGTTTTTCTCTTATATGGCAGTTTGACCTTTTTCTAACCAATTAGATAATCAAATATCGTCACTTATTCTTTATAAAAAAAAATATATATCAACTTACCAATGCTTGCTATTTAGATATATATTTATGGCTATAGATGTTAATTCTCCTTAGGATCGTGTCTATATATATATATTTTTATAATTCGTTGGCAGTTTTCACTGTTATTTTTTATTTTGTCACTGACAGTTCGAAATTGCACACAAATTTTTGTTTTCAATAAAACTTAGAAATATGCACTTTTCGAAACGCTTGCGATTTGAATTAATATTGCGAGTATGTGTTTTTGCGTGTGTGTGTGTGGATTTAGAATTTAGATATCTGTAGATTCGCCCGTTTGTTTATTTGTTATTTGTTTGGTTAGGGATGCACAAAACTGAAACGAAGCCAATCAAAATCAATGAGGCGACAACAACAACATGAACAACAACTAAAAAAGGCTAGCTGAAAATTAAGCGCTGTGATTTTGTTGTTGGTGATTTTTGCTTTGGGCTTTGCGCAATGCGCTTTGAGTGATTTTTCGCTTTTATTAATAAAATGCACAACTTCCGTTATTAATTTTGCAAACAACAGCGGCAATTGCAGTCACAGTGTTTGTTTGCTTGCGCGTGTGTGTGTGTGTGTGTGTGTGTGTGTGTGTCTCTGTGAGAGAGTTGAAAGACGACAACAATAATAACAAGCGATGAGCGCGATGTGTCACCAAGGCATTCCACGCATTGGGGAAATGGCAATCGATGGAGAGAATCGAATTGCATACAAAAGCAATATTTGTGACAGGGCCGCAGCGAGGGTTAGCCGGCTAGGCAACGATTAACGCAGTGTTGCGAGGGTGGCGCTGCTGCTGCGCTCCTGTGCACGCGATGCTGCCGTCGCTGTCGTCACTGCTGCTGCTGCATTCATTCATAAAAATCTGGTTGTAAAAAGGCAAAAAATCAAAACAAAAAAACAGCAAACGCTGATTTTTATTTATTTATTTATGCCAATTTGCCGCTGCTTTTGTGTTTGTGTGAGAGATTCTTTTATTTATTTATTTATTTGTTTATTGCTGTTGTTGTTGTTGTTGCTGCCTGTCTAGCCACAGGAGGCGAATTGTCACTGATTTTAGTTTGTTGTTGTTGATTTTGATTATTGTTTTTGCTTGCATTAATTTACAAATTGCATATAAATTATCACTTGAACTATATGGCTGGCGCACACGTTGGGTTTATTAATAATAAAACTTTTGATTGCATTGTTGTTGCACTGCAGTGTATTTGTTAATACTTTTTGTTGTTATCGTTCGCGTCAATTGCATGTAATTGTATTTGATTTAATTGAAATGATTATCCAATTGCACGGGCCGCTCACAGACTTGGCCAGAAAACCAAAACAAATCACATTATATATGGCAAGATTTGCCGCACTTTTACCACGACACCTGCTGCCCGTCTGATTGCTGGAAATGTACTGAGAACACCCGCGTAATTTTTGTTATTTCACTTACTCTTGTGCTTACTTGTCTCGTCGTTTTCGCTGTCGTTTTCGCTGTCGTCGTTTTGTTGGACTTGCTTCGGCTTGTTGGGAACGAAACGAAACATTTGTTCGTTCCGAACACCGGCTCTCAAACCACGTCCAACCAAAACTAGTTGCAACCAAACGCAACGGCTAGCATGTTCGATGCTCGAGCATTGATGTACTTCGCAAGCAATTGGGCTGGAACTGATGTAACCAAAAATTTAACACATAAATATATACTTACATATATTTACTTGTGTTTCTCAACTTAATACACTTTTTTATATAAATATTTATGTAAAGTTTAAAAGATTATTTTGTACACATTTATTTTCAATATACAAAGTGAACGTCAACAAAATACTCAGAACTAGCAAAAGTATTTCAAATAAATAATCACAAAACTGCGGGGTACTAATAAACGATATAAATGTTTATAAATAAAACAAGTGAGCAATAAACAGACAACCGATGTACAATCATATATACATCAGTATTTATTTATATATACATATATATGATAAAGGTGATTTTTTTTTTTTTGGCACACACACAAAACTAATTAATATACTGAACAGATTCAATAAAATACCACATCAAAATAATACATATAAAAAAAATTAAAAAAACATTATTCAAATAAAACAAATTTATAAATAAAGTAAAGTTGAAAAATTGCAATTCTTAAGCCGAAAAACTTACAAAAAAACATTTTAAAAGTCAATACAAATCCAATCTTAAAAATAACTGAAAAACTACTTGAAAATATTAAGCGAATATATACATATATATATATGAGACCTTGAACAAAAAATAAAAGAAATAATCAATACTAAAAACGCTTTAATAAAAGATAGAAAAGTTAGAATCGTATCATAAATATGGTTTGTTAATTCTTCATTAAAATCATTTCTTAAGTATTCCAAACGAAATACTCCAATATATAGTGCTAATATATGAAGCAACTTTGAACAAAAAATAAGTAAGTAACACTTAATTAAAGATAAACTTACTTAAACCTCCCACGATTCTAAAAAAAGTTTCGTTTCGCAAGCACAAAAATCGAAATAATTTTGCTTTGATCAAAATTGTTTTTACTTTTTTGGTATGCCATAAAAATACAATGCATGAATATTTTAATTAGAGTATAGCTAAAAAATATATATAACAGCAACAACAGCAACAATAACAAAGACAAAAAGCGTGAAAATGTTTTGTGAACGCAGCAAAAACAAATATGAACAATAATTATACACGAAATAACAACAACAACAATAAAGACACTACATTTTCTGCCGGATACCTTCCTATATATATATATATTCAATATAAATTTCGAGCTTTTTTTTTTTGTTTTTTGATAAAAATAAAATTCCTCACACACAAACACACACACACACACACATACGAATAGAGAGAATTGTGTGTGGCATTAGTGGGGAGATTGTATTATGAAGAGGTGTTCCGAGGGGGGTGGGGGGTGTGGGTATAGCGCTGATATAAATAAAAACACAAATGTCGCCGGCATCAATAAGATATAAATTAAAATGTATCTATGTACTATTCAACCCAGCCCTCCCCCCTTCGCCCCAACACCCCGAACGAAATTGTTAATTAGAAACTCACGTCTCTTGCAGCATGCAGCATGCATCCTCTACACCCTCGCACTGCGCTGCATTCCCCCCCCCCCCACACTGTTGCAGAGTTTATGCTTGGTTTGGTAGCGTTTGACATGCCGTCGTGTATCTATTAGATACATTAGCCGCTGCATGCGATCACTAAAGATACAAACTTGAAATACTTTTTTCCCTTCTCGATTCTAGAATTTTAAGTTTTTGTTTCCCTGTCACCTAGCTAGCTTTTCTTTCCCTCTTTCTCCCTTTCTCTCTCTCTGTCTATCTCGCTTTGTTTTTTTTCGGGGGGGGGCTGGTAAACTTTATTTATGCCACCTCATAAGCTTAATGACTTCCTGCAACAGCAAAAATAGCCGACAAAATTTCTTAAGTCGAACAATTAAATTGTCAGCAACAAATGTTTGAAATGCATTTTGAGAATTTTCTATGCTTTAAAATTGTGGCAAGTACCTAAATATTCAATGTGAAAATATTTTATGAAATTTATTCAGTCGAATTTCCATATAACGAAGCTCAAGGAAACAAGAAAAACTTCGTTATAGAGAAGATTCGTTGTAAAGAATGGGTTTTTGACTGAATCAAATTGCAGGGCTCTGATTTTTGACTTTATCGTATATAGAAAATTCGTTACACGGAAGTTCAACTGCATATATAATTATTAGTTTGTTCCAACACAGCCCTAAGAAAGTTGTGCAGAAGTTTCTTTCATGCTGGTAAATGATCAAAAAAAAAATTGAAATATTTTTCAAAATCGTAGTAACAATGAAAGTTTGTTGGAATATTTCTGACGCCCTTTTTTGATAAGTTAAAATTCAATACTCTCTTGTTCGAATTATAGATTCGAAATACTTCAGATCTATAAGCTGACTTTAATAATGATGAAGAGTGCCACGATCTGTTGTTAGTCTGAATGAATGTACCAAAAAAAAAAACAAGCACGGCAAATGACATTTCATTTATCTTACAGCATAAGAAAGTGGAGGCGTTGTTTGAGGCTGGGGAAATGAGTTATTAATGCCACAGAAAGTACACGAATCCAAAATGATTAACATGCATGTGGGTCCAAGCAGTGAGAGCTTTCAGTTCCGGTGCAATATATGACAGAATTATCGATGTGAAAAATAGCAACATGATTATGAAATTATCGAAACAAACGGGGTAAATGAGTACTTAGTGGGGAGGAGTTGGTGTAATGTAAACTTAAATGAAGCTGTAGTGTAGTGTAGAAAATGGGTGGCGCGTTCGTCAAAGTGAAATTACGCCTCGGCATTAGATTGGATGGAATTATGCTCGTGTAAACGAGTCGCAATTAAGACTAACAAACACACATACATACAATGGCAAGCCAACTGCTTCGAGTGCTGCTGCTGCTGCTTCTGCTGCTGATGTCTACCTACACCTATACAAATGCAAATAAAACAACCTGACGCTGCTGCCTACACACACCGATCAGAGCTGAGCAGCTCTCAATTTCTGGTCCGTACACACATGTTTGCTGAGCGGACAATAGAAAACGATCGAGCATTTTTCGTGTATACAAGACGAGCACACACAGCAACTAAAGACGAACATCGACGCACGACGCTCAACGCTCGATGCTCACCTTGCGGCGCACATCGCGTGTACATACACATACGGGCATAGTGCGAAAGAGCGAGAAGGAGAGAGCGACAATAAAACAAACGCAGCATCGAGCAACAAACTAATTTAAGTGAAAGAGAGAAAAGAAGGCAAGCTGCTTTTGATTTGCGTTCATATTAGTTGTTGTTGTTGTTGTTGTTGCTGTTGATACACGAACCATGAATTTAATTATGATTAAGAAAAAAAATTGTGTTATTTTCTCCAACAAAACGCACGCAAATAGATACTAAGTGTATGCGTGTGAGTATATAAAGAAATTTGGTTTTGGTACGCTACTATGTACCTCTGTACCTATGTACATGTACAATAGCTTGGAAAGCGACTGGAAAGATATTCGCCAGATATTCAAATGATTACTCTTAGTGAGTAAGTGTGTGTGTGTGTGTGTTTCGTTGATGTGTTTTGTGTAAATGATTTTTCTATTATGCATACAAAACTAGCAACAACAACAACGAATTAAATGCCGCTAGCACAGTTATCTCTCTCTCTCTCTCGCTCTCTTTAAAATGGTGTCGATCATATTGAACAAGTTCCATACGTTAACGTAAAGGGTACAGTTGTGTTTGTCACATTTACAGCGTAATCTACGATTGCGTTTTGTATAAGTTGTTCGCAGTAGCTAAAGACCAAATAATGAATTACCAAATATGGTCTTAACTTCAAATTAGTATTTTTACTTATTAGGAAATTAACAAAGAAAGAGATTTTAGTTTTATTATTCTAAGATTTGTAGTATTACTTAAATTTTGCCTTAGCTCTTTATGTTCTTAGCACTGCCAACGGGATGATGACACCAGAGTTGAATGAACCGTTGAAAGACTGCTCCAGGTATAGTTTCTATTTCTATCTCTCTTTCACTCCTTCTCTCTCTCTCTCTATCTGAAGTGTCGATGTTTGTGTTTGTTAATTGTTAGCAAAACGGGGATCATGCTTAACAACAAAACTTATCATATTTGCCAAAGTCAATCAATCATTTTGCCAAGCTCAGCTACTAAAGAAAAATTGCTATTTAATAACAAAATAAAAATAAAAAAAAAAACGGTGTAAAAAATTTACAAAAATAGTCATAGATTATTTTAAACCCTTAGGTTTAGTCTATGAACCGGGTAAGGTTCATTGCTATTCCAATTGAAAAAACTCGAGGTTCGGATTGAACTCTAATTTTTGTCTTATTTGCAAATCTGTTTTGATTGAAGCAGTTATAACGTTTATAAAACTCCGGACTCAGGTTCAGATTTGGCTAATCCATCCAAAGGCAATTAAAGTTCTGCTTCGGACTGTTTATTGGTTAACTGCTTAGGTTAACGTCTCGGGTTTGTTACCAATTTATAAAATTTAGATTCAGATTAAGGTTTAGGTTTCAACTATTTTTTAGCAAAACAAACCAATTACCAGCTATGAATAGCTCGTTGTCTGAACCTCTTCGAGCAACTCTAATAACTCCTGATGTATTGACAAGTCTCTCTGTTTCCCTCAATAGAATGCAGATAGATATTATGACACTCTGGAGGCGCCATTTGTCATTGGAAAACCAGCCCAGGCCCAGGGGCGCCATTTTTGCTGGTGTCCTTGTTGTTGTTGAGTCAGCAGCATCAAAAACTCAAAAATGATACAAAGATACAAGAGTTGGTAAGCTGGCTTGAGAACAATGCATTGCTTAGCGCCGCATTAAAATATCTGCAATCATTAAAATTGCGCACGCTGACATTGTTGTTATCCAAAAATCGTTCGCCATTGTTTAGAGACCTACTATTCCCTGCCCTCTCTCGCTCTCTCTCTCCCTGTGTTCTGCCGCATTTGCCTTGATGTCATCGTTGTCTGCCCTTTTGTAAGCCTCGAAACTAACAAATTTTTGGTTGAATGCAGTTTTTGGTTTGAAAACGTTAGCAACAAAAATCAACAAATAAAACAAAAAATATTCAAAAAATTAACAATAGTCAAAGAATTAGTAGAACAGTTAGTATATATAGTAATCTGTTTGGTATTTGGACTAAGCGGAACATTGTTTTATAAACTGAAATGGGAAGGAAGCATCTCCGAACTTACATACTTATCATATTCTCCTTAACGATAGCAAAGAGATTTTAGAATCTAAAGAGCATGCAATTGGTAAGAAAAGCTTTCTCTCATGCAGTCGCTGCTGGAACCTTTCAAATGGCATAGCAATAAGTGTGAGCGAGTGCGATAGCCGATAGCATGTGCAGCTAGTTTGGTTTCAGTTGCTCCTGCGCTAAGCGGCTGGCCAGCGACAGCCAAGAACAACGGTACAACTTTGTTAGTATTTGTATGCATGAGCGTTTGTTTGCCTGCCTGACGAGATTTTCACTCCCTTCCCGTTTTCCTTAAACACTTTTTATATTGATAAACCTTTGCAATTGTTTAAAAAGAAAAAGCTTTATTACAATAATATTATAATAATATAAATTGGAATAACAACTAAATGTACAAATATAATAAAATGAATTTTCATTCATTAAACGATTCGGTTTGTCAATTAGATTTGAACTCCAGTAAATCTTTTGTAGAGTTGCTTTAATAATCGTCGCTCTGTGTTTGATCCCAAAGGATTGGCGGGGCTGAAGGGTAGAAAGTTCACATGCTTAGTTAACAATTTTTAATCTTGTTAAGAATCTTTTGAAATAAATACTCTATAAAGTTGGCTCTTAGGTCAATTTAAAGCCAATCAGTTTCAGGAAAAAAAGCGCAAACTAATTATAAGCTGTTTATTTGACAGGGTTCAGGGGGGTGGGGAGGTTGAAGGCAAGTCGCAATTGCAAAATTATTTGCACTTTGAGCAATTCAATGCGCAATCAAATCTGACTCACTCTGTCAGTGTGTGTGTGCGTGTGTGTGTGTGTTGGTTTGTGTCTTGGTTTGACCCAGAAACCTATTTGTAAGACTAAAGTCAATAAAGGCAAGACTGTTGTTGTTGTTGTTGTTTTGGTTCTAAATTGGCCTACACGCACAGAGTTCGCTTGCACCGGGAGCGAAGCAGTTGTTGCCGGGGAGTGCAAGTGCACCAAAACAACATAAGAAACATAACTAACTTCTTCTCTCTTTCGCTCTTATTTTATCTCAAGACAAGCTTAAAAATGTTTTTTTTTATTTAGCTTTTTTATTAGATGGTCAACAAAACAGGTGAAGAATATTAGGATGAGGGGGGGATGGGTGTGTGTGTGTGTGTGGGAAGGACAGCTGAAGTGAGCAGGGTGGCACGTGCTGGTGCATGCCACGCGCAGAATCAACACTGCGCAGTGGAATACCATGTGGAAAACAAGCCAAAGGAAAAGCTTTGGGATAGGTCGCGTGCTCGGAAAAGCTGAGCCAAGGATTGCTGTTGCAATGATAGGAAAGCTTTTTGTTGGGGTTGTAAACATGGCTAAGACTGGAAGACTGGAAGTGTGGCAGTGTTTTTGTGTGGCAGGTGGAACGCAAGACAGCAAGCAGCTGCGGCATGTGTCTGTGTGGCAAGTGTGTGGCAAGCGTCACCCAAATTAGTTGCCAGCGTTTCGCCATCGCGTTTGTATCTAGCTCTCTGCCACCAAACGTTGCGTGTTGGTTTTTTTTGCGACCCAACGCCCGCTCCACCACTCACCCCTCTTTGCCCGCTCAGGGTCGAGTTGACCCACAGAACGCATACAAAAAAAAAAAAATTAAGAAAATCCATGAGAAAAATTTCAGTGAAAGAAAAATATTAATAAGGCTGTTCAAGCCTAATACCAACAACGCGCCGCAACGTCGCGATCCGCGTCAAGTTGCAAGTTGCAAGTTGCACAAGTGTAAGTGTCCAAGTGTGTGTGTGTCTGTGTGTGTCACCTCAAAGCTCAGCTGCAATAAAAGAGAAGAAAAATCTATATGTATATATATTAATGTGGTGTTAAGTGAATGTTGCACAAACCCCGGGGAAATCATTAGCGAGTGGGCCGTTCTTAAAGCATTTAAGGCCAAGTTAAGCGCGTGTTTTGACGTTTAATTATGTAAAAGTCACACACACAGGAGCAAAAAGAAGAAGAAGAAGAACACGAAATGAGAAAAACGAAAGACATAAAAAACATTCAGACAAAAGTCCATTGGGAAGTAAAGGAAAAAATTCTAGAAGAAAAATATTTTGCTTTGATTTTATTTTTTATGCTTCGCACAAATTGATTTTTTTTTTGGCAGATTTCTTTTCATTTCACATAATTGCAAAGCGCTGCAATTTTTAGTGGCGAATTTGTTTTTGTTTTTACGTTTTTTTTTTAATGCCTAATTTGCGGCCCCTTGGGCGTATACGCAATGTTGCCTTTAGTTCTGTCCCGCTCTCTCTTTCTCGAAAGTCCTGCAATTAAAATGTTGTCAGTTGTATTTTGTTGTTGATTTGTGCCGGCGCGTGCTGTTGTTGTTGTTGTTGTTGTTGCTTTGTTCGAGTACGCAAAAGCAGAATGCTAAAATGGAACCAAAAACACACACGCACACACACATACGGATATGTATGTAATTTGTGTCGCCTTTTGCATGCACGTGCTTGCCAACAAACGTAATTGAAGGCACAGAGAAAAGCTTAAACAAGAAACAAGGAAATGAAAAGCCCAAAAAATAAAAAAACATAAATGAAAAATCAATGATGCTGTCAAGTTGACCCCCCTCCTCCCCTCCCCACTTATAGCAACATACATACATAATATTTTTACAAATTATTTGCCATTCAGCATATTTTCCAATACATACAAACATACGTATACGTACGTACAGTCGAACTTCCATATAACGAACTTCCTTATAACGAGATTTTCTATACAACGAAGTCAGAACCCTGAACCCTGGAACTTGATTCAGTCAAAAACCCATTCTATATAACGAATTTCATCTTCAACGAAGTTTTTTCTTGTCCCCTTGAGATTCGTTACATGGAAGTTTGACTGTACATACATGTATTTGCCAGCCGTTTCAATATGCTTTGCACAAACTATTATTCAATATTTAATTCTTTGCACGAGGTTTAAGCAAACTAAGTTAAAATACAAGAGGACAAATAAAACGTGTTGGCAAATGTCCAACAGAATACAGTACGACCTCGCTCCTTGATAATTGCAACACCCCCATCCTTAACGCAACTTAACTAACAAAAATAACCTCATCTAACGCAAGTTCCTTAGGAAATCGTATGTTTTAGTTTGCTTTTAACCACTTTTTGTCAACAAAATAAAATTAAATGCTTGATTTGAACCCAGGTTCATTCGATTTACTTCAATTTTAATGGTTGGCAAAGGCAACTCTGTGGCCTACAGAAAATGTTGCCTCGGTTATCGCAATGACCAAACTTAATAGGTGCGCTCAGCGAGTCGTACTGTATTATGTTAAAGAAGACTGGAAGCTCTAACTTTAAACTATTCAAATCTTCTGTTAAACAGCCAAAATACTAACAAAGTATTTTTTCAACATAAAAATAAAACTTCAGAATGAGATTCGTTTAAAAAAAAAAATTTCCATAAGAATGAATTTACGATAGTTCCAAAATGAATTCTTAAAATAGTTCAAGTCAAGAAATTAAACAAGAAAGTAGTAAAGATTTTCCTGTTATTTTTATAATTTTTTACTTCTTTCAATACTGAACATAATTGTTTTAATAATTATAGCAACAATAAATGTTAGCATTTCAATCAACAATTAAATTGAGGCCATGAGAATAAAGTTAAATACTTTTATTACATTTTTTCTTCAAACTATTTTATTATTTATGAATATCTAAAGCCGCTGACCTATAATTTCTAGAGCTGTAGCATCTGCCAAATAGGCTTAGAACTATTTAGGGCTACCCTTGACCGTTTGGGACGGTTTGTGGGCAAGTAGAAAAGAAATTGCCAACATGATGCGTTGCCAAGTTGAACTTTTAATGCGGGTATTGATATCGGCACAATCATAAATATTTGGCACACAAATGTCGCGCTTCAAATGACAGCAGCAACAGCAGTAGGCAACCCTGGCAACTGGTTGTAGATAAACCAGGCCAAAGCAAATTTGCATTGCCTTTCCTGCTGCTGCCGCAAAACAATGAGAACGCATTGCAGTCAACGACACCTGACTTGCCTGCCAGCACCTGGTGCGAGTCAACCAGGCACATAATCATAGCACAAGTCAGTGAGAGCGAGAGAGAGAGAGAGAGAGAGAGAGAGTGTTGACACGGAGTTCCGTGTGCCGTGTGGACCTCTTGGCAAATTGATGTGGCATAAAGCTTTCTACAGCGCCTGCAGCCCCATACACTGAAATTAAATCAAGAATTCTAAGGAGAGTTTAATTGGGAAATTTTTGTGATAGATAATATAAAAATACTTAACGTTTGCTTAAATAAAGATCTTTTAACTCAACTCAAACACAGTTTCTGAAAACAAGTATAAAATTCTTAAAATTATAACATTTTTGTGAGAATTAAAAACAAGGAGAACATTTCTAATTGAACCGACAACAGATTTTCAGATTTTTCAACCCAAAAATAAATATAATTGTATATATTTTTTTTAACTCTTCAGCAGGAAATTATGACATTCGATTTGGGCTTAGTTAATAAATTTTCGATCTTAATTCTTAATTTATTGTTTAACTCTCAACTTGATCTCAATTTTTGTCAAATTCAAACTTTAATACAATTTTTAATTTTTAATTTTCTGTGTAGAATCCCAGTTATGATTGCACTCCAAAGAGCCTTGCGTGCGGTTGTGTGTGTGTGTGTGTGTTCAAACTTTATTAACCCCGTTTTAACGTGTTGGCTTTTTTCGTTGTAGAAGCACAACAACAGCCATTGTTTCAACAAGCGAGCACCACAATATGCTACCCCGTCCGGCAGTTGGCAGATGTGTCGTCTGTGGCTTTTGCCAAGACCATAACTACTGCAGCATGGCTGCCGCCTCAAGTGCCACCAACCCAACACTCAACACCCAACACCTCCCGCTTTAGGCAGGAACTGCAAGCTACCTTTACCTACTGCCAGCCCGGGCCCTACTTAACCAACAACTGACAGCAACACCTCTCGCGCTGGGCTTGGCCCTTGGGCTTTGGCTTTGGCTTTTGCATTTGCATTCGCATTTGGGTTTGGGTTTGGGGTTTTGCTTTGTGTATTTTCCCGAGACGGCGGCTTTTCGTTAAAAGTTTATAATGTCAAGAGGTGCTAGAGAAATCAGGCTAACGTCGCGCCTCTCTCTCCCCCTCTCTCTCTCTCTCTCTCTCTGCCTGCATTGCATTGCTGCTTAAATAGCTTCCGCGTTTTCTTCAAAGTGCTTTTCCTGTCTGCCAAGCAAAACTAAAAGCGGCAACACCTTTAATTATATTTATTGTTATTAGAAAGAAGAAATTCCTTTCTAAAAAATGCTCATTTTATGCTTGTAAAGGACAAATGTTGGGAACCCATTAAACTTATTTGAGCTTCCCAAACAATTTCCATAACCATTTGGCAACTCGCTAACGTTTTCAATTAAATCTTTCTCTGATGTGTGTTTAAAACAAAAGTCGAATCGCTTATAATCAAATGTAATAAATAAATCAAAACGAATCGTGTAGCGTGGTGATGAATGCGCGCGAATTGCAGGAAAGTTCCCAGACCCATTTGGATGTAAATTACGTCAGTTTGTCGCATAGCAACGGCTTCGAGATCGACTTACACGACCAACGGGCACAGGTACAGCAACAGAAACAGGTAAGAACACACATTTTTTTTAGTAGATTTCTAATAGGATTTGCTGACTTCAACTTTTGTTATAGTTAGCAATAAATTTGATTAAAGTACGCATTTATTAAATGCAAATTCGCGCCGCGTTTTATATCAAAATTTATGCATGTTGGCTTAAATCCCAATAATTATTTTTATTAGCGCTCTCACTATGGATGGCTCCAATGAGCTCAGCTTGTGGACCGGACCGAACAATATTCAAATTTTTATTGTATTTATTTTTGTTGGTGTCACACTAAATTGGCAACTAAAACTTAGTTAAACACTCAACTCAAACTGATTACTTTGTGTGCGGTTTTATGTGCCCGCCGCCATATCTAAATATCTGTCTGTCTCTTTCTCTATTTTTGTTTTGTATCTCCTTCTCTTTGTTTGGGTAACTACTAGCTATACGATTTGGTCCATGATATCATGATCTATTTTTAAATGCAGCCTCAAACTTTGCTTGTAGGCTTGCTTTGTAATTGGCATTAAACTACAATGGAATCAAGCTTGAATTAACTTTTATTCATTTATTAATTATCTAGACTGAAACATGGTATAATTTTCTCAAACAGCAAAAGTTAAATACTTCAACAAAAAAAACAATTACTAATTTTAGATTTTTATTTTCAAACACCGATGACATCTTTAAGTACGAAAATCTTCGTCACTTGGGATGATCCAAAATGTGGCACTAACTAATGACGTTAACAATGCCGAACGGGTTATGCCAATTGGTAATTGTGGGCGTGGCGGGGCGGGGCGGGTCTGGGGGCGTCAACAGCACGTAGCACTTCCGTAAACTTACGCGCTTAAGCAAGAGCAAAAACCAAAAAAAAAAACCAGTACAAGAATGAAACAATGATCAGCGTCAATATTAAATACGGACTTACTTACGGAGGCAAACGAGATCCAAAAGAATTTTTTTTTGTATATTTGTTTTTAAACTAAACCAGTTTTTATTGGCCTGGTTGACTGTTTGAATAATGCTCAATGATTATTATTGAATTAAGTGAAGAAGTCGCCAAAAAATTAAGTTAAGGCAAGCAAAATTTAACAGAAAGTAAGACATGAGAGATATATATATATGTATGACACAACTTACATTTGTGCCAGTCAATTCGAAAAATGTATGTGTATCTGCATTTGTATATTTAAATGATTTCAACTAAGCCACCGGCTTCATGTGTTGGGTAATCAAATTAATAATGGCCCGAAAAATTACATTTTCAAGTTTTTTTTTTTGCATAAATTAACAATTATAATAAATAGCTTATACATATGCGTATATATGTATCTTTTTTTTTACTCAACAATTTTCTATGTGAGCGACCATATTTATGGCTGAGTTAATGTATGCATAAGCAAGTAAAATTATTATGGTTTATGTATATTTCGGGTAGAAAAACTATATATTCAAACCAACACTTACAAGAGCACAATCATTAACGAGGGAAACGGCATTTTACTAATGCGTTTGCTAAGGTTTTTAATTACTTGAATCTTTCGCTTACTAAATGTATCTTTAATTTGGCCCGCAGACATTAATTTGTTGTTAGAGGTAAAAAGGTTTTAAAAAAAAAACACTACAGTTGTGCATAATTTAAAACGAAAAGGCTTAAAAAGCAACCCACACAATTTAGAAATAAAACTAGAAAATACCCTTAAGAAAGCAATCTAAATAAGAACGCTAAACTATTAAAGA
Organism: Scaptomyza flava; assembly: GCA_030179655.1. Lineage (NCBI taxonomy): Eukaryota > Metazoa > Arthropoda > Insecta > Diptera > Drosophilidae > Scaptomyza > Scaptomyza flava. The sequence goes on along the minus strand of JARNME010000029.1, from coordinate 21,574,289 downwards.
AAGGATTTAGGTTATTTAGATTGATTAACAGTTTTATTAGAAGCAGTTTAGAGTTCGAAAGTAATATTCTCTCCCTTTCTCGATCAGAACTCTCGAGCTTCGTCTCAATACTCGATAGTTATCGCTTCTTCGATTAATAGTGATGGCAGAATTGAGCCGGGCTACCAGATCTATTCCCACACATACAATAACTGATTTTGACCAATGCAAATGCAATTGTCACAGAATATCAATAAAATGTTAAGGTATACGAAGCGAAAGGTAATCGTAAATCGACTTATCGGTAACTAGCTAGGTGTACACGAATATATTCTTGTTGCAGATCAAGAGACTTTAACAAAAGCGGTTCGAAAAGTCTTCCTGTCGACAGAAAACAAATTGTCTACAACTTCATTCGAAGCATTTCGGCCATTTGATATGGTTTCATGGCTTAAAGAACAACAGGAGAATAGGTATATATATTTAATTTATTATAGCGCAAATTCATTGGAATTGCTACACAAGCAGAACAAATTGCAACAGTCCCAAAAAGTATATTCAAATTGTATTCCTAGAATAAATTACTAAATGTGCCTTCATGACTTCCGTCAGCTGCAGGGACATAAACATAAAATAATAATCATTTTTAAAATTGCACATGAATACAGAGTGACCCTGAAGCTGGTTGTATCTTTGTGTGTTTTGTTTATATATATATATGTTTTTTGTTACCAGCACGCAGTGCAAGTTGGCAATTGAGTGAGCCCGTTAATTATAGAGCGCGATCAATTATTCATTTGCCAGATTACCTGCGAATGAACTTCACTTCACTTAAAATGATTCTGCGAATTTATTTCTGGCATTCTCGCCGCCCCAAACAGTTCGCCGTTCTCAGTTCTCAGTTCTCTCTCTCATTTAAATATTTTTATTGTCTGATTGAAGTGTGACGTTGGGGCAGCTGCAGCTGCAGATCGAAGCGGTTTAACTGGACACTGAGTACTAATGCTCAGAGGTACTGGGGCGGCATTTTGCTTCAAAGAGATTAATTGCCGGTCCGTCGGCTGCGGTGCTTTCAAGCCACATGATGATGATGATGATGACGATGATCAGCGCGGGGGAGGTCAGATTTTGCGAGCAGACAGCGAAAGAGGGAGAGCGAGAGAGAGAGTGATGTGGCAGAAACGGGAAACTGCACTCCAAATCCATTTCCGAGTTAATTGTTTCGCGTGTGTACTCCAACATCAAGCTAAAAGTTCATCATCAATCTTCAACCGTAACTTCTTCACCTAGACATAAGCTCAAGCCAATCGTCAATTAAGTCAAGACGAGGGCAAAAAACCAACGCATAATAAACATCCGCACGCAGCACTAAAAAATTCAACGGAATTTTTATTTAAAAAAAAGGCTAACAATTAATAAAAAATTGCCCGTAACTGCAGCAAGTAATATTTCAGAGGCCCGCACGCAGCCAAAACGATTTATAAAACAATTATAATAAATATAATCTTCAAGGGTTCAAAGAAAACTAAACTATAGAGAAAATTCGTAATAATGTTGTTACTGAAATATTTAAAAAAAAACTTTTTAAATTTTATTAAAATTTTCCAAATATTACCAAAGTTCAGGTAATTATACTCTAAACAAAGATGAGGATTTTCGTTCAAAATGCATGCTAAAGTTTTTCGCCAAAAGATCGACTTGGGCATTGCTAAAATCTTTCGACTTCCTTAACTTCGGTAAAACTGACCCGATTTTCAAAAGCAATATCTTAAAAGTCATTGTTTGATTGCTAGAACAAAACCACAACTTTGGCAAAATCAGAAAGGTTTCAAAGTTTTCATCAACGACATGAAAACTGTTAAGTATTATTATAAAGCACAAAATTCCATTTAAACAAAGCTTTCAAGGGAAATGTTCTATTGGTGGACACCCTATTTGTTTTTTTGACATAAAACAGTCAGAAATCAACGTAAAACTTAACTGTTGGTATCGCTGGAAAGCTTTTTCAATTGCGCATCGATCTGTCTAAGGCAAGAATTGTGGTTCGCCAAGTTGTCCTAAGTAATTTTATTTAAAATTATTGCTATAAATTAACTTTAGGCAACCATGCAAATAGCCTTTAATTGAACGCCTCGTTTGGCGTTCGTTATTTTCTCTAATCAGCTCTAGCTAGAGAATTGGCGGCAGAACCCAGAACCCAGAACAAACACTCTGTGGTGACGCTTGTCACCTGCTACTCCCTCACTCTCTCTCTCTACTTCTCGCTCTCTTCAGCGATGATGTCGCGGCCACCGACGCAGGTGAAAATCAAGCGACCTCTGTCCCGCCTCGCGTTCCCCCGTCACTATCTATGCCTATGCCTGCCGCAACTATTTGTTTCGTTCTTGTGCGTGTGAATTTTCAGTTGCTCTCAATGTCTGTGTTCAATTTTCGATTTCGTGTCATTTTCCTGTTAGAAAATTTGTACACAGAAAAAAAAAAATATGGGATTGAAAGAAGCTAAAAATCTTTTGTAAATTTTATAGTAACAAATAAATGACCCAATGATATAAATGTACTAAAAATCAATGATTCGATTATAAAACTTTGTTAATAAACAATAAATAAGTATGGCATTAAGAGTCAATAAAACTTAAATCAAAATTAAAATTCTTAAAAATGGGTTTAAAAAATGAAATTATAAAAAATAAATATTAAATTATTTAATTTCTAGATAGAGGCTCTTGCAATTATTTAATTCATTCAAGTGTAGATATATTATCAAAAACTAAAACACACAGAGAGAGAGAGAGAGGGGCACACGAGTGTTGACAGAGAAAAACACGCAAAGCAGACAGTCCTAAGGCCTTAGGCCGTAGAGTAACGCAGGTAGTAGTTGTGATATTCTTATGTCCACCGTCCATCGTCCATCGTCCACCGTCCACCTGACCCCAGTCTCGAATCGAGTTGGAATAGCGCCTGCAAATGAAATCATCGAGCTGCATGCGACACGAACGGAGAAATATGATGATGTTGTGGACAGTGTGGTCACGGCCGGGTGACATGAAAGCCACAGGTCTAGACCAAGTGCGACAGCCAATTGAATAAAATCGATTTTGTGGCTAAAACAACAACAAAAGGTCAAATGCAATGCGTCAAGAGAAATTCGATATCGCTAAGTGAACAGCTAGCAAAAAAAATCGAAGCCAAGTCCGAGTCTATGCAAACATCCTGCAAAACATCTTTGTACAATGCAGCTGCACAAGGACATAGCCAACAAGTTAATATGATCTCCCTTCAAACAATAGGACCCCCCAACCCTCCCTCCTTTGTGTGTGTGTGTGTGTGGGAATTGTAATTAGTGGCACTTTCCCAGTTCTTTTGTTTGCTCACACTTGACGCAGCCAACAACGATTGCGGTCAGCAGCAAAAGCAGGAAGGACAAAAGGAATTTCAGGGCCTTCTACTACATTTACATCTTGTACATGCAAATGGAATATTTAATCATTTGTCTGTCTTCATTTATAGTCTTTTAATAAATTCTAAATTCTATTAGAAAAACATTTCCTTTTTTTCTACTTTATTGTAACGTTTTAGTAGCTTTATATAAATAGTCTTTGATCGGGGAACCTTTGGTAGAAGGTGTCTTCAAGAAGTTTAACACTAACTTGTTACGTTTTGTCTATTGTCTCTATTCATACGGGTCACATCCATCAAAAACATAAACAAAAAATATTATGCAAATTCAGTGAGTGCTGCACTCAACCCGAAAACCCAAAAGATACTTTCCAAAAACCTAACTTGACCCTAAATCATCTGGCGAATGCTCTCTCAAGTCCAAGCGAACGGAAAAGGAAAGAGTTTCGAATAAAAAATGAAGCTAAAACATATTTGGAGAATTTGTTTTGCCATTGTTTGTCGCAATTGTTGTTATTGTTATTAGCCAGTTGTAGTGGGAGAGAGGGGTTTATTGTGTGTTTTCTTTGCTCGTTTCCACCATAATTCTTTTAATTATGTGATCTATTACATTAGACATACACCGAATGAGGATGAAACAAACATATTTCTCGCACACTTGTAACACATTTTAGCATATTTTATTAATTTAAATAACTCAACTCGCTCAGATCTGACCCAACCGATAGCAGCTTAGCTAGCCAAGATCCCGGCGAAGACCAACCAACAAAAAAAGAAGGGGGAAAGGAAGGGGAATACGCATTTGCTCAACGATGAGTGACGAAATGTCGGACAGCCGGCTGAAAGTCGCACAGACAGAGAGAGAGGAAAGTCAACGAAGCGTCCAAGCGACCGAATCCACCTCCGTTTATTTACTTCGCCGAGGTCGCTAATTAAATTCAGTGGAAAACAGGCGCATTTACCTACTACAACCTACGAACTACTACAAATGAAGCCCACCAAATATCAACTTTAAATAATCAACTAGTACAACTGCATGTTTGTAATTTGTTAATTATTTACTTCTGTGCACGAACACTGAGAAAAAACCAGTGAGGTCCATCAGCAAAATGACAACGCAGAACATCAATACTCATGGATATTAGTATTTTTTCTTCTTAGAAAACTAAATCGCAGTTTTATAATCCAAAAATTGTTGGTGCTTAGACATTTTTCTAATCATAGTTTTTTTTTTAGTGTAGCCCGACTTACATATATAAAATGCCCTACGAAATCGCCCACATTCCGCTAGGTTCTCCTTGGTTTAGTTTGGCTAATTGTTATTTGTTGATTGTGCTGATGGATGCGTCGACACATGAGTAATGAGTGTCTAAATGACGATTACGCCCCATGACACATGAAAAAAAGGGAAGTTGAACCTAGGTTAAAAAGGGAGACAGCAAGATAAAATACTCTCGACTCTTCGGGTTTGTTCAAAACGAGCTTAAAACAAACAAATCTAAATATTGTAATAAAGATTCTGAATTGTGGATAATTACCTTATCAATGATTCAAGTCAATTTGTAAAGCTGCCACATTATGATGCTCTCTTTTTGTTCCCCATCGACCGCCATTTGTCAAATGCACACAAAGTGCAGCTCAACTCATGGGAATTTTCGGGGTTGCAGGTGCCAAAAGTCAACTGTTGGCGCTAAACGTCATTGTTTGCCCAAGGGCAATACGAAGAGAGAGGGAGAGAGGGAGAGCGAGCACCGATTCCCATTAGGAGCCAACAACAGAAGCAGCATCAGCTTGTTTGTTTTTCTTCTTCTGAAGGGGTTATCAAATGGTCGACTAATCCTTCAATGATTCAGCAGCTTCAGCTCGTGTTAAGTGATCCGATGTCAAGAGGTTGTTGTTTTTCATTTTGTTATAGCTAATAGAGTGATATGCGTGCTGGGTTTTGAATAATGATAGCTGGCTACCGAATGAATGAGTGAGTGAGTGAATAGGGAATGGAAAGTGGGGGAAACCCCGAAACAAATCAAAGAACAATGCAACAAGTGTCGCTCCTGACTTTGACTCTGACTTCTGATCCTCACGCACCGTCATCCGTCACTCACTCAAAATGTTTGTTGATGTTTTGACATCACAACATCATTATCTACTCATTGTCTATGTCTAGGCTCATTCTTTCTACCATTCTTTGTCTCCCTCCCCGCCCCTTGCGTCATTAACAGACAGATGTGCCTCATCATCATCTAAAGACAGAAACCCCGTTTTGATTTGACTTTTGTAATTAGGGTGCTTGGGTTAAGTTAACAAAATTGCTCTAACCATTTGATGTCAGTTAGGCGGCGTATTGGTAATTCAAATCCAGACCGAATGCCACGACACTTAAGATTTAATCATAGAACCCCTTAAAACACACACAAAAACCCATTCAGATACATATCTGGGCGAGAAGAATACATCTTGTTTTACAGCCACAAAAGAAAGTGTGAATCAATTAGGCATTCAATTGTTTACTTTGCCAAAAAAAAAAAAACGAAGAGATTTTTATGGCGTTCGATTTAGCTAACGAAACGAATAAAAAAAACCCCCCCAAATGTTCATGTTTATCATGTTATCCAACTTGTGTTTGCCTTTGCCGAGTGTTTGTTGTCAAAGTCGTAAAATTGTTTTCGGCTTCGTCGGTTCGGTTCGTTGGGTGAAAGGCCAGGCTATAAAAAAAAACTTTAAGTGCACACACACACACACACACATGCCAATCTCAATGCGAGATGACGATAAGCACATTAATTACTCTCGCACTTGTTTATACAGACTTAATATTTATTTAATTAGTTGAAGGCGCAAATTTGTCAAACCAAGAAATAAATAAAATTATATATTGTTTGCCAAACGCTGCGTCATCTTCAACTCTACACATAGCGGTTCCGGATCGTCATTGGCATCGTCACGGTTTCTGGGGTTGGAACCACCTAAAGAAACTCAAAACTCATGTGCTTGGCACGCGTTTCGCTGCGATCTCTACGACGACAACAAAGACGGCTAGCAGCTAGCAGCAGCCAATTGAAATGATTAGTTTGAGTTGTCAGTTTTTGACAAGCGTTGTCATCTAGGCTGTCAAACATTTTGGTTTCGGTTGCTTTGCCCAATGAATAATTGACGAATTGTTGAATATTCTAATGTCTTTCGGTGTCTCTGCTTATTTTGTAGAGAATGCTAATTTGTTAGGATTTAAAAATCGATACTAAAATATTAAGAGATTAAAAAAATATATAAATTTGTAAAAATTGATTGACAAGTTTGTTAATTTGATACTAAATGCAGTTGACAAATTAGGAAAAAAATAAAAACGAAATAAATTTATTTATTCTACTAAAATAAGAATTGTAGTCTGCGAACTTAATAACTAACTGTAACTGGAATTTAGTTGGGTTTTTCGATACGAAGATTTTTACATCACTTTTATTGAAGTTTTAGCTTAACCATTAATGGAACTCTTTAAAATTAATTAAGTTATGATAAAAGTAGGTGGACTTTGATGTTAAAGCGTATAGAAAATCGATGCCATCTGTTCTTTTTCTAATACTTTTTTTTTATCAAACAAAAAATGTATCGAAAAGTAAAAGAATTTTTGTAGTAATTAAATGTGGGCATGTGTACATAATTTTAAAGCTTGATTTGTGTCTTGGGCTATACAATAACTGGACTTTAAACATAGCTGAGCTTAATAATTATAGTCTCACACACACACACATGTACATAGAGAGGAAGAGAGAGAGAAAGCTTTAAATTTTGTGTGTTTGTACTATAAAAGTGCTTTATATAATTTTCCCATAGCTTGGACCCAATGCACGGAACGAATCTTAATTTATGGCATAATGATCGCGGTCTCTTCTTCTACTACGCTGGAAGGGCGAGAGAGGGAGAGAGAGTCAATCGTCTCATCGTTTTACGATCAATCCGTCGCATGTGTGTGTGTGTGTGTGTGTGTGTGTATTGAGCATCATCTGTTTTTGGGAGACCCTGTCTGCTGTATGGCAGCGCTTCGATAATTCTTTATTATTTCTTTAAAACTTCACCTTTAATTAAACACGAAACGAAATTATAAAATTGTACCTGCTTTAGCCAGCCGCAGTTTTAACTTCTTCTACTTCTACAGCGTGTTGTTGTTGCTGTTGTTGTTATTTTTCTTTCGTTTTGTTTCTTCAAATTCAGCCCACGGGGGAATTTCTACCTGAATCGAAACTGTTTGCGACTGCCAGCTTCACCGCACAACCCCTCACCATCGGCTCATCTATAGTTTCATCTGCTACACCCGTGCTCGCCCCGGTTTCTCATGTGTGTCCCCAAATTCGATCAATTTAGATACAAACACCCATTTATGCATCAGTACCTTTTATTAAACTACGAAACATGCACGTCTGTATGTCTGACTCTGCGCGCGTGTGTGTTTGTGTGGGTCCGCCGACAGAACTGAACGAAAGAGTGAGAGAGAGAGAGAGAGAGAGTGCGCACACTACGTGCTGCCTTAATAAGCCCGTTAATGGAATATTAGGCAATGGTCAAAGAAGAGTTTCAATTCCAGCTCACGGAGACACGACAATCAATATCAATACTATATAAATTTTTAAGTCGCACATGGCGACACACTGAGAAACGACGATTGAGGCTGACCAACAGCCAAGTTTTAACATTGTCGGGTGCGTTACTCTGGCTTCGTTTTTTTTCTTCTTCTTCTCCTTCTTCTTTGTAGCCCAGCATCGAGCATCACACGATCGGAAAGATTTTTAGTGCTGGAATGCAATAAAAAGTTTTATTTTTGTTTTGTTCGATTTGATACAAGTTTTATAGTTGGTCTGCTTATTGTGTGTAGGAGATACATACATACATACATACATACACATGAGAGTACAAATACATACATACACTTATACATAGCAGTTAAACAAGTCGTCTACAAAGGTTAAAAAGTAACTTGCGCATATTTTATCATTCAATGTACATGCATAAATACATACATACATAAATATGTATGCATACACAACGTAAACAAAATTTTAATGCGCACAATGCACTGAACAAAAATTTCAGTTAATATAAGCTTATATTAATATTACAATCAGTGTTGTCAGGTTTTGTGCGCCCGCATAAGCTAGATTCTGGGAAAACATAAGCTAGAACAAGCTAAAAATATGCTAAAAAGGAAGCTACATCCAAATGCAAGAAAAAAAAAAATGCTTGTAATTCCCAACTGGTTTGTTTTGTAACCGATAGCTAACCCAGACAAATGCCTCATCAGTCGTTGCAATGCCAAACATAAGTTATACAGAGCAGCGATCGTGTTTCTTACCACCTTCCCTCCCCCTCCCACCCTCATCCCTCCTCATACCCCTCCTCATACCTTCTGGTCGGGGTAGGTGCTTGTAAACTACTTTATTATCCTTCAATAAGACTAAAATGTGTTTGCTTCAAAACATTTACTTATGCTTGGGGCTTGTAATTCCCAACTGGTTTAAGTCGTAACACATACCTAACCCAGACAAATTCCTTCTGACCATTGGCCCGCCCAATATAAGTTATTAAGTGCAGTTATCGATCGTATCCCCCTCCCCCTCTTCACCCACCCTCTTTCCACCACCCCTCCCCTTTCCCCCTTCCCCTTTCCACCACCCCCTCCCCCTTCCCCTTTCCACCACCCCTCCCCCTTCCCCTTTCCACCACCCCTCCCCTTCCCCTTTCCCCTCCCCCCTCCCTCACACCCCCTCTTCCCAACCTTGCCCCTCACCACCCCCTCCCCTCCACCTCCATCACTCTCCCTCCCCTTACACCCTTCCCCCTTCATATAAGTGCTTATCGTTCGTTTTAATTTTACTATAATGTGGCAAGTTGTAGTTGTGGCAACATTTACCAAGTCTGCGCAAACCATATCTGTGAAAAATAATTAGTATAATTAAAAATCAAAGTTATTGGGAAGTCTGAAATCGAAAGAAGAATATAATATACATATATATTGTAATAATCAAATCAAGTTCAGCTTATCCTTACCTATCTCGAAGTTGATGTATTAATTCTTAAATAAAAGAAACATGCTTCGCGGAATAATTTTTTATAACTTATTTTAGGCATTTTTGCAACAATGAAAAAATTGAAAAAATCTCGCATGCATCAGCCCACATATCGATGACACTATCGATGTGAATACCAATTCAAGATCATATTGATTAAGTTTACGTTACAATCGGCTTTAAATGAACAAGCTCCGATATTTAAGCTGTGGAACACTTTAAATTTATGAAATATTTCTTTCAAGACACGATTATAATTTTATGCTAGAATATGTTATATCAACTTTGAAAAATGCTAGATTTATAAGCTATTTGCCAATTTTATAAGCTATTATATTTTCAAATATGCTAGATCAAGCCCGATATAAGCTAACTTGGCAACACTGATACCAATTCTATATAAACACAATTTTCTGTCTATTATGCTATTTCAAAAAAATTATTTTTAACATCAGTGGAATTCAGTTTTTGCTGTTAAAAATTCTTTTTAAATCGATACATTTACTATTATATGTTAGTCTGAAAGTTAAAAAATTATCACGAAAATTACTTAAATAAATAAAAAAATATCCTTACATACAGTCGAACTTCCAAATAACGAATTTTCTATATACAACGAAGTCAGAAATCAGAACCTTGCAATTTGATTCAATCAAAAACCCATCCTATGTAACGAAATTTCTCTATAACGAAGTTTTTTCTTGTTCCCTTGAGCTTCGTTATATGGAAATTCGATTGTGTAACAGTGTATTTAAACTTTAAAGCTTTAAGCTTCCGCCTCCATACACTTATACATGTGTACGAACGTATGCGTATCTAATTCATGTCTATGCCATTGCACAATGCGTAAGTGTGTGTGTGTGTTTCTCAACTCTCCTTCCCGCTATAATCTTCTTCTTCTTCGCCGTCATTTTGTCATTTGTTATGTCGGTGTAATAAATATTTGATACTCGCACTAAACCCGAATTAACATAATTTGATCGAGCGGTTTTACCGCTGCGGTTCCTCTGTCCACTGACAGCGGTGCATTTTTTTTGTGTATTTGTATTTGTTTAATGTATTATGCCCGCTGGACGCTGCATTGAGAAAAATTATTACATGGAAAACGATACCTTTCATCCACCCTTTCTCCCCCCCTCGACCCGTACTATCACCGTTGTAATAAAAAAAGAGATGCTTTCTTTCCATCTATCGGTTAGGAGGATCTACACTCAATGCATTCCCTAATGCGACATACATACATACTTACATATAAATATATTTACACACACAAACTATCCCCAACTAGACTAATGGTAGGTAGTAGAAGAAGAAGAAGAAAGCAACGACAATGTAGAGAAGAGATCTGTAACTAAATTTATTCAAAAGCAATTCAAAACAGAAGACAAAAAGAAGAAACTAACGTCGCCATCGCTGCTGCTGCTGCTCTCTCTCTCTCCCCTTTCTTTGATATTTCTTGATACATACTTACTACTTTAAGAATAGAATTTTGTTTTTGTTTTTGGTAATGCGTGTGACTGCCATTAGAGTAAAGTACTTTTGGATAGTCGCCGCCGCCGCCGATGCCGATGCCGAAGAAAACTAATTCTACGTTCCTCTTATATTTCCCCCACTCCCAAACTCAAATACATACATATATATATATTGTGTTAGTTACCGATACAGCATCAGATTCATTTGCGACTTCTTTTTGGCTTTCTTTCTTTCACCTACAACAACAAGATTTATTGCCTTATATATTTGTATTATTTTTAGTTGGTTTTTATGTCATCTTCTACACTCCAAAACTGGCGACAAACTGCTCTTTGCTCTCCCCCTCTCTCTCTCTCTCTCTCACGCATAGCAAGCTTTTAGTTTTGATCCACAGTGTGGTTGGATAGGTGGGTTAGGGGGATGCAGGCGGTTGCTCTACACCATGGCAACATTTTATTGATGTTTCCCGTATAAGTTTTCGTTTTTTTTTGTTTTGTTACAAAGCCAATGTACAACTTTATATCTAATTTCGTCCCCAGTTTTCGGTTCCTAATTGTGTCAAATAATTTCTATTGCTGCATCTATTTTAAGGTAATATTATGGCTAGATTCATATGCTCAGGGGTGAATTTTGAAATAGGTTTGTATTTTTCATTTGAATAATTTTCATAATAATTTTTAAAACTTCGAAATGTCATTAAAAATGTTAAGTTAAATCAAATACTAGAAATTAACTTGTAAATCAGAAACTCTATTCAATAAAATATTTATTTTGGTAAAACATTAAGATAAAGGTCATTAAATCTAGCAAAAGGTCATTTACTTTTATTGTGAACTTAAGCAGTAAGCTTTTAAGCCGGTTAAGAATTTGTTGTATTGATTCTCAATAAATTGGGGTCGTTTCAACCATCTGTTAAATTCATTCAAAATCAACACAACATTAATCTATTAGCCAACAATTTGTTTAAACTTTAAGGTATAAATGTTGTTTTGGCGAATGAACCGTTAGAGCTATACCCTAAGCACATTAGAATACCATTCTTTAGAACAAAAGATACAAAATCTGCAAAACTATCTACTATTTACCAATCATTCCGCCTTTATTTGTTCTTTTCTCACTTTAACAATATTTAATGCCACTAGTATTTTAATTTTTTCCAAACGTTCCCAAAGAACAACACGTGGGATAAATAATGACTTTTCGCTAGTCTCGAAATGTCCGAAGCTTTGGCCATAGTTGCTTGTTGCCCCCTTATTTTCGACCTCATCCTCCGTTGGCCGCTTTCCCCGTCCCCTTCCTTGCCCAATGTTTCGGTCATTCCCATTTTGTAGATTCCAGTTCATGTTATGTTAATCGTCCACAGAGAGTGACCAAAAAAAAAAAAAAAAACTATAGAAAAGATGGTAGAAGAAGCAGACTTTTGATGATGGCTTTTTTGGAGACATGTTCCCTGCATAATATTAAGTATTAGTATTTGATTGCTTTTTGTCGAAAAAAAAAGCCGCTAAGAATGCTGTATGTAGTTGTGGTTGTGTGTTACTTTGTTTCTTTTCGCTTTAGTTAATAAATACTGAAAACAAAAAAATTTAAATAGAAATTTCGGTCGCTACGAATAAGAGTTCAATGCACTGTCGATTATTATGTGTGGAATTCAAAAACAATAGATAAAATGCCGAAAGCAATTGTTTTTTTTTTTTCTCGGGAAACTAAAAGGATTTCAATTTGTATCCTTTGCAAAGCAGGTGGTTAACTGATCTTGAAACTGCTCGCAATTATTGCACTTTATTTCGATACGTGATTTCACACTTAAGATAAGTTGAGCGACCTTATTCGTTTCTGGGAATGGCAATGGGATTATAATTTGTCCCAACTCGTTTTGTTCGTTGCACGTTTTTTGGCAAGAAAAACGAAATTGTTTTCAAATTGCACGTGTTTCGTGTGTAGAAAACGTGAGTGTTATAAGGATAATAGATGCTCAGATTACCCAATATACAAATCGAACAGACATATGTCAACCAAATAAATGTTTATTGGAATTTTTACTGATTTCTACAGAAAATATCTATAGAAATTTTGCTATTTTTTGGCACTTTAAATGCTTAAAGAAAATGGCACATTAGAGAACGATAAATTTCATGATATTTTGAGATTTGTTGAAAAAAGAAGAAAGCTTTAAATATGTAAAGTATTAAGCTTTTAGCTATAAAATGTTTAAGGATCGTAATTTAATGCATATCTCATTTTATTTGCAGGGTTCCTCGCCAACACTGACGCTGGTCACTTCAAAAGTAAGTAGCTTTTGGCTTTCAACTGAAGAACTACTCAAACATTTAGCGCTTCAAGAAGATGCATGTCTTAAGTTTTTACTCAGTATTCAGTTGCTTGAAATGCATGAATTATTTAGTTAGTCATGGTTTAGTTATTGCTAAATTCTTGTCTGCAATTAGGTTGACTCACTTTCAGGATACTGGTAGCCAAAAAAAAAACAATCATTTGTGACTCATCTCAACTCTCAAGCAACGTTGCAACGCGAAATGTTGCACCAAGGTATGAGACAACATCAACTCTTGGTTGCGCGGCAGTTTTTTGTAACTCGTAAAAATTATACTTTATATGTTTAAATTGGATGCAGTGTCACCGATCTTAGCGTCGGTTCCTCCTTTGCCTGTAATTAGTTGGATATGGGTTTTGGGTTAAGCGATGGAGATTATCTGGCAGCAGATTACATATGTTTACTACATATATGTATATGCATGTGTATATCGTGTTATCTGCAACGTTAAGTCTTCGTTAGACCCTGAGAAATGGCCGCACACACTCAGCGAAATTCTGTTGAAGAAGTGGAGGCGAAGCTTTTAGCTTTATGACCTTGAATATGCACATACATGAATATTGCAAACTATGCCGCGAGGGCGCTACAAAAAATACCACACACACACAGACTTACATACATTCGCAAGGCAGCAATCTTGAGAACGGGAACTTCGAGCAAAAGGGAAGATATGGTGGTGTGTGTGTGTGTCTTGTCCTATGTTGAGATGTGAAAAACAAGTTTCGCTACCACTACAAAACTGCATCAGTATCCGTATCTAACAGATACGCGAAACTGAAAGCTGCTCACAAACTGATTTCACATGCAAACCAAAGAAGAAGAAGAACAACAACAAGAACAAGATGTTGATGAAGAAGAAGAGGCGGCAGCAAAAGTCGGTCTTTGTGCCAATAGAACTTAGAATGCGGTAGGACGAACCACATGTTGTTGTTGTTGTTATTTTTGCCCTGATTTTTTATTTCTTTTGCTTATTTTTTATTGTCGGTCGCGCCACAGGAAACGCAAACAACATATTGCCTGAGTCAGACTTTGGATCTTCATCTACTGTTGCATTTTGAGAGAGAGAGGGAGAGAGAGGCGTAAGAGACAAAGAGAGCGAGTAGGCAAAGTGTTGTTTGTGTTGTGTGTTGGCAATGCTTCTAAGCAAATATGCATACACACATACATATGTATGTATATGTGTTTTTCACATGTCAAATGGTGCTGCTTCTTTTTGCATTGCTTTTTGTTCCAGTTCAATTTCAAGGCGGCGATATGCAAGATTTAATTTGACTCTATAATTGTTTGTGTATTTTAAATTTAATTAACAATATTTGTTTGCACATTGTGTGTGGCACAATTTTGGATATTCGAATTTTGTTGTGAGCTTAAGAGTTGAGAAGCTATAAATCCATGTTCATTACACTCATTGGAATCATTGCAAGTTTCCAGGAATACATTATACCTATTCACACACACACACACACACACACACACACAGTGAGAGGAGTTAAAGTGCTATCTGTGTACATACTATAAAGATCAACGTTTTATGCATCCTTTAACTTACACTCTATTTTTTTATTGCCAAGAAATCCTCCATCCCATACGCATTCCCAGTGCTCTGATCTTATGTGCAATTAAACAGCAAGCTGGCTGTGCGAACAGAGTGTGAAAGGGCTAGAAGGGAGGTGCGATGGTGCACGGGTACAAAAGTAAATTTACGTTCGCTGTCAAAAAGGCAGCGACGCGACGTTGCGCGTATTTAATATTTTTCATCGTGTTTTACCATTTCATGTTGTGTCATCATCATTGTCAGCCTCCGTCTCAGTTCTCGGTTCTTGCTGCAAAGAGCGTAAGAGTGAGCGAGAGAGAGAGAGAGAATACAGAGTGGTCAATCCTGTTCCTGGTTTGGGACTTCTGTGCAAAAGGGGTACAGCTTGCGGGTGAGTGTAAAGGGGGGGGATGGGGGCATACAAATTTGTACGCTCAACTACAAACTAAAAAGTCTTAAAGTCTTAAAAGCATTTGCAGAAACGAAGGCAAACCGAAGAGTAAACACAATAAAGGCATAAAAATTGCGAGTGAGCAAACAAATAAAAGGAAACAAAACTGTGAGGACAGACTGTGACTTCGTTGATGGGTAGCGGAGAGGTGGTGAGGGGGTAAGAGGTGCAGGCATATGGTGTTTGTTGTTGTTGTTATTGGATCTGTGTGCTGCTCATTTGCACTTGGAATACAAAAGATACATTTTCGTAAGACCATTTTGACATGACAAGATAACGACAAGCAATCCAAACCAGTCACAGGGGTAGACAGACGGAGGGGGTGTCTGGGTTAGCTGCGCCTGCTCATTGGCTCCTTTCGGCTGGCTTTTGCCAGAGTGTATTTCGTATTTTAATTTTCATTACGGGGGCCAAGCGAAAAGGTTCTTGAGAAGCTGCGCGACGTTAGCGCATAAAGTCAGCGAGTATTTCTCAGAAATTGCAAATTATTTTTGAGCTGAGCGCCTGCGCCTCGCTATCCGCCTCGTTTGCCGCCTGCCTCAAGATGCCTCGTCACAGGTACGAAGCTCGCCAGGCAGCATCGGCAGCAGCAGCAGCAGCCTAAGCCGCCAAAATGAGTTAGCATCCCAATTCCCAATGCTCAAGTATGCGCGTGTATGTGTGTGTGTGTGTGTGTGTTCGTGTATGACTTTTGCTGAGTGCCAAGCGGGGTGAGCGAAACAAATGTGCAGATATACTTATGCCTCATTGACACACACACACACACACCCGCACCATCCCGCTTCGGACCGCATCGTCAACACATCCAACGACCATCAAGTGCATCGGCTTTGCGAGAGGCCTTTATCTCTATCTCTCTCGCTCTCTCGCTCTCGCTCTCGACACGTCGTGTGTTTATGCACTCTCATAAACATTTTTATTTTAATGATTTTTATTATTGCGCACATTCGTTACTTTTTATGCGACTGCGCGAGGATCATTCCAGTGAGAGGATCATACATACGTGTGTGTGTGCGCGTTGGACTTAAAGCATTGCCAGACCTTAATCTCAGTTTCGCATCCTGATCTGTGCTATGAGTGCTGAGTGCCAAGTTGAACAAGGCATCTTGCTCTTTTTTTTATTCAAATATTCCATGAGAAAAAGAAACTGGAAGCAGCAAAGAAATTAATAATATAAAAGTATTCTCCTAATCACAAAAAAGAAAATATATTTTTCATATCATACTAGAATTATTTAATTAGTGACCCTTTTAAGTACTTAGCCAAAGGCCCGGAGCTATATAACAATTAGATATATATGAATTACTACTTTTTTATTTTTACATTAACCAATTGAAGATTTGGTTGTATAGAAATACATACATATGTAATTACAAACAGAACCATATCTTTAAGTCCTTTTTCTGAAAGCATTGTGATGCCCTTTTTGTTGTCAACTGTTGTTGTTGTTGTTGTGTCAAGTTACTTTTGCATCGCCTCACCCTACCAAGTCATAAAAATTAATTTACGTTCGATTGCAAAGTTTTCGCCTCGAAAGGTGGACAACGCCGCGGACGCCGCCGCCACAGCCATTGCAGATGACACATAAAATTCCACATTTACGATCCTTTCAAGGTACAACATGTCCGTGTGTGTGTGTGTGTGTGTGCGTGCGTGTGTGAATGGCTAAAATCTGTGCAAGCGGCACAACAGCTTATCCCTTTTTTTCGATTTCATAAAATGGCGAGTGTGACAAAAAAGTAAATTTTACAAATTAACCACCCACAAATGCAATTACTTAAGCAATTCAATTTGTGCTAGAGTTTGAAGTATTTTATTAAGTCTTATAAATCTTTTTTGGCATCAAGTTTTTTTAAAGAGATTCAAGCGCATTTGCTAATCACAGTTAAACACTGTTCAATACTTTTTTTTTCTGATATACCTATAGATTTATAGACATTTAGGGCATTGAGCCGGCGCCGTGACGTGCGATTACGTTTTTTAGTACCTGAACCTCTGCTTGCAGCTCCTCAATGGTTTTCCCTTCTAAAGCTGAAGCTGCTGCTGGAGCAGCTGCTACAACTGGAGACGCAACAGTAGTAGTTGTTGCAGTTGTAGCTGAAGCTGCGGAAGGCATTGTGCTTTCCACGCTGGCAACGGATGAGTTTGGATTGATTTGTCGAGAAGTTACGTTCACGCTGTTCGCCACAGCTGAAGCTAGAGCTGGAGCATGTGCAACTGTGGCAGAAGTAGCCGTTTGTGCTGCACCACCACCGCCACCGCGATGCATTGAGGTTAACTTGAGTAGCTTTGAGGTTGCACTATCGCGATGCGAGTTAAGCATTATGCTTATCGATTTCTGATCCTCAAGCTTGCCCATCTCCGAGGCGTCGGCGCCACCATCAATGAACACATAATTGACAATGTGTGCATGCGTTCCAGGCTTAATGCGATAGATGGGCTGCCCTTGGCCAGAACCGCCGGTAGCCGCCGACACGGCTGGAATGTCACTCAATTTGGCCATGTCGCCACCCACTTGAAATATCGATGTCTTGCCGTTGACAACCAGCGGCTTTTCCATAATGCGCGGAGCCGTCACAAACTGGGCGCACTTGCGCTTCGTTACTTCCACATATTTGCTAACTTGGCAGCCGCTTGTGCTGCAAGCTCGCAAAGCCGATGCGTTTTCGGAAGCAGCAGCACCACTTGCTGGTGCTGTGTTTGAACTTGCCGGTGCTTGCATCTGAAATTGATAGTTCAATTAAGTACTTTAAATTTAAACAAACACACAGATATTGTCTTACTTTTATATTGTTTTATATTCAGTTTGTTGCGCGCAACGCGTCTTCGATTTTTACCACAGTTTTTTACCACTCTTTGGCCACACTTTTTGAACGAGCTCAGAGAGCGAGATGTTTTTTGTTCGCAGTGGTGAACAAGTTCACAAATGTGCGTATTAAGTTTTATTTTTATTTAAAGCAGCGGTAAAATGATTTTAGCAAATAAAAGTTGCAAATTAATTTGCGATATTTTACGAGAACTAAGACATCAACAACCGAAGTAAAGCTGTTCACTGACAACAAAGACCAGACGAATGAACGTCAGCTCAGCTCTTTGACAAGCAGAAAAGCAAAGAGAGAGGCGGCAATGCGCATGACTGGCTATCGATTGCGTTCGATAACTCATCATTTAGTTGGCGGTTAAGAAAACAAGTTTAAAATGCAAACACTAAACAAAATGTTCACTATTTTCGCAATTCACTTATTATTTTTGGTGTGGGTGTGTGTGTACGTGCACAGGAAGTACTGCAACATAGAAATTGCGAGCAAGCGTTCAAGTGGCAAGTTTGTTTGCAAAGTGCATTGACCCAAAAGACCTCGAATTCAACATTAAGCAGCCGTAGCGCAGTGTGGCCGCGACAGACACCCGCTTCATTTACATTCCTAAGTACTTAAAAGAAACAAAAAACTAAAAAAAAAACAAAATGGGCAGGCAACGCCAAAGTTGAGTCGTTAAAAGTACTGAAAATGGTTATCATGTGAGGCATGCGGCATGCGGCATGAGGCATGAAACATGAAGCATAACGCAGTAGAGCGGGGCTATACGGCCAGCGTCCTTCTGCTGCCAGCTTCTTTAATTTTCACGTCCATCTCGGCAGCAGTCGCTCAAAGCGCTGAACAAACTTTTGCAGCCTCATTGTTGGCTCAAATGAAATAATTACTTTAGCATACATTGACTGACTGACGGACTCTCTGTATGTGCATGTGTATGTGCATCCTTAGTCATGACCAATATATTGACTCGCATTAAGAACAGCAACAACAACAACAACAGCAATGAGAATACAATTGAGACTGCAATAAAAAATCCTCGGACACATCCACGTCGCGCCCAGGCCCCGACAATAATAAGAAATGAAATGCCATTTATTAAGCATTAATAAGTGCAAAAGCCTCACCAACGCCAACTCTCCGCCACTGCCCCATCACCCAACCCACCATCCAGCCAGCCATCCATCCATTTGCGCTGCACTTGGCTTTAACCGCGATCGTCTTGCTCCAACTTCAACTTCAACTTCAACTCGGACTCTGACTTTAACTCTGACTCAGTTTAGTTGTTTTTCTTTATTTTGTGGCTTGGCCTGCGGCATTTTATTTCGCACTCTTTATCTTCGTTTCAGGTTTATAGTATGTACCCGCAATATTCGTACTATAAACATATTTTCGTGAGCTTATATTTTGCCTGTAATTATCATTAAAGTTTTATTCTAAAGTTCTAAGAAACTTCATTGAAATTCACAACGAGTAAAATCCCCCCAAAAACAAAAAAGAGAAACATGAAATATATATTGTTACTTCTGCGCTTCGGCGGCGATCAGTTATTAATTAAATTCCATTACGTTATGGTCAGAAATGTGCAATTATAAAATATGAAGCGATTTGAAATTAAAATGCAGAATGCGGCCAAAAGAGCGCAGCGGAAATGTTTTAGCCAAAAAAAAAAGAGGGAACCCAAAACATGTTCGATCCGTTTTTATAATGAATACAAATCAAACGAGATCAAAAAAAAAACATAGTGGCGCATAGTTAATTTTGGATATGCCAAGACTATGATACCCTTCACGCAGCCAAATCAATGCTCCCCCCTCTTATGTTTCTGTGCAGTTGTTGGTAATTTTTCGCTAATATTTTTATTCTTGAGCGTCATTTACTTGTTCGTGTGCGACAACAACAGCATATTGACATGTAGGTACTTGAAAACGCACGACAGAGACAACAATTGATAGTACGATATGGTAAATTTGTATGGTGGCTATGTCGTAGAATGCTCCGATCGGGATGAAATTTCATAGAGAACAAACCCGACATGATCTAAGCAATCTGTGAAAGTTTCATCAAGATCGGTTAGGCAGTTTGGCCGGATATCGTGTTGATATGGTAAATTTGTATGGTGGCTATGTCGTAGAATGCTCCGATCGGGATGAAATTTCATAGTGAACAAACCCGACATGATCTAAGCAATCTGTGAAAGTTTCATCAAGATCAATTCAGCAGTTTGGCCAGAAATCGTGTTGAAACAGACAGACAGACGGACGGACGGAAATCAATTCCTGAGCTTGTCCTGATCATTTTGATATATGGTTTATGGGGTCTCCCATCATTCCTTTAAGGCGTTACAGATTCATGACAAAGTCAATATACCCTGTAAAGGGTACTGAATAATACGTCACTAGGAAATAATAGTTAGTTAAGTCTGTAATTCAAGTCAAGCTTACTCAAAAGGATTCAGTTAATATACCTTTAATACGCTTTAATTGAAAGTAGTTTACGAAAAAATGTTAAATATTTATTATATTGATTCGTAAAAGTGCATCAATTAAATGCTGAAATGCCACACCTTGTTGGTAATTCATTTAAACCTGTTGCTGGACATTTGTAAAAGAGGAATCGAATATTTTCGACACGTCATCCTTTGATTGTGTGAGTAAGATTGTTAAGGTGTTCGTTTGGGCCAATGAACTGATGGCTTTAAGTATATCGAAAGCGTCAGATAATTGCAAGACAAATGTAACTGTTACCCATGTGCAACTGCATCTAATGAGTGTGGCATGCAACATTGTCTGCCGGACGTCTGACAAAAATACTTCCAAAATAAAAACAAGTCGAGTTACTTTTTTGTGTGTGTTTTGAAGCAGGTTTAAACTTTTGGGCGAAATTGGAATTCCTTGTTGTGGCGGACGCACAACATGCCACATGGCATTCATGGCCATCGAACAAGCCCTCGAGGGCAGTACTTGTGGCCTGATCAAGTGAACAACAGACACCAGACACAACAACAACAACAACAAGAGCTCTGCGCATGCTTAGCTGTTAGATACTCGCAACAGACACAGCTGCAGATACAGATACAGACACGGGCACAGCCACAGCCACAGGCACAACTACAGCTGCAAATACAGATACAGATACAGATACTAAAGCACGTGCAGGCTTCGTTGCGGTAGCAGACGACGAATCAAACTTTAAAAGGGAAACCAGAAAGCTGCAAAAAACATTTAAAAAAAAAAAAAGGAAGCCAAATGTTTTGCACTGACCTTGACTTTGAAATTCTCATTGCAAAAACCCCAAACACAAAAATGTACACTTCACACACACATGCATATATATATATAGTGTCTGTATCTTTGCCTGTTTGATGTATTTTTTTTTTTTTTTTTCATTAATTGTCTAAGTTTTTCGTCCTGTAGTCCTTATATATTTCATATAAAGAGTTTTTCCTAGCAATAATTGTTCTCTGTTGCTTTTTCAGATGCGTGCAGATCCCAATAACACCCAAACTTAAGCTGAATACACAGCGAAAGAGCGCACAATCTTTGTACATATAAATAAAAAAAACCAAACAAAATCAAATAAATAAAATAGAAGAGATCCACTTTATATCAAACTATATAGTAGATAATACGAGTACAACTGAGCAACTTCAGCGGCAGTTTTGTACCACCCAGAGAATTGCGGAACCAACAGGTACGCCCATTTTTTACATAAAGGCTTTTCTTTTTTATAAGAAGTATGAAATTTGTTTTAAAAAGTTCTCTAGATTTAAGTATGAAAATCTTTTACTGAGTTTCAATACGTTCTGAGCATTAATTGCAACTTTTTATATAACTTTAAGAAAACTAAACTTAAATTAATAACAGTTCGCGACTTAAAGGAAATGTTCCTTAATTATTCAACATTATTTAAGTTTTTTTTTTTATTAAAGAGAGTATTATTTGAAAAAGTTGCTGAATATTATTAATCCATCTATCAAGGATCTTAAAGCAATTTTGAAATTATTTATTTTTGACGTTTTTACTGAATTCTGAATTCAAATGCAACTTAAAAAAATGTTCCATTTGCAATTTATCTACAAGTAAAAATCAAATAACGCCAATGTCCAAATGACACCAAATCGGGCAACTTATGTATAACGGTATGTTTAACACCACTGTTTAAATGCAACGAATGGGAGCAGAATTAAGTGCAAGTCGACGGCGTCTCAAACGTTGTTGCCCAACTTTTTCGGATCCCGAGCCCGTTTCCTGTGGCACAATGTAGGTGTTCGGCTGCCGTTGCTGTTGATGTTTGCAGCTGCCACATTTGGCACACGACAAGTCCTTAACGCTTGGTTTCCAGTTTGTTGCTTGTTAGCCGCACGCCTCATTCATTCTTTGCGCCAGCGGAAAGGTGTTGCCTCAGACAATAAACTAATTAAATTTAATTTAAAACAGTCGCCTGGCATTTCATCAACCATCCTGCGGCCAAAAACCAGCCAAAAACCTCCAAAAAATGTTTCACATTTAATTGGCCGCGGCCGGCTGGTGTTGCAGTTTGCTGTTGTTGTTGCCGAAACAATGTTTTAAATTAACATCTAGTGGCAACGCTGACAATTAAAAAGCGATAAAAACAATTGATATCGCAGCTAGAAATTTCTGTATCGTATACGATATGGAAAAACGGTGATGTTGCTCGGCTAGAAATTTGCTGTATCGTTAACGATATGCAAAAACGGTGATGTTACTCGGCTAGAAACTTCTGTATCGTATACGATATGCCAATCAAACGCTTTAAAATAAAGTAAATATACTTTGATTTAACCAATTTAATTATAAAACTTTTGTCTCTAAAATAATTTTGTGTTTCAAAGTTTATTTGAAACTTGGCTTCCTTATTTTTGTTGCAACTTACTTCAGCAGCTGTTGCGGCGATGCCTCAAAGCCAAGCTTAAACTTGGGGCAGATGCTCACTAAGTTGGAGCCCAAAAATGGAAAGAAACACAAGTCAGTGGCGCCAGGGGCGAGTCAAGAAAAACTTTAATTTTAACGTTTTCCTACAATGCCTTTATTTTCCCAAACTATCCGAATACATATATAAAGCACAAACAATCTCAATTACAATCAAGCATTGAACTTGCGTTCAATACTTCTTAGGCTTATTTTAACCACTTATTTACCGTTAGCAGTCGACAGGCAATCAAAACGGCTACTCAACTGCTCGAGACTGCTACCTGTGCCTGTGCCCTACTGCCAAGGCCAACACGCACGCACACACCAGTGTATTGAAACCTATGATTATATTCAAAAATTGAAGTCTCGAAGCCGCATGCCGCTTGCTGCTTGCTGCCGCTTGCCACTGGGATCTGCATGTGGATAATTGCGGGTCTTTTGTTATCCCCAAATCCCCATCGATGGATGCATCGACCGAAATTAGAATTTTAGCCGCTGTCTTATTTCTTTGACTCTTACCTGACAACTAACTAACTGGCTTCAGGCACTTTTATGTTTATGTAGATCAAAAATTTGGATTCCATTTTTTATTTATTATTATTATTTTTTGGTAGCCAGATCAAATTTACGATAAATTGCTTTATGCATTAGCATTGGGCAACCAATTAAAGTATCAATATCTTTATAAACTGCAAATTTTTCTCTCATCAAATTATTCAAATCGATTGTCAATTATGACTGACAAATGTGAGTCGCTTTTGAATAGATTTGCATTCTACGAAAATAACATACATATTTACATAACGATAAATTGAAAGGATAACGTGCAAAGTCTAATGTGAACACAAAACTCTTTCAAGTATTGAGATAATCATGAACTAGCCGATATCCCAACCAAATGATGAAAGCTGATGCTGAAAATGCATTTCGCTGCAGCCCAAAAGTATGTTGCACATAAAAAGCGAAAGTTGATAAAAGTTTGCCCTTTCGTTGCGACCGAACTCGACTCCTAAAAATTATTGCTCTTTTTTTTTGCGTGTCAAATGAAAAGAAACCTTTAATAACAACTATACGATTTACAATCTTTCCCACACCTACTTATAAAAGTGCAGTGTAATTATATAATTTGCACAACTGAACTAAATTTGACCAAAAAAAAATAAAATAAAAAAATAAACAGGTTAAGCTAAATTAAAACGTTTAAAAATTAAGCAATTTTGCAATATTTTGAAATAAAATGCCAGCTTGCAATTTACACTTCTTCAACCATTTGGGTATAAAACGCGAGCAGCTTTTGTTGTGGATTGTCAGTGTTCTTTTTTGAAGCTGAACCATGAAGTTCATTCATATTTTCCTCATCATCATGTACGCCGTATATGTCTCCGGCACATGTTCGAGCTATGGAGGAGTTGCTGGCGTTCCATCGCCACCGTGTCCCAAAAACTATTTGTTTAGTTGTCAGCCAAATTTGGTGCCGGTGCCTTGCAGTGCTCCAGCTTCAAATGCTCCCGCTGCATGCGCTTCAACTGGTTCTGCTGGCGCTTACACGGAGCATATACCCAAATATGCCTACTTTGCGGATTATCTAAGAAGATTGGGCTATGAGTACCAATACTAATATGGAATATATCATCTTTCACATAATCAACATTTTTTATATTATCATAATCGCATTTAAATGTTTTAGTATATAATGTAATTATACTTAGGTAGGATGATGACACAAGATAAGAGATAAAAAATATAATCCCTTTCAAGTTAATAAGCTGATTTGTGCTTAATAGCTTGCTGATCGTTTGTATCTTCTTTCCTTGTCTTTCGCCCCCTTTCAAATGCGTCGGCTGCCAAAAAAATATTGTCGCCTCCAACTCTCGGCGTCTCGACATCTCAACGTCTTAACATCTCTACATCATCATACAGTCGGAATTGTTGTCTTTGCGTTTGTGGTCGATCGCAGTTCGTTTGTCGCACGATCTATACAAGTTCATTAGAAATCGGTCAGCTGAGTGGAAGTGATCCGAACGAAAAACATACTGCATTCCAATCTAAAGTAACTGTCAATGTGTCCCGTTTTGACCTAGTTCGGTGAACTTAAAATGGCGCTGTTCATTGATTAGTTTGTTTGCTTTTCAATTTAATGATGGCCATTAACGCAGTGCCTGGCTATTTTGCCAAAGTGTTTGTTTATGTTTGATTTAATTCATCGATGTTTGTGTGCTATTTTTTTCTTCGCGTGTCTTTGGCCGCTAATGATTGCATAATTTGTATGTGATTAATCAGCTGTTGGCTTCTGCCAATTATCCATCCTTTCGCACATAATCAGAAAAAAAACACAAATCCAATATGAAGAAACTACATCTGGGCGCCAAGCATAAGGCGAAGCAATACAAACCCTTTAGGAATAACAACAAAAATCGTCGGGTAAGTTAGTGGAAAGTACGAACCCCAGATTCGACACACAAACATACATATGTAGTATGTATGTGAGCACCCTGAACGCCGCCCGCGTTCGGCCCGGTTCGTTTATTTTTATACACTTGCGCTCTCACTGATCTTGGAGCGTTCTCTCTCATCTCTTAAGATTTCTTGTGTGCTCTTTGACAGTAAATTGCTAGGCCTTGTCAATTATTTATGTTTTTTTTTTTGCTTGTGCTAATTAAAAACAAAAAAAAATAGCACAGAAAGTGCTGACCTATTTTATACGACTGTGCAGATTGAACAGCTTCTTTCTGTTTCCATTCACTTAAAAATTCTGTTATATTTAGTGTAATTATATTGATCAAATGTAGTTCACCAGTTGCCAGACAGTACCAACTGTGAATCAGCTGCTCCTGTAACTTCACACACACACGCACACAACCATAAAAGTAATGAGTTGAATGACTTCATTGGAAAAAACGCTGACAATAAGTGTGCCAACAGACAATGGGAATGAGTGAATAAGTGGGAGAAGGGCAAGAGGTAAATCAATTTTAAAATTGTTGTCGATTGCAATGCTCGCAGCTTAAGGTTAGTAGAGCACCGCTGGGTGGGGGGCCATTGTTGTGGTGCGGAAAGGGACGGCAGCAAGTTCAGTGGTGCTTGTACTGGAACATTGTGCATTAAGTATTAGTAGAAAAGGTAAACAATAATTTGCCACAAATACTTTGACTTGAGAATGGGACACTATCAAGGAGTGGGTGGGTGGTCAAACGCAATAGCAAATGACAATCGCATTTCTCTTTGGCATTGGCTTACACACCACAAAACAATGGGACGAAGGAACAAGAAGAAGCATTACTGAGAGAGCGCACTCTCCGCATATAACATTAAAAAATGACGCCTGCGCAGACCAAAAGTGGAGAATTTTTTACAATCGACTCGCTTTCCTCTTTTTTTCGCGTCCCTCTCAGCTTGTTGTTGCTCATCTGGAAATTTAACTTCTCTCATGAATTGCTTGTGGTGATGGACAACATAATGTTTACGTTATAATGCACATTGTGCTGGCATTTGCTGATCAGGTGGTACAAATTTCCCCAACAAGCTGTTGGTAGGATAAATAAGTAAGAAGATAAAGATTGAAATGTTATTAGGCTGGTGCTCTAAAAAACGATTTAATGTTTATTTATTAATGTGAAATGCACCAAGTTTAATATTCGTTGGCATACGTAAAATTTAAAATAGCAAATTGCATAAAAAATTTGAATAAATTTGGTTGCATATTATTAAATTCCATAAGTCAGTAAATATAACAGAATTTGAATTTGAGAAATGCAAAAAAGTTTGTGTTTAAAAAAGTCTAATATGTTTTTCTTCACTCAGCTCTAATTTTGTCACCCTAAATGTGACATACACAAACATTTTTATACATGTATATGTATATATACATATGTATGTGTGTATGCACAATAAGCGTGGCTTACCCAACAGGTGGACGACCCTTTTGTCTTAATTTAGACTGATATTGATTTTTCACACAGCAAGCATAAAGCTCTATGCTATTTACATGAAAGTCCATAAGAATTTATGCATACATACATACATACATATGTTCATATGTAAGGAAACTCCCATTGCACACTGAAGCAAAAGTGTTGCCATTGCACTTGAATTTCCAATGGACCTTAATAAGAGTACGAATTTTGTTTACATTTGTGTGCTGATGCCTCCTGCAGTTGTGTTCGAATTGAAAGCACGTAGTACGTAGTGCTCGTACTCATAGTCGTACCCGTGCTCATTGAATCTTTGTAATCGTTTTCACATGCCCATAGTGTTAGAGCGCGGAGAGTGGGGCAGCGCACTCCCAACAATATTTACGCACTGGAAGTGAGGGAAACTCTACACAAGTTTTCCCGAACCGAAGCGCAATGAAGAACAAAAATTTTTGTATATTCCAAATACAGAAACGATTCAGTTTGTGTGCGGAATCGAGTTCGAGTGAATGTTAAATGTTGAATGCGAATGCGATATTGTCGTGGCAAATGAGAGCGACGCAATCTACATACATAAATCTAAATATGAATAAAACAAATGCAAGCTGAAAAGAATGAAATAGAATTAGATAAAATCGTAGCACAAAACCAACAAAAAGGATAACTGCCACAAATAAAAGTGATTTGGTTTAATAAAAGAAAAAATTAAAACAGCCACGCAGGCTAAAAATCAACCAAAATAAAGAAGAATTTTCTCTCAGCAATCACACTCTCCCAAAAGCAATCTACAGCCTTTGGATTTTCCAGTAATTTGTGTGCATATACCAAAAAATTGTAATGAGAAGAATATTAGCTAGCTGCGGGTCAACTTTGGCATGCTAAATACCTATTTTTAACTCATAACAAAGAAAATTGGGAGGCGTCAATACGCTTTCGATACGGCAGCAATACGGCGCAAAAACGCATTGCGAAAAGACAAAAAAAGAAAAAACAGATTCTCGAGATTCGCCTCCCACCGTTTTGATTAACAGCGTATTGGCGAAGGGCAAGAAGTCAGCGGCGGAAGTCTAAACAGCGTGTGTGCCTTTCCAGTTACATTTACCATTTGCCATTTACCATTCACCGTTTACATTAACTTGTGCCTGTGCCTCTGGCTTCCAGAGTTCGTTATCTCTCTCTCACTCTCATTTTTTTTTCGCTCAAACTCTCCCGTTTGTTTGCTTCGAGGACTGTTGAAAATGCCAATGCCAATTGCCTAATGTGAATTGCAAATTGTGAATTGCAGCAGTGAGTGCAACCAGTGTGAGAGAGCGTACGCGGCAATTGTGTTTATTGTTTTCATAACGCCTTTAACTCTTCATAAACGTGTTTGCTAACTTTACCGTAATCGTTCGTTACGCTTGTAATCAGCTGTGCTGCAGTTTGATTGATATTGTTGGTGTTGTTGTGTCGTTGTGTCGGTAACAATTATCAAAATATCTTCATTCGAAGAAGATTATCGGGCTGACAGGCCCATGGTGCAGCGTGCATCATCCACAGATGCTCCCTCAATTCAGGGCGGCCAACATCGAGAATCTCGATTTGGCCTTGGATATACAACATATCAAAGCGGATACAATAAGCTATTCACTCAGGTGCAAACAAATAATACTTAGAATGCATTTTTAAATATTGATAGAAATCAGCTGATATACTTAAATACACAATTACTTACATATGTCACACATGTTGCTTTTTATATTGGTAAGCTTGTTAAATTATTCAGATACTGTGTAGCAAATGTTTTCTGTACTTTATATTGACCCTGATACATTGGCAAGCAGCCAAAGTCTTTAATTACTCATAGAGAACACAATGCATTAAGATAAAACATAAATATTTGCCTTGAATAACTGGAATTTTTGTGATTTTGATTAATTTATTTTAGGGTTCTGCCGACTCGAACTACTCACAACCGTCATCCGATCTGTCGCTAGACGAGGAAAAGGAATCGCTTCGGCGAGAAAAGGAACGTCAGGCCTTAAGCCAGTTGGATAAAGCGAGGGTAAGAACATAAATTTCTTTGCATTTGGTATTTAAAATAAATTGAAATTTTGTATATTTTTGTATAGAGCAAACCAGTAGCGTTCGCTGTGCGAACCAACGTATCATACGATGGCGCCATCGATGACGATTCGCCCGTACAGGGTGGTGCGGTTTCATTTGATATGCGGGAGTTTCTTCACATCAAGGAGAAGTACGACAATAACTGGTGGATCGGCAGACTGGTTAAGGAAGGATGTGATGTGGGCTTCATACCCAGCCCCGCTAAGCTAGACAACATTCGCATGCAGGCATGTTTCTTAAATATTTTTACAAAACAATCAAAAAAATCAGCTCTTAATGTTACCTCTCTGTTTTTGTTGCAGAATCAAACTAGACCCTCAAGACTGTATGGCACAAAGGGCTCCTCCAGCGGCAATCTAGGTGCGGGACAAGCAGGTGCGGAGCCATCACGAGGTAGCACACCCCCCACACCTGGTATGACACACATTTCATTCTCCTGATTTAGTTTTTTTTCTGGTCGAGGTTTTATTTTGTATATCGTACAATACTCTAATTTGATTTCTAACCAAAAATCTTTTCTGTTATGTACGAATCTTTCTCTCTCTATCTATTTATAAATTTGTAACATTTTTTAATGCTTTATTTTGTAATATTTATGTCGTCTACTTATATATCTATATATATTAATATATAATTTACGATTGGCGTCGTCTTCATCGTCGTTTGGGTATTAACGACCGTCTCGTAACCGTTAACGAGCTACCATATTTTATATAATTTTATTAACGATTTCTACACAATTGATAACAACTACAACTACTACTAATTCTACTATAAAAACGTGAGTGCGTCTGTTCCAAACTCAGTACAACAAACAAAGGGTACTTAATCACCAAATCAGATTGGCAAAGGATATATATATATTAAAAAGAAAACCTCTGTAAGGTCGTCCGACTCAACACGTTGTTGACCATTTTCATTTAGAACAATCTCAAAACTTTCGCAAAACAAAAGAACACTGGGTTACCAAAATTGAAACTGTAATTTTCGTAAATTTTTTTGTTCTTTGATTATATCTCATGCTTCATCAAACATATTGAAAACTGCAATCAGGAAATTGGTCCCACTTATCTACAATATAACTTAATGATGTCTGCATGAAAAACCACTCGATAAAATTGGTCCAAAATGCATAACTTCCACACACACATAAACTCGCTTTATTTAAATATATATTTAAGTATATAGATACAATTAATAAGCACGTTCTTAATCATTTGCCAGAACTCTCTCCTTTTACTGATAGCATACTTAAATCAAGAGAAAATACCCTATTAACTGCACTCAACTCTCTTTTACCAAATACACTCGTTACACTTTAAACTATGCAAACAATAACAACAACAACTACAATCACATACTAACAACAACAACAACAATAAAAAAAATATATATATATATGTGTATATGTACCAACTGTGTGATATATAACGTGTTCCAAAGACCCCTATAGTACAACACCGCGCAAGAAAAAACAAGGTTTGTCCAACCATAAAGACATACTATGTATTTCATCTGGTACTCAGAAAAACTCATTTTCAAAAATTTTCAATTAATGCTTGATGTGCTCGCAAAAGAATTCGTTAGATTTATCGTTTAGAATACCCATCTAGAGAGAATTAATATTTATGAAAATCCAAACTTAATTTATTTTTCAATCTCTAAATGGGTTTTACATTTTCAGACACACAATTCATATACCCTTTAGATATAAGTTAGTTGCTCGTTCTAGATAGAAGTTCATCCTCGATTTAGCCATTTCAACTGCATTTCATATCGCGTGGTACAGTTGCAAAAATTACTAAATATTAAATTCCCTTTCTCCAAGCACGCACACACACACACAGCTGCAAACTCTAACGCACAGCAACAGTCAAAAAAGCATATATAGCAAAGACACAAACCAACTAACAATAACACCGAAGACGAAACTTTGTAATCTTACAAAACACAAGTGTATATTTTTGTAAAAAAAAGAAAACTTATTAATTGAACAAAACTCTTTAGTTGTAAACAAAAAAGAAAGAAAGAAAGAAGAAAAACTTATGAAATTGGCTTGTTTGGCAACTTTGTAGCGCTCGATCTCGTCGCTCGTAGAAATCATAATCATAAACTCGCTCATCCTTTGCCATTATTATTCTTCTTCTCTCTGTGTGTGCCTATTCGCAATGATACTAACGAATCAGGTGACGAATCAGATTCCATGGGACCAGGACGACATGGCAAGACACCATTGGCCACACCACCCAACAAAGAGAAGCGCAAGCCATTTTTCAAGAAACAGGAAACAGCCAGCCCATACGATGTGGTACCATCGATGCGTCCCGTTGTTTTAGTGGGTCCAAGCCTTAAGGGTTACGAGGTAACCGATATGATGCAAAAGGCTCTCTTTGATTTTCTCAAGCATCGCTTCGAGGGACGCATCATTATAACGCGCGTCATGGCCGATATATCGCTAGCGAAACGTTCGATCATGAACAATCCATCGAAACGTGCGATTATGGAGCGTTCGAGCAGTCGTTCTGATTGTTTGGGCAAGGTGCAGGAGGAGATTGAGCGCATTTTTGAGCTGGCGCGTTCATTGCAGCTGGTCGTACTCGATTGTGATACAATCAATCATCCGTCACAATTAGCAAAAACTTCATTAGCGCCAACAATAGTTTACTTAAAGATTAGTAGTAGTAAGGTAAGTGATTCTCCCAATCGTTAAACTTTGTACAAAATATCTCTTAATATTCAATATGGAAATCTCTTGTAGGTTTTACAGCGTTTAATCAAATCACGTGGCAAATCGCAAGCTAAAAACTTATCCGTACAAATGGTTGCCGCTGAAAAATTAGCCCAATGCCCACCCGAAATGTTCGATGTTATTTTAGATGAGAACCAATTGGAAGACGCCTGCGAGCATATCGCCGAATACCTAGAGGTTAGACTAAATGATTATCCTCCTCCATGCCCTAAAAACTAAATCATTCAAATTTTAGACGTACTGGAAGGCAACGCATCCAGATATTCGCACGGGTACGGTACCGGCCATTGCCAGGCCGATACCGTCTCAGGAAGTGTCTGCGTCACCAACGGCAGATCCGACGCGCTTGGGTCCAACACCACCAGGTAATGTTGAGAGTGTTCGTGTAATCTATATGTGTGCGTCTGTGTTCATTTCAATGAGCGCATTTGTCATCTTCATACCCAGAGCGTATCGTAATCCTCTCCAAAGCCCCTTCGTATCGCCTGAAAGTCGTGAAATTTACTCAAGATTCAAATATCGAATTCAATTTGTCCACCCTCTCTTTCTCTTTCATCCACAAATCGTTTGGCAATACAAAAAATCAAAATTAAAAATAAATACAATCGATAAGCAATTAAAAAGAGCCCCCCATTACACATCAGATCTGATCAGTGAAAAAAAACTAGTTATGCATTTATGTTCGTTAGTAAATTACATACATACATTATATTACATGCCTCACACAATAATGCAATGAATAAACACGAATTTTCACAATTTATATACATATATATTCACATTTAAATACTTTAACTTTCGTACAAATACAATTCTAAAAAATTTGTCTTTCTCAAATTCAAATTCCCATGACTGTACCAAAACAAACGATAAAAAAAAAAAAACGAAAAAATACCAAAATACCAATCGATGCTACTTCTTGCTCTCTCTCCGCATTCGCGTGCAGTCGATGGCGAGGAGTTTGACGAGTCACACGAGCCAAGAATGGCGAGTGTGGAGCGCGAGGGTAGTCGGGAGCGAGAACGGGAGCGTGACAGTAGGGAAAGAGAGCGCGAGAATGAGCGCGACTACTGGGATAGAGAGTTCAACAGAGATCGCAGTTCGAAAGACAGAGAAAGAGATTTGGAGTGGGAGCGCGAGAGAGCACGCGAATGGGAAAGAGAGCGAGAAAGGGATTGGGATAGAGAGTTCGATTGGGACCAAGGTAAATTCAACTCGTTACTTTTAATTTTTTTCAATTATGTATATCCGCATAATTTCTAAAAGCAATATTTTTATAACTACTGTCAATTATTAGTTAGCTTAAAGTCATAATCCATAGTACTATAACCCCCAGTTGTTAGACTCAAAAAATTCAATAAAATATATAGTAGAGCTTTAAATGTATCACTTATACCAAAGATATATTATCACATTTCCTTAGGTCAGCTTTTTCCACAGTAAAATACGAACGTATTTTTCTTTTGATTTTACAGTTTCAAATTTAGTTTTCTAATATCTCATAGCTTCTTCGTATAGTTTATACTTATGTACAAATGAATTAATTATTTTGCTTTGAAATAACACTAAATAAAAAACGGACCTTCTTAACTAAACCTTCAGTCACAAAGTGAGCTTACCAAAACCATTTTATTCACTCTTTAAAATCATCAAGTTGAGAAACATTTAATCTATAGATGTCATAATTATGTTTTTTTAATTGTGTCCAAATCTCTTCATTGTTTCGGGTTTTCCTAGCCAAAGCTATTTTATTAAGTTTAAGTACTTCAACTTTTTTTGTTTGTTTATTTATTATTTTTCTTTTATGCCAAACACTTCACAGCATTCACAGCACGAGACATACCCGGTTCCTTTACAACAATGCTATAACTCAAATATCCAATTACCAAGATCAACACAAAGAAAATAGCAATAAGCATATATGCCAACAAAGCAAAAGACAAATTATGTATACCCAAAACGTCCACAATCGTCCAAAATATAGGTTTCTGAGAAAGACAAAAAACAAAAACGAAACAAAAAGACTTCAACCTCGATGATCTACTACAAATGCAAGTTGTCTATAAATCGAATGAGGTGCACAATGAACCTATGGAAATTTTCAGCTTTTTGCTGTACAAAAAGTTAAATAATATTTTCTTGCTTGAGTTCTATTAACAACAACTAACCTAACTCATTTTGTGCTTTAAAACATCTTCATAAAGACCCATTAGATAGGATATCGAAAAAACAAACATATTTATTGTCTAAATGTGCACATTGCCAATTGTTTTGTACTCGTTTCTAGTTACCGCTGGCGTCGTGTGTCCTCGTGCCCTCTAGTGTACTACTCGACCTACCTACTCGACCAAAACAACTCAGTTTAGTTTAATAGTCAAATATCTTGCGTTTGTTTCAATTAAATGCTTCCGCGTTAGCAGAAAACTTTTAAATCATTCAATTTGTAATCGTTATTTAGACACACACAAAAACACACACATACATATGTATATGCTGGCTTAGTGAGTATGTAATTTCTCAAAACAAAAAAAAAAGATGTTGAATTTGGCTCTTTTTATGTTAAACCCTGCCTAGTTTGTTCATTTTTGATTACCTACCCACACTTTTTTCATTTTTAAGTTGACAACCTGTATGCAATTTTTTTATTTTTTCCAATTTTCTTTCTTCCTGTTATTGAGCGTTTAATTACACTTAAAGATCATAGAAAGTAGGAACTCTTAGCATTTGTCACTAATAAAATCTTAAAAGCATTATTTGCTTCTTAAACTTCTGAAAGACAAAAAGAAGATTGTATAAAAATCTATAAATTTCTTTATTATTTATGAGGCATATCAGTTTATATGTATTGAAATCGTTTTCTTATTAAGTCTAGTTTCTATATATATTAATTTAAAAATTTTCTGAGCTTTGTTTTCTTGGTTTTTTGCGTTAACAATAACCTAATCCTCCTCAAATACAATTCTTAGTACTAACCATTATGGGAGCCCTACGAATAGCTAGAAAAAATCAAAACCACGCAAAATATCTGCACTCCCGTGTTACTAATATAAACAAAAAATAAAGCGACTGTTAAGTTTTATGTCAAATGGCTTTAAGGATTGTATACCTGCTGCCAATTTGATGCGTTCGAATGCTTTTGCTTTTGGTTTGTATTTGATTTGATTATTTGTTTTTGGAGTTTAGTTTGTTTTACGTTAAACAGTACGTTACTCCTTAGAATATGCTCAACTAATACGTCTTTGTGTGTTAAACGTATTGCAGGAGGTGCCTCTTACCATCACAGCCGTCGGCCAGCCTCTGGACGTCATCAGGAGCGCAGCGGCGGCAGCGGTGCAGGTGGCCCAGCACATGCAGCGGCCTATGAGCGTGAACGTGAACGGGAACGCTATGAGCGACAGGAGAGAGAGCGAATGCACGCCCGCGATCGTGATCTCATGCACTACGATCTCAATAGCGATGAGATGCTGGACGAGCGAAATTTTGAGTATCCAGCAATGCGTAGCGGCCCCAGTGGCGCCTCCCACCATGGCCATTTGTCGCGCGGTGATCGACTGCTCGACTCGGACACGGATTTTGAGCGGGATGATCGTTTGTTGGGCTCCAGTTCGAGAACGCGCTATGGTCCGGGACCATCAACGCGGATTGATGATCCACGTATGGATGTGTCGCGGGCGGCTGCTGTTGTGGATCGCGATCGCGATGAATACAGTCCGCACAGAGGTGGTGGAAGTAGTAGGAGAATGCTGAATGCCATGTAGGAATCGTGGATATAGGGGTGGGATCAGATCGATTCGAAAGCGCCAGGTTTGATGCAAGCACGTGACAATAGTTTTGATCTTGACATGTTACACATAACACCTAAACTGAAACCTAAACAATCACAACAACGACAACAACACCAGCTGACCAGACAGCACTCACAATCTACATACCAACCACATCCTTCAGAACACTCATTTCTTGGCCGGCAACGGCACAGCGGACAATGGCTGTCATCCTCGTCGTTCTCCCTGTCGCAGGCCCCGTTCAATCCACAAAGGCCACGAAGCGAACACTTTCCGTTGCGACATCAGCCAATGTCCTATCCACAGAGCCAGAGCCAACAACACCAACACAACAAACCACACTCGTACAATAGTCGCACCCATACCCATTCCTTTGGCCTTCCACCTCCAGCTCCTGCTCCTTCCAGACGCAACCAACAACAGGAACAACACTTTCGCAGCACTTCATTTGTAAGCAACGATAGCAGCAGAATCAGAGCCACAGGCTTGGCCGGCATCTCGAATACAAAAACAACAACAGCTACACTGGACAAAAACGACGATTGGTCATCGTCATCCCACTCGAAGATCGATGCAGTCACGCATGCTATACGTAATAAGATCATTGTTGAGGAGGACGAGGAGGATATACAGAGCACGGATCGGTTTTATTGAAGAGATTTCAGCGAGAACAACAACAACAAAAACACCAACACACTGGGCACAAACAAAACGAGTTATTTTTATTATGTCAGCCAAGTATATAGTATATACATATATATATATATATATTTCTATATATATTTTCAAAAACAGAGACAGATCGCTCCATTGCACAATATAGTATATGTTTATAAATGATGATAATTCAAATATGAAGTAGGTTTTTTCCCTTGAAATTAGACAAAACATTTTTAAGTACAAGATGAAGTAACTAATTTCAGTGCCAAAACACACAAACACATCCTACACACACATTTGTACATTTCCATCTTAGACAAAAAGAGGAAGTTGCCCCAAAGATTGGAGAGAGAGAGAGAGAGAGAGGGGATTGCAAATACTACATACTATTTGAATAGTTAATGAGATGATAGCACAATGCTAATAAGTACAGCCTTATGTGTCTTAAATACTATAATATGTAGCTAAGTGTAATGAGATTTTATTTAACTAACGAAAATTATAAATAAAAAACCAAAAATTATATTCATACATATTTGAATTTAAATGACAAAATGAATGATCCTAAGCATAAGATTAACACCTTAAACACCTTAACAACAAACAACAACATTTGTTGATGCATTTTCGGTAGCGGGTGGGAATCATAATGTATGTAGTAGTTACGCTAAGGCCGTATATATTATATTATATATACATACATATATATATATATATATATTTTATGCAATCGGTAAATTAAGTGGCAGCTTTAATAATTTAGTGAACGTATAAAATATGCTAAGTAAAAATGCAGTTAATTAACAAAGGCACACACATACTCACACACTACATTCAAACGATTGAAATCTCTTTAATAAAGCCATCTGTAATCAGCTAAAAAAAAAAACACTCAGAAGTAAACTCTTTAAGTAGTACCTATTCGAACTTGTTGCATTTTATTTAAGTGCTATGCAAAATTTGCTATAAAATCGTAGAACTTTTACTATTAATTTATGCTCGCAGCGAGCTTTGGTCATTATTCACTTACTTAAGTCTCTTTCTTAGCACTTTTCGTTTGTTCTGCTAAATTAGTTGCTTTAGTATGGCAATTAAGACTACCAGTGCCTTAAAAAAAAGAAAAAATGAAAAGGAAACCCATTCGAATGAATTACACACAAAAACACATTACACAATTTGAAATAATTTAATTCGATTTTGATATCCTCCTTGCCCTTAAATATGATTACGTCTTTTTGCGCCTGCGTTTCGATACCAATCATTAACCATCTAGAAAACGGAGAAACTATTGTAAGTATGTTTTTGATCTGGCCCATTCCAAACGAGCACTCTTTTTACAATTCCAACCACCTATAAAGAATTGTTTTAAAAATGGTTATTGAAATTGCAAAAAAAAAAAAAGGAAAAATACACAAACTAAACGCACTGAATTCAAATCGATCGCGACTTTAAGATTATGGGATACATACTACAGTAAATACATAAATAAAGGAAGTTTTAAACTTCCTGCACTTCCAACATTGATTGATTATAACGCTAAGTAGCTAATGCATTGCAAGTAAACCTAACTTCCACACCTTCAATGAATTGTAACTAAAAAAATAGTTTGTGCTAACTAAAAGTCCTCAAAAGAGTCCAGAAGTATTGTGGCTAATTGATTGATCATTGCAATCCCTATGAAATATTGAAAATATATTTCGATGGCGACCTTTAAAGTACTACTAATGTTTTAAATACTTTTTGCGAGGATCACTTGGCTTACAGTTTATTGTTTGTTTTTTTTTTCCTGAAAAGAAAATTGTGATATTTTTCAATTTCTAAATATATCTTGGTATGCAATGGTACTTTTTGGGTCGCCCCCCATATGCATTCGGAACAAGAATAAAAATTGTCAAATGTTCAAAACCCAAAAACGAACTTTTACCCAAATGTGCATATGTATCAAAAGTATGTATGTAAAAATGTGAAAAAAAAGATTAACAAAATATTCGATTTAAATATTGGTTTTATAATTGATCCAAACAAATCATAGGACATAAGTTTTCAGGCAAAACGTAGAGCTTCTCGACTATGCTCATATTGCATTCGGTGCTTATAAATAAAGAAAATACATACAAACATATACACAAACGTACAGACATACATACTTAATAGACTTGCACGTTGAAGCGTTTTGCAATACTTTTGAAAAAGAGAAAATTTGGATTAAAGAGGCGATTACGATTTCCACCCCGAAGGAAAGAACGCTGGAGCCATATACTACCATATGAAATAATTAAATTAATATTAACTTAATAACTACAAACAAAACAAAAAAACAGTTCTTGTATAAAGTGGCAACAAAATTAATTTCTTAGCTATAATTAAATATATATTGAGAATTACTTTTTAATATTAGCTTGAAGTTAATGGCAACCCCGAACGATGGAGAAATTAATTAAGTAAATTGAAGAAACCAAAACAAAATTAATATAAATAAATATACAAAACAATAAAATATATATGCATATACCTAATATGGATAGTACATAAATATGTAAATTATACAAATTAAAGCTCATAGCATGAGTGCATAATTCAAGAAAAAAAATATACATAATACTATGTAAATGTATCCTGCTATAAATAACAAAATTTAAATACAACCAACAGAAAAACCAAAAAAAATAAATATATAAGAAAACTTTACCAATAGAACTCTTATAAACAAAATAACAATTTCAAGTAAATAACAATAATTTCGAATGTTCTAGTGATTTATTTTCAATATTGCAATTATTTCCAATCTTATCAAAATCAAAACAAAATTTAATAAAAATATGAAAAATAACAAAACATAAATTAATAAAAACAACAAAAATATTTCATATTTGTTGACTCACTAACACACTTACACACACACACATTAGCAATTTTATAGCAAAAAAAAAAAAATACATTTCAATAACAAAATGCATATTTCATTACAAAAACACAATTTCAATTTCCTAAACAACATTTGATTTCAATAAATGTTTTAACAAACACAACAAAATCAATGCAGGCATTATTTTTTTAATCTACATCAAATACTATATGCAAAAAATTTATAAGAGACTAAAGAAAAAGAAATGGCAAATATTTATGCACGCCGAAGGTACCGAAATGTTTGAAAATTCTAATTAAAACTATTATTAAACCAAAATGGGTGAAATAAAAACAAAAACTACACAACACACACACAGACGTATAACACAACCAATACCAGAATATGAAAAGCTATTTGTGCAAATATCAATCCAAATTTATATAGAATATTTTTTACGTAAATATACTATATATTAAATTGTAAAAACCGATAACTTTGCCATAATTGTATGTAAATAGTTAATGATATTTCAATTTGTTTGAAAATGTTTGTTTATAAAAACTCCAAAATGTGGGGAAAAAAAACGTTGCAATCTGCCCTAGTTTTATATGGTTTCCGTTGTTTTGTTTGATACATTTTAAAAGTTATGGTTTTTAAAAAATGAAAAAATATACAAATATGTAGTTAAATGAACGCTAAATTGCAAAATAAAACCAATTAAAATAAATGAAATTTAAATATTATCAAACTAAGTTTTTATTTCAATGGAATATGATTATAAAAACTAGTCATACTATCTGATCAAAAATCAAGTTGTTATTTCCCTAAGTTTGCAAATAATATACAATATTGCAAACTTATTCAGCTCACTACACTTATCACTCGCAGTGACCTCTCTATAAATAAACAAATTTCAGAATCAGCCAATAATGCCGTAACTTCATCAATAATGGGTTAAGCTTGTTTTTGCACTAACGAACGCATTTGCAAATGTACAGTTGTATGTACACACCTACCTATGCGTGTGTAGGTGTGTCTGTCTGATTGTTGAGAGTTTGTTATTCGGTTACTTTGTGAGCGAGCAATGGAGAGGAGAAAGCGTATTCTGGTGCTCCATCACTCAGCCGCTCTTTGCTGATTGTCAAGTCTGATCAGAATTCGCTCACCAGCTTGTCCAGCCGGTTCGTTGGCCGCTGACTCTCGTTCTCGCAATCAGTTGAATTATTACATTGAGTGCGACAAGTACAATTTTTCTTTGTGTTCTTTAGTCTCAGCTTTTGAAACCCTTCAACAACAATTACCACTAATTGCCTGTAACTTTTTGATTAAATTTTGACGTTATTGTTGCCAATATGCCGCTGAATATTAAAAATGTTTTGGTCTGCGATGCAGTCGACAAGTCGTGCGTGGAGCTCCTGGAAGAGCATGGCATCAAAGTGAGTTCACATACACTGTAAAGAATTGCACATGCATATGTATGTATATATGAACATGTGTGTAATTACAATGTAAGATAAAAGTGAACACACGATCACATAATGTACTTTTATTTGCTTAGGTTACATACAAACTAAAGCTGCCGGTTGATGAGCTCTGTAAGGAAGTAAAGGTGAGTTACAAATCGGCTTATATAACGGCACTTACACGATTGAATATCAAATATCTTAGAAATATTTTGTATGTATGTAAGTAACTTGTCTGTGTGCGTGAGAGCAATAGGTGTACAAATATGCATTTTCTTTGCCAGTCCTCAACACGTATGTGTTTACAATAAAAAAAGAGTAAAATGTAAACATGTACATGCAAGCATTTGTCAGTGTATAGAAATATAATAAACCTGTTACCAAGGCTTTCGAATGCACATTTCTGCAAGTTATCAATCTTATAGCAGCATTAAGTACTTTGTTTATTAAACAGTTCTGTTTTGAAACAACTTTATAATTTTATTAATTGTATGATTTATAAACATATTGTTTTACAGATAAAGGAAAAAGTAAA
This sequence comes from Scaptomyza flava, assembly GCA_030179655.1. Lineage (NCBI taxonomy): Eukaryota > Metazoa > Arthropoda > Insecta > Diptera > Drosophilidae > Scaptomyza > Scaptomyza flava. Next base: position 21,533,267 of record JARNME010000029.1, on the reverse strand, counting down.
ATTTTTTTTATTCATATTTTTTTGTAAATTTAAATATATTCAGCAAATTCACAATATTTTTTTATGAATGTAAATAAATTCGTTAAGTCTAACACAAAAAGTTATTTATTCTATGAAATAATGAGTAAAGAATTTTTTTTTAAAGATATTCTTCATTCAGTTGGTATTTTCGAAAAATTGAAGGAACAATTAAGGAACTTAAACCATGTTATTTTTTATTGTATTTTCAAATATATTTGTTATTTTATATTAGTTAATGCGTAACGTGTTTGAGGTTCTTAATAATTTTGAACGCGCTTATTCCAGTCCTTTGGGGTCCACTTCAAGCATTTGCGATCAATGCGAACTTTACGTTTCTCCATTGCAAGCTTGTGCTTTTCAATGGCATCCTTATTGATGCATACAATATGTTTACCATTCATGTAGTTGATGATATCCAGCGATTTTAATGCACAGATAACATCCTCCTTTTTTATACCTGTATGCTCAACAATATCGTTAACAGCCATAGACTGCCTTTCATTAGTTTTTGACTTTTTCGAAGTGACAAATAGATCAAGTATAGCCTCCGACCAATACGCACGGTACGACAGCAAACCCAAGTCGGAGAGCGGTTTTTCCGGAGTGCCAACCTTGCCCTCGTACTTGGTCAGCTCGTAACTGAACTCGATGAGTAGCTTGCCATAGCCCTTGCGCTGATATGGTGGGAGCACCAAAAGGCAGGCCAAGTTAAAGTCAGCCTCACTGACCTTCTCCTTGGAAAAGTAGCCGACAATGTGAAAGCCACGTGCATCGAACTCGGTCAACACATAGAATAGAAATATATCTGTGTTTGAGTTGAGTGATTTGTGATCCAGAAACAGCTTGGCCAGCATGCATAGGTGTAGGGCGTACACCTTGTCGCGACGGCCATCAAACTCAAAAAATGATATTGTACCCTTGCGGTAGATCTCATTACCGGGTGGATGCTTCAAAGTGCATTTGTCCAAATGGCGTCCCAAACAAAACTGACTCTTGCAATACTTCAGACAGAACTCGCACAAATATATGCAATCCAAATTGCACAGCTCTTTCGGATATGGTGAAAAGTACCAGGCCTTAATGCGATAGCGACCCAATTCAATCATATTCACGTTCTTCATTCGTGTTTCTTTGTGCTCTTCATTGCGCTTGTTGTCCGAACTATGGATTAATTCCACTTTGCGTATATCGAGATCAGACTCGGCGACCCATTCATCTAGTCGCTTGTTAAAGTTCACGTAGTGCACATAGAACTGACGCTTCTTGTCTTCCAACTCCCGAATGTCAACAATATTTGCAAGTTGAAAATCATTTGTTCCCTTCATGCGTGCCGGCAAACGACAACCAACGACAACATCGGAATATGATTTGCATTTGTATTTTTCAGCCATATTTTCACTTGCGAACGATGAGAGATATTTTACTTTTAACTGCTTACGCTTTGATCGCGTGGTAACGAGGCGGCGAATTATAAAAGGGCGGCATAAGCATGTAAACTGTGACTGCCATTCACAGTCACGGCATTAATTATGCCAGGATGACTTTTGGCAACAGCGCATTTACAAAAAACGTTGCGTTTGTACGTTTTTCGATAAATGGTTATCGAAAACTGTGCTTGGGCTTAAAATTAACTCTGATTATTTACAAAAAAATATATATTTATTATTTATCCAATACAAAGCTGAATAGAATATGTTTTTAATACCTTTCGATTATTTGTGTTTTGGGAATTTTACTTAATAACTCTAAAAATTCATATATTAATAATAATTGCTTGCTTTAAGGAAGAGAGAGAGAGAGAGAGAGAGTTTATGTTTATTTTATATAAACTATTATATTATGCTTTAAAGCCAGTCCTATAGGGGTTTTTATAAAAATAAGAATTAATCTCACGTTATGTAATAAAACTATCGATAACACAAAGCAGTTAACACATAGTATTATTGAATATGGGAATACAATTAGTAAAAAAAAAAACAAAAGAAATGCTGATTTTCTAGAATTTATTAGTTTAATAAGTGGACGAAATTGATAAACGCAATTGATAGATAAAGGTTATTGCATCCAGTTATCGATAAAAATGAAAGACGGGTATTACTTGAAAATAATAATAATGTAGCTTGCCGTCTCGGAATGTTTATTGTATGTTTTTTGATAATAAATAAATAAATTAAGATTTCGTCAAGATAAAGTTATCGATATCAATTTTTAGATCAGTTGGCAGTTACAGAAGACTGCGATTACCCAACAGCAAAGAGAATCGACTTGTTATGAAAAACGAAAGGAAACAATAACAAATGCATATTTGTTTACATTTTAGCTTCTTTTAAGTCAAAAGTCTCATATTTCAATTATCCAATTTATGTTTTAACTTGGTTTTCCTGGTTATATAAAGTGACTTCCTATTAAGTAAGCGAATAAGTGAAAGAAACATAATGCATAAATCGATTCAATCTTAATCTTAACTTAAGCATATATATGTATATCTTTAAGGACATATATGCACTTTCACACATTGCTTAACACAACTGCTTGTTTTAGAACTATGATGCTGCCATTGTGCGTTCGGATACAAAAATAACAGCAAAGGTTCTTGCCGCCGGAGCTGGCAGCTTGAAGGTTGTGGGTCGAGCGGGTGCCGGTGTGGACAATATCGATGTGGCTGCAGCGACGGCAAACAATGTCGTTGTCCTTAAGTAAGTACAAATGCTTCCTGATACAGCAAATGCTTCCAAGTTGCAACAAATTTGCACGCATACAATGTTGCTCGCCAACGCGAACCGAATAGCTGGACGGAATTGCCTGTCAACAACAAAGGAAATGAGAGGGACGCGGGGCTGTGTATTTAGTTGCTTGCCATGCATAATTAGACAGAGTAGAATGAGAGAAGAGTTAGGAAACTCTCTCTACAACATTTGCATAGCGCTGTCTAGTCACAACAAGTGCACCCCAACCAACCCTCCAGCATTTGGGATGCTTGGCGATAAATAAAAGAAATCTCTGCTTTGGCTTTCAGCACACCAGGCGGCAATTCTATTTCGGCTTGTGAATTGACGTGCATACTAATTGGCGCTCTTGCGCGTCCCGTTGTGCCAGCCGGACAAAGCATGAAGGAGGGTCGCTGGGACAGAAAGCTCTATAGTGGTTCGGAACTCTATGGCAAAACGTTGGCAGTGCTCGGTTTGGGACGCATTGGACGTGAAGTAGCCATACGCATGAAGACCTGGGGCATGAGGGTAAGTCAGAGAGGATCATTTCAATACACACAATCTTATCGTTTGGTAATTAATCAATCATGCGTTAGGTTATTGGCTACGATCCCATTACAACGGAGGCGGAGGCCAAGGCAGCTGGCATTGAGAAGTTAACTTTGGAACAGATTTGGCCATTGGCAGATTATATAACTGTGCACACACCATTGATACCAGCTACAAGAAGTTTGTACCCTAACTTAAATGTTTTGTAAACCCAAAATATAAAGTTTTCTTTTCACTTTTGAAGATCTCATCTCAGCCGAATCGCTGGCCAAGTGCAAACAAGGCGTTAAAGTAATCAATGTGGCACGTGGTGGCATCATTGATGAGCAGGCTGTTTTGGATGCACTTAAGAGTGGCAAATGCGCCGGCGCAGCCTTCGATGTCTATGCCGAAGAGCCACCCAAATCGGAGGTGACCAAAGCACTCATCAATCACCCGAAAGTTGTGGCCACGCCACATTTGGGTGCAAGCACCTCAGAGGCACAGGTTCGTGTTGCCGTTGAGGTTGCTGAGCAATTTATTGCTCTCAATGGCACCTCATCAAAATATACCAGCTACATTGGCGTTATCAACAAGGAAGCACTTGCTCATTATCAGTAAACGCACAATTATCTCTTTGTTGGAACTGAGTTGAATTTGCTTTTGTATTGTTGCTTTTGCTCAGTTCAACCGCATTTAATAATATTATTAAATATGTAACCATTAAAATCCAGTGCTTGTTATTGAATTGAATGATTGATAAGATAAATAAAGCATGCAACCGTTGAATTTTCGCCTGCCAACAAATTAAATCAAGCTTAAATGTCATTTCGATAAGATATTTATGCATGGTTTCCTTTGGCAACAAATTAAAATATTATTTAATAGCTTTGTATCGATTACACAGAATCCAATTAGACTACAACGCATAGATATATTTACAGAATATTATTAAATTATTTGTTTGACATTTAAACGCTTTGCCGAATATAATTAACTTCACAAGAATGTTATTTGAATCGAGCTACTCGCTTGTCTCAATTGATTGCGCAAGATTTTTTGTACCCGGCCTAAATAACAACGCAATTTATTTTTGTGTTCAAACTTACGTGCAACACTTATTGTACGCATTATGCAAAGTATTTCAACAACGCAACAACCATTTAATAGATTTGCAATGTGGTCTGAGGTGCAGAGTGGTGGTAGTACTAAAAACTGGTTAAGTACATTCGTGGGCGATACAATTTGAAAAGCATTCGTGCATTCTAATCCACACAAACTGACCTTGCACTAGAACAATTCGCAGAGTAAACAGATGCATTTGGTAAGAGTTTAAAACTAATTGATATAAAAATTTAAATAGACTTTTGTTTATTTAGGTAATTCTATTTGTATTGGAGGCGCGATATGTGCATAAAAAAATAATTAAGCATCGGGTCACTCTTAATTAAAAACATATCACACAGAACGACAAATGCTTTAAATTACCAACCAAATAAGTGGATCGGGATAAGCGACAAACAGCGACAAACCCCCACGTTTAGCCACAGCAGCGGCAGCAACAGCACCACCTGTCACTCATATGCCACTTAATTTTGGCGCGCAGAAACCCATCCTAAGCCACAACCCCCTCTTTGTGATGCCGGAACCCAAACGAAGTGTCGTCTTTACCACCCCCAATCACCACCAACACACAACACACGAAGCCTTTGCCTCTGCACAGCATAAAAAGGACCCAGCAGCCAGCCGAGGAGCAGCAGTCTGAATGGGAAACACGCTCGAACAACAACGTCGCAACGGAGCAACAAGTGAATAACGGCTCTTTATTGTTGTGCATGTGTTTCTGACGGTCTTTTTTTTTTTTGTTCTCTGTAACCACATTTGCGTCTGAAAATGTTCAGCTTTTATTGCAGTTGTTCACTTGTTGGCCGCGTCCTATTTTAGAGTCATAGTCGGTGTCGGTGTCGGTGTCAGTGTCGCGATTACGAAACTTAATCTTGCTGCTTTGCGTTGTTTATGTTTTCGCGTAAATGTGTCCGGCTAAAATGGCAGATTGCCGCATTTTTTGCAATCTTCAGCGCATCCTGCTTGTGGCAATGGCAGTACTTTCATGGCAGCGAAACTGCATACAAGTATCTGCCTCGAAGGATACCATAAATATTGGATTCCTTGCTGAATATTCTCAGATGCGGGTAAGTTGTTCAGCAGCAGCTTGAAAAAATGTAATTCAATTTAAATACCATTTCCTGTTAAGATAAATTTTGATTTTTAGTTTAATTTGTTTTATCTTCAGATTTTATAAAAAATAAATAAATTTTAGATTATTGTGTAAAATTTCATGTAAAAAAGCTTCCAAACATATATATATACATATGTAACTAAAGTAATTAATAACCGCCCTTTTTAAGATAGTGGTCATTTCTTGTTGAATATATAAGTTTTCTTTGCGCAGTATTTTTAATTTTGGCCTTTGCATTTTACAGCATGATATTATAAATGCCAGTTGATTTTCTATTCGAAAAATTTGGTTATAGGAATAAGCTTGGCTTTAAGTTGCACTACCTGTGTGTAAATTTAAATCGTATGCCTGAAAGTATGCTGTACTTATAAATGTACAATTGCATTTAATTAACTTACAATAAGTATGCTACACATTAGATTTACATTCTGTTGATGATTTTATTTATCACTTTTTTTGCATATTGTGGATATAAAAAGTGCGTAGGACAAATTCTGTATATTTTTCTAGGCTCGTCCAATCAAATTCAATGAACGGACAATCAATGACACTTAGACATTTACCTTGCACTTGTTGAAAACAAAAAAAGGGACAAAATAAAAATGGGTAAATTTAGGTTAGACTAAAATTTAAATTGGCTAACAAACATCTCTTTGGAGCTCAATTGGCATGACGACTTTGCCAAAAAGACACTCTCTTTCACATGCAGTGCTTATCAAAACCAGCTTTTCTTCTATTTGAGGCATAAAACAAAAGCTCTGCTGTAGTGATTATTATATGCAATGCAGTCTTGCATGGAATTTGTGTGGTTGTTAAAGGGAATCCCTGATGAATGTAACATGGAAATTGTTTTAATTAACGCTATGTTGTTAACTTTGAAGGGAGCTTTAAATTTAAACAAGAAAAAAGTTCTATGTTTAGATACCCTTTAACATCGGAATCTAATTGCTCGCTTTGCATTTGAACTTAGAAATTGTTTGTATGGGAGGTTTTCCCAATTGTTGACTTTATATTTAATTTCTGTTAATACAATAAAAAAAAAAAAAATTGCGTTTAGAATTTTAATTTAATTTACACTACTCTTTTTCAGGGTATTAAAAGAGCTGGTTTAGGCTTCAAGTTCAAGGCTCATCATTATTTTCTTTCTGAATAAATGAGCTAACACAACGAGTATGTTAAAGGCAAAGATAAAACAAGACAACAAAAATGTTGCAAGGACTAAATTTGCAAGAAGTATCAAATAAAACCAAAAGCCTTGTATGCAAATATATTTCAATTTTTTTTTTTAAATGCTGTTATTAATTGCTTTTAATACACTTCTAATAAGTTTTAACTGCAAACAATCGAATACTTCAATTAAAGTAGCATTTTATTCGGCCTTCAGAATTTAAGAAAAAAAATTAACACCATCAAACAAAATAGAAAATATGTTAAGCAGTTTTAAGTATATATATTTTAGAACATTTTTAAGCCGCTTTCGCTTGATTTGTTTCCTGCTGGAAATCACTATGATTTTGGGCATTATTCAGCCAATAAATGGTCGGAAATATTATGACATTTATTCCCAGCTGGCTTATAGTCTACTATATACAGGAATCGCTTTAAGCTCTTTTAGTTATGGCTATGGAATAATACATCTGCGTGCAGCAGGTTTTAAAAGTGATTTTCTGTGTCGTTTGTGTGGAGCAAGTCTGAAAGTTTGGAGAAGATTCAAATATCTAATGCTACTTCCTTGGTTTCTCAAAGTGTATGACGAACTTAATGAGCAGGCGTTGTATTTATGGAAATATTTCACCAATTCAGAACTCAAATCTTATATCTATTTGTCGTGTTTATCAACAATTTTCCTCGGCCAACTGATATGCTTTATAGCCTCATGCATTGTTGCCTTCACTTATCACAAACAATTGAGAAATGCTCTTCAAATAAATCAAGAAAGTGTTAATCGTGAGCTTCTGAATTATGTTCAAGCACTTAATCAATCAATGGGTTTCGAAATGATTCAAATTCCACGAACATAAATTTTAAATGATTTAGAAACTTATGTACTTAATTCAACCAATTTTACCCAAATAAATGCTTAACATTACTGTTTTTCTTATAATTCGATTGTGTTTGTAATTTGCAGGTAACTCTTGGTGGGCTTCCGCTCGCCGTCGAGGATGTCAATAAAAACGTAAAGTTATTGCCAGGAAAAAAACTTACTTTTACGCCATTTGATATAGGTCACCAAACGGGCGCATATCGTGTGAAACCATTAAGGTATAACTTAATTATATTCAAGAAATTTATCTAACTGGAGTTATTGACGCGCCTTTTTTTTTTTTTTGACTAGATTCATGACCGAAATGCGGGAGAAAAAGGTTAAGGCATTTATAGGACCCGACGAAAGTTGCACAACGGAGGCATTACTAGCTTCTGCCTGGAATACACCAATGCTCTCGTTCGTAAGTAAATGGAACAATAAAAGCAAATTTGAGCTCTTTAACAATAGTTAAATTGTATTTCAGAAATGCTCCGACTCAATTGTATCAAAGAAGAGCACATTTCATACCTTTGCACGAACTCTCGCTCCAGCTTCAAAGGTAAATAAATATTCTGATTGGCATGAAATCATAATTAGTTTGTCAAACTGATTGATTAGGTATCGAAAAGTGTGATAAGCTTGTTAAGTGCATACGATTGGAAGAAATTTGCCATCGTTGTTAGCTCAAAGCCAATTTGGGGCTCAGATGTCGCCAGCGCTATACAGGTAATAAATCTAAATAACAAACTTGAACAATTAGTTTAATTGGAAAAACAAAAAATAGGAACTTGCTGAATCGAGAAACTTTACCATAACGCATTTTAAATACATATCCGACTATATACCCATTAAGAAAACATTGTCACAAATTGAGAATATAATCGAAGAAACATATGCAACAACACGAAGTAAGTTTTAAATTGAGATTTTAAGAATTTCCATCGTTTAACGTTTCTTTTGTATACAAGTTTACGTATTCATTGGAGAACATATCGCCATGGTGGACTTTGTGCGTTGCTTACAAAATCGTAAGCTTCTTGAAAGTGGAGATTATATTATCATATCTGTGGATGACGAGATCTACAATGCGAATCGTCGCGTTAATATTATGGAACGTAGTAAGTTAATGAGTTTTAACAAAAGTTTTGAAAATTTAATGCATGCACAATCTTATTGCAGATTACTTAGATCCTTATATTAGAAAAGAAAAGAGCAAATCACTGGATAAAATCTCATTTCGTTCAGTTATAAAAATAAGCATGACATATCCTCAAAATCCTCATATTCGGTAAATTTGATCTAACTCCTACTGTAAATCATTTTCAATTTGTATACTCGATACCGAAAATAAAGATGCAAGCTTAGCTTTCAGCTCCATATTAACACGCCTGTATTTGTTTGTGTGTTTGATTTTTTATGCTTGAACGTGGTAAAATGGGACAAGCCAGTAGAAATTCTTGCTAAGTACCAGGCAAACAGAAGTCAGCAGCAGGTGGTACGCCATTTTGTACTCTAGTATTTCTACATTCTACATTCTATGCACTCTTTGCATAGATGCGTTGTCCTTGTCAAGCGCATGTATTTTTCAAGCGCATCGCCTGTACGGACTTTTTCCCAAACTTTGCCCCAAGCCTCTTTTCAGTTTTCGAGCTAGAGTCTCCCAATTTGTTGCAAATTTAACCAGTGACATTCCAGAAAGATCTTCAATCAGCGGCCACCCCTACCGCATCCGTACTCCTTTGCAAACAGGCCTGTGGTTAACCCTTTTTAAACGGGTATCGAGTATACCGCAGTCGGTTGCGTCCGACTGCAATGTTTCCACTTGTTAAACATTATTTAGATAAATTATAAATCTTGCTATTCGATTTTGTTTAATTTATTTCGAGATTTTAATACATTTTCTTAAAAGATTATTCGTTTTTGACGTACATACATATATGTCTTTCTAGGGACATTTGTACCAAAATTAAGGAATACGCTCGTAAAGCACCATTTCTGGTGCCTTATCATCAACGAGTTTTCGAAAACATTTCGGTACGTGAAAATCTATTCAAATTCATTGTTATTTGTATTTATTTATTAGTTTCTCTCTTGAAGGTGCCCATATATGGTTTACATTTGTATGATAGTGTTATGATATATGCACGTGCTGTAACGGAAATTCTTCAACTTGGCGGCGATATTAACGATGGAAGTCTTGTCATGAGCCACATATTCAATAGATCATATCATTCAATACAAGGATTTGATGTAGGTGAAATTTTATCCTGAAACTTTATTGGAATCTTCGAAGATGTATTTAACAAATCTTTTGCCCAGGTATTCATTGACTCAAATGGTGATGCGGAGGGCAACTACACAGTTATAACATTACAAAGTGATGCTAGCGCAGGATCTGGCAATTCATTGGCAAAGATGTTCATGCAACCAGTGGGATTTTTTGTATACAACAAAGATTCCGTAATTCCAGTAAGCGAAACCCTTGACTTAACATTCTTTCAGTTATAAAGTTTCGCTCTATGAATAACCAAAGGAATTTCGTTATATCAAAAATGGAAGACCCATACAATGGCTTAATGGACGTCCCCCATTGGCTGAACCAATGTGTGGTTTCCGTGGCGAATTGTGTCCACGCAAGAAACTGGATTGGCGATATGTAGTAACAGGTCCATTATTTGCATTCGTTCTGGTCGTCGCCATAGCATTATTGCTCAAGTAAGCTCAATCTATCTATAAAACTTTGGGGTATTAATAAAGTTCTCTTCAGGCACTATCGCTATGAGCAGACATTGTCTGGCTTGTTGTGGAAGGTGGATATGAAGGAAGTAACTGTCATTAATTTGGGCGAATATAATAATCCAAGCCATAAGAATTTTGTAAGTAGCAAATTCGCCTCTTGAGTCTGAAACCAAATCACTTTTTTATTCCAGCTACAAATATGCCGTCAAAGTATTCTGGTTGTTGGAGAGCCAAATAAAAGGTCATTTACGAACATTGGTAAGTCTGGTGAACAAAAAGGATTTAATTTATTTATAAATATGTATTTCAGCTCTTTTTCGTGGCAATATTGTGGCTACAAAAAAGATTCACAAAAAGAATGTGGATATAACTCGTTCGATTCGTAAAGAACTGAAGCTGATGCGAGAGGTGAGCAATTATAACCGGTTCGAGTCAGGAATTTCAGTTTCCTAGTTTCCACTAGTTTGCACCCTTGTTATTATGAAATGATATTAATATTTTCTTAGGTTCGCCATGAGAATATTATTAATTTTATTGGTGCTTCGATTGACCATGGCTCAGTGATAATATTTACAACATATTGTGCTCGAGGCAGTCTAGAGGATGTGCTCGCCAATGAGGATTTGCATTTGGATCACATGTTCATCTCATCACTGGTTTCGGATATATTAAAGGGACTGATTTACTTGCACGACTCGGAAATAATATCGCATGGTAATTTACGATCCAGTAATTGTCTCATCGATTCAAGATGGGTTTGCCAAATCTCTGACTTTGGACTACATGAACTTAAAGCGGGCCAGGATCATCCAAATAAGTATTTATGCTTATACTATATTGTAGCAACTATTCTAATTAAAGATGTTTCCAATTTGCATTTGACTTTCGTTTAAAGAGCGGAACTGGAAGTGAAACGTGCTCTCTCAATGGCGCCAGAGCTTTTACGTGACCCTTATCGTCCCGCACGCGGCTCCCAAAAGGGTGATATTTATTCATTTGGTCTTTTGCTATACGAAGTGATTGGCCGCAAAGGACCATGGGGCGAGACAACCTATACAAATGAAGGTATTTTTAAAATTTCTAATTTCTTTACATATTGTTTATTTTATTTTTTCAATTAGAGATAATAAAATTCGTTCGAGACCCGGATCTGCTGCAACACGGGGTATTTCGTCCTGCACTTACCTATCTAGATATACCGAATTATATAAGAAACTGTTTGCGACTTTGTTGGGACGAAGATCCTGAAGTGCGACCAGACATAAGATTAGTGCGAATGCATCTAAAGGAACTTCAAGCGGGATTGTATGTTGAATTTTATAATAAAAACAATTTTAATCTCTTACCTTTTGCAGAAAACCAAACATATTTGACAATATGCTGGCTATAATGGAGAAGTATGCCTATAATCTTGAAGGTTTGGTTCAGGAACGAACCAATTTACTATACGAGGAGAAAAAGAAAACTGATGTGCTTCTTTATCAAATGCTACCAAAGTAAAAAACATATTTATCAGATACAAAAAATATAAGTGTAAAGATTGTAAATCAATTTATTGCAGAACTGTTGCGGAATTACTCAAAAGTGGCGATCCAGTTAAGGCCGAATGTTTCGATTGTGTTACCATATTATTTAGTGACATTGTTGGCTTTACGGAACTCTGCGCTACCAGCACACCATTTGAGGTTGTTGAAATGCTTAACGATTTGTATACTTGCTGCGATTCAATTATATCCAATTATGATGTTTATAAGGTAATTTCAATATTGACATTTTTTTTTTTTAATAAAAGTAAGTGTACAAACTTCAGGTGGAGACCATTGGCGATGCATATATGGTTGTATCCGGATTGCCTTTGAAAAATGGAAATCGTCATGCCGGAGAGATAGCATCTTTAGCTTTGCATCTACTTGAAACGGTTGGAAATCTCAAAATTTGCCACAAACCAACGGAAACCGTTCAATTACGCATCGGTATTCATTCGGGTCCCTGTGCAGCTGGGGTCGTTGGCCAGAAGGTAAGGTTCTCAATACATTCTTTGGTGGTCTTGGAACGTAAAAACTTTAACAGAAGCATTCTTCCACTTTCTTGTATTAATATTCTTATATTATTTAAAATTGTTCTAGATGCCACGATATTGCCTATTTGGCGATACTGTCAATACGGCCTCACGTATGGAAAGCACTGGCGAAGCAATGAAAATTCACATATCCGATGTAACCTATAAGCTGCTGCAGGATGTTGGCGGTTATGTATGTGTCGAACGTGGTCTGACCAGCATTAAGGTATAACAAATATATACATATATCAGCATAGAAACAAAAACACTAATGCAAGGTATTATTTCTTAGGGCAAAGGCGATATGCGGACGTATTGGTTGACAAAGCGCTGGCAGCCGGAAATGCGAACGCTGATGATCAATGATTGGGCACCGGATCTTATAAGCACTGTAGATGCCTCGAATGGTTGCTGTTCGAAGGCAAGGGCTAAGGACTTGCCACTGCTTAAGTTTCAGCGAACAGGCTCGTGCAATTGTGCCACAAAATCTCTATACAGTCCTAGCTCCGATGATAATGTCACAACTACTACTTCAGCATCCGTCCATGCCAAGGCTAATGAAACAGTGCAGATTAATTGTAATCAATTGTGCGTTTGTCGATTAAATGGCAGTCAGGTGTCAAGCAATCGAAGTCCACGCTCGGCGCCCACAATTACATTTCGACTTTAAAGTTTTATGAACGGAGCAAGAGTATCATTAGGTCGTAAGCTATAAATGTTTACGACATTTTTATTGCAAAAATATTAAATGATATAAATGTGAACTTTAACCCGTAACCCTTCTGGACTTTCCAACTGTTCAATTATCAATTTTAAAGTTATTCTTAAGCTTCTGCCAGCATTCATAGTACTGTGCATCCAGTTTCTGGCACGTTTCCATGCCCCATTTGGTAACAGCCAAACTCAGCGATGACTCAAACATAAATGCCTTTGAAATAGAAGTGAAAATGGATATTGTAAATGTGTTAAACAGTTTGTGTATCAACAACACACCTGAGTTCCATCTGCTACGCGTTCTGGCTTGAGTTCAGCTGTCGAAGCACCATTAAAACATTTTGCATCTGGTCCATGTGGCGTCATCATTGAATGCAGAGTGGCACCGCCAGCAGCAAATCCTTCCTCCTTCGCCTCATAGCGTCCCAGAATGAGACCCATAAATTCGCTCATGCAGTTTCCTAAAAGTCAAATAAATTTTGTGGCTTAAATAGTATATACGTCACGTGAGTACTCACTGTGATAGTAAGGCGGACGGAATGTGTGCTCCTGCACAGACCAACGCGGTGGAAATATCACAAAATCGGCAATAGCTGTACCCGGTCTCAAGCTCGGACATGTTAACACCGTAAAGATGCTCGGATCACAGTGATCAAAACTAACCGAATTGATGACCATAAACTTGGATAAATCGTATTTGTAGGGCACATAATTGCCATGCCAGGCAACTACATCGAAAACGCTGTGATTTTGCTTAGCCACAAATAAGCTGCCTTGATATTTGGATATAACTTTAAAATCTACGTTAAAAAAGAATTGGTTATTTTAGTTGATAAGTTAATCAGGAGATCTAGTTAAGAGTTCACCTTTAACATCCTGATTATCAAACCAAGCCACTGGTGTCTCAAAATCCCTGGGATTGGCCAAACCATTGGCGCCAATTGGACCCAAATCGGGTAAACAGAAATGTCCATCATAAACTTCAAGTATATAGCCTCTGTATGTTTAAATTGGAAAATAGATAAATTTTTATAAATTATAATTTTTATTTTTAGTTATTTGTTGAATATTATGATAACCATTATTTATGAGTTTATCCTTATAGTTCTTGGCTAATATATCATGTTACAGTCGAACTTCTATATAACGAACTTCCGTATAACGAGATTTTCTATCAGAACCCAGAGCCCTGGAATTTGGTTCAGTCAAAAGCCCATCCTATGTAACGAATGTTCTCTATAAGGAAGTTTTTTCTTGTCCCCTTAGGATTCGTGATATGGAAGTTCGACTGTGTATATATTAAAACTTACCTGCATGGCGACTTAACCTTTACAGCAAAACGTATGCCTTGAGGAATAACACAGATCTCATTGGGTGCCACTGACATGCGTCCCAATTCAGTTGTTATATCCAAAATGCCTTCCTGTGGCACTGAAAGTAACATTTCAAATAACTTTAAAATGGAAAATCATTTAAACATTGTAGTTACGCACCAATTAGGAAATCTCCATCGCTATTGTAGAATGCAGAGTCATCCATCGAAACGTTGCATAAATATATATGTACAGCTAAACCGTGCCGAGCTCTTGTATCGCCAGCGCCACAAACCGTGTGAATTCCATCTACAAATGTTTCAGTTTTGCCACTCGCTGCAGGCATATCAAATGGTTTCCAACGCATCTGTTAATACAATATATAAAGTCAAAGTGAATACAAAACATACTGAAATTAGTTACCAACCTGATTTGGATTTGGTGGCTGCTCATCCCAGTTATGTGTTAAATACTTGGCACCATTATAAGCTTGAAATGGCATGTGAGCCGCACTGGGCAGTTTTCTATACAGCCAGGTGCGTACATTTTCGGTACGTGGCGCTGTAAATGCGGAACCGGAAACCTGTTCTGCGTAAAGACCATAGGGGCACTGTTGTGGCGAATTCTGTGCCACTGGCAATGAGTTGGGGCAACGTTCATCCTCTGATGAAAAATGCGAACCAAATCCCGATAAATACTAGAAATTGTAAGTTAATCATTATTTTACATTATTACACAGTTCAAAATACAATTTTAGATGCTAGAAATTATGAAAATATTTGTTCGCACAATTTTCCCTTCATTCACATTTTTTAAGAAGCATTTTTACCTTGTATTCCGACATGTTTCGATTTTAACGCAGAGGGATTGAATAAAAGACTAAAGTCGCCTCAGCTTAGATCGCTGCTATTTATATGATAAGTCACTTGATTTATATACCCTATGGCATACAAAAAATACGGGTATATAAGAACATGAAAAGCAATAAGATTTAAAATTTGCTTGAGCTTAAAACTTATCAGTTTTTTATACTAGCGTAAATCTTATCTTTAAGAAGAGTGTGATAGAGTCGGGTGTACAGCATTTATGCGATCTTGTTCTTAGAATATTTCATACGTATGGTTGTGGAGAAACAAGTCACTATAACGATAAACCGATCCCCCCCCCATTCACTCCAAGAGCTAAACATCACGTATACACCTGCTCCTCGCTGTTAACGTTTGCATCTTTATCATTGCCACACTTCACGAATTGTTATTGTGTTTTTGTAAGCACACACAAACAAGATAACCCTAACAACATAGTTTGCATAGCAGTTCATCTGGTTCTCGAAATGGATCATAACAAAAAACATACTGTATAGTATAAACCGGTATTTTTGATTTGTTTTGTTTTGTTTTGCCGGTGGCAACAGTTGAAGGGATTCAAAGGAATACAATATCGTATTTACTATTTAATTATTGTAAACTAAAAACCTAGTTTATAATATATTTTATTGCGGCAAAGTCAATTCGAAATTATTAATTGTATTACAGTTATATGTATATGAATGTACTGTATGTATGTCGGTTCTGTTCTATACTGTATGCATGTATGTGTTTTAAAAATACTTAAAGCACCTTTGTGCAGTAATTAAACCTAAAATAGTATAAATTATATATTTAAGGACATCAAGCGCTTAAGATTCTTACAAACCTTTTCAATTTGCACCCAAACAAACAATAATTGAGTCTGCATGCATGTGAATTATATATATTTATATATATATATACTAATATTTATCTACATTCTGGTTATACTAATTGTTTTGTTTAATCAAAAAGTTTGTGTTTACAACGATCAGCAATGCAGTATGGATGTCATTAAGTGTTTGTTATAAGTATAAAATATTACATTTCTATTAATTGCCATAAATTCGCCTTTAAACAATTACGAAATTTCAACGTTTGCAAATACTGAATACGCTTCCGTCATCTAACGCTATTTCATTGTACAAATACATTCTCCTGCAGCATTTTATTTGAGATTTTTTTTTTTGGGAGAGAGATTCCACACAAAACGCAAATAGTAGGATTTGACGTAGATTTTTATGTGAAAATACTGCATTCACTGGGACATAGTAGTGCTTAAGCTTCAAGGCTTAAGCTAAAACATAAACCACCGATATAGCCGATTCCTAATCGTGTGATAAATTTAAAACATCATCGCTAATATTATTTTTCGGTATCTTTGCCGGTGGCGGTGCAGCCAAATCGGCAACGGATGCAAACTCCATACGCTTTTTGGGCATTGCATTGCCGAGCAGTGCACCCGGTGGCGCCAATTCGCTATACAAGCGACTCAAGTCCGGTGATGGTCTACGATGCGAGGATCCACTGCTTCCATCCGATGGTGACGGCGATGGTGTATTTGAGGGCACACTTGATATGGCCAAATCGACAGCACTAAAATTGTACTTGCTGCCTAAATTGGAATTTCCACCGCCGGTGCCACCACCTCCGCTGCCGCTGCTACTGCCACTGATGGACTTTGTGGGCGTAAGACGTTCCAGTGCCGGTGACGCAGACGATTCGCGAGTGCGTGCCGACGAGGGTGTTGTCGATTTGGGCGGCTTCATCATCATGGCCGAGAGTGATTCCTGTTGGATTTTGAAGAGTGCCGATGGCGACATAAACATATTATTTGCAGCTAACGTTGTCTTTGACAATGGATCGGGTATGCCATATTTGCCATGCTGTTGCTGAAAGAAAGATGCATAATCTTGCATTTTCTCCTGCGCCAGCGCATTATAATACGCTGCCGAATTGCTTAAAGTCGAAGGCGATGCCATGCCCGTGGCGATTGTCGATGCTGCTGAGCTGCTGCCCGATTTGCTATTACTATTGGCATTAGCAGTGGCTGCTGCCACGGCAGCAGCTCCTGATGGCGTTGCAAACAGTGCATCTAGATCAGCAGCTGCCTTATTCTGACGATATAGCAGCGCCTTAATCTCCGAATCTTGCTTCTCCAATTGCAACAGCTGGTTCAACATATCCGACTGCATGTCCTTTTGCTTCTGCTTCAGACTGACTGCGCCGGCCCCACCAAGGGCAGCAGCCGACATGCCACCAGCGCCTGCAGCCAACAATGCAGAAAGCTCATTGTGTGCACCACTCATGTGCTTATTACCCGTCGATGCCATGGCTGCGGCAAACTGATTATTCGGATCGAACAGCTTTGTATAGGTTTGCAGCAATGCTGTGTAATCTGCTTGAGCGGCAGCTGTTTGCTGTTGTTGTTGTTGCTGCTGCTGTTGTTGCTGTTGAAGCTGCTGCTGTTGTTGCTGCTGATGTTTCTTTGAGGAGGAGGAGCTGCTGCTGCTGCTCGTGGCAACGGATGGCTGCGGTATTGAGGCAGCTGCAACTGCAGCCATTTGTTGCTGTAGGAACGCGTTAAGGTCATTGCTTTGTTTGCTTTGCTGTTGCATATAGGAATCATAGCCCAGCAATTTGGATGCTTGTATTAAATTGTTATAGTCGGCACTTAATGCGGCGGCAGCAGCTGCTGCTTGTGATGCTTGCGAAGATGATGTGGCTGACGAAGTGGATTTTGATAATTTGCTGCTTGTTGGATTCACAGCAGTTGGTTGAGCACCAGTTAAATAACTCAAATCGGAGCCAAAGCCCAGGGTGCCCAGTGTTGTGGCCCCCAAAGCTTCCGCCTGCTGCAGCAACAGCGCTGCATACTCTGGTGAACGTATGAGTTCACTCATCTTTAATGGATCATTCTTTAGTTCGTCCAACTCCTTCATTAGCTTCGTTTTGTATGAGTTTGAAGATGAGCTCGAATTGGATGATGACGACGAGGACGCTGATGATTTGGAGCGTTCCATTTTTGATTTGCTGCTGCTATTATTGTTGCTATTATTATTATTGCTGCTGTTGTTGTTGCTCATTGTTGGCAGTGGCATGTTGAAACTATTGGAATAGGCTGCTACAGCCGCCGCCACATTGGGATCATTAAGGTTGCCCAAAGTCGAGGCATTGCTGCTCTGTTTGGAGCCACCAACTTTGGCTGCCGCAGCGGCTAATTGATTTAGCGATGAGCTGCCATAATCTTTGCGCTGCTGCTGAAAAAGTGCCGACAAATCGGCCTGCAGAAAGTTGGGCGGCAACTGTCCAGCCAGCTGAGCCAAACTGGCTGCCATCAGATCATTGGCAGTGGGCAAACAGGCAGCGGATGGTGGCACCAGCGGTGTGGCTAATGTCTCATATTTATTAGGCGTTATGCTTGGGCTATTGCGTGCAATATCGCTCACACTGAACTTGCCCGGACTCGGCGCCGGCGAGTTGCGTGTGCGGGATGTGTGCGAAGAGGCATCCGATTTGGCTGGCGATGGCGATGCACGCACCGGCAGCTCAAACTTGGCAGGACTGGCGGCATTTGATTGCAACTGCAAATTTGTAGGACTGTCACGCGGCGATACAGATTGGGAAATAGTTGATGATGCTACTGCTGCTACTGTTCCAGGTAAAACTCCGCTATTAAGTGAGGGCAGCGCTTGTGGTGGTAGCAGTTGACTGGCAGCAACTACATTTAGCGGCATTGCTGTTGGCACCACAGCATTTGTGGTCACGGAAGGCGTTGTGTTATTCGTGGGATTTGGTGTGGCCAGCGGTGATAGCATTCGTACTGGATTCATATTAAGACCCGAGGGCATGCAGAGCTGCTCTTGTAGCGACATTACTTTTAACTCACTGGCCCTTTGTTCGGCTTGCAGTGCTGAGCTTTCTTCCTCCGCTTTGCTGCGTGCGGCAGCATCTTCAATGGAATTCAATTGAATAATTTCGCCCAGTGGCTCTTCTTTGGGCTGCTGCCGTTCCAGTTTGATTTCGTTTACGGACTCGTTTCGCGTATGCGACTCGGTTTTAACAATAGCTTCATTGTCGGTATCGTTGTCAATGATCTTAATCGTTTTCGGTGGTATAAAATCATCCTCCTGCTCACAATCCAAGACGGCACACAACCAATTCCACAATGCCTTATCACTCTGCTTCGATGGAAATTTCGGATACAGAGTATTCTTTAGTTTCTCGATGTAGGTCACATCGTTGCAGTAAATGTTGCGAAACTTAACAATCTCGCCACGATACTGGGTGTAGTAATCGACACAGGATTGGATTTCGGTGCGCACCTCTTCTGGTATCTCTTTATCGGGCAACACCGAGTATTGCATTAGCATCGGTCGTCCATATTCCATAGATTGTCTATTTTCATTCGGTGGCACTATCCATATACACTTGATCACCGATTCCAATGTAGGATTCTCTTCATAATACGGTGCTGCAAAGTTATAAGAACGAAGTTAGTTGGGACTAATAGAACTTTTATTACACTTACAAAGGAGTAAGGAAACACATGGCGTATATGTGACATCACTGGCGCCTCGCATGCGAATTTGATAGTCAAGCTGTGCATCGCAGTCGCGCAGTGTGGGCTCTGCCTGGAATTTGGGATGCGAGTGATACCAGCCGACAAGTAGCACTTGATCCTGTACCATCATCTTTTGTATATCGCGCTCCACGTCTGCGGCACGCTGTCGATCGAATCGTGTATTGCGACATGGATATGTTTTCTTAATTGTCAAGGCTGCAAAACAAGCATGGAACAGTTTAGCATGAAGATATATGGAGCATGTGAAGTTCTAAGGGGCCGGACTCACTGTGCGTGTTCATGTCCCAAGTGCCACCCAGATAGCCGCAAACTTCACGCACCGTCAAATGGCAGTGAAAGTCGGCCATTAACAAGGCCGACGAGGTGATGTTCAATAGAAATGGTTGCAATTTTCCAATAGATGTGAACGGCACTGCCTCAATTAGCATATTAGCATCACTAAAATGTAAAACAAAACCCATTAAATACAATTTTGATTCACTTAACTAACGCTCAAGCCAAATATATACTTACTGAACCATATTGCGATTGGCTACAGTATTGTGCGGAAACACTGAACGCTTTACTACCAAATCTGGTGAATCGGATTTTCGTTCGGCATCTATTTCATAAAAAAAATAATAATTGATAATTGTGTGAATTTAGCATCATCAAAGAACGTTTCAATCATTTCGCATAATTTTTATACATAAATTATCTTATATATCACCTAAATCACCATCTTCAGGCGTAGACTCCTTTTGTAGAGCACACTTTCGCAAATATGTATTTTTATAGGCATCCAGTTTCTTTCCCTTGTACTTGACGGATGCCCAGCCGCAGCCACTTTTCTTTTCGGGATTTATTATCCGTTTGCAGTGCATTGCCCATGCGCTGGGTGTAAGAAATATGGTTTCAGTCTCTTGAGATTTTATTTTACCATCTGGCAGTAAATCGCCAACAAATTTTTGACCAAGGTAATCAATAGTCATAAGCGATTTGCCTGGCTGCAGGACATTGGCAGCCATTAGTGTTTGTAGGGTAACTGTGCGACCAGTGCCATTAAATCCCTCATAATTTTCCTTTGCCTGTTATCATACATATTTGTATTAGATTTTTTAAGCACAATAACATAGTGTTTCTTATAGTGATGCTCACCTCATCATCATTCTCGTCATCGGGCGCATCGCTGTCTACATCCTTTTCACAAAGATTATCCTCCAAAATTGAAAGCCGATTTGGTGCCCTATTTTCGACTGGTGCTGTCTCTGTGTCCGCTTCTGCATCGGCTTCAGCTGCCTCAGCTGCATCCGACACAGACAAATCGCGTTCGCCATCCGCATCGCCGTCACTTACTTCGTCGTTTGTTGTTCGCGGCGGCTGAGGCGTCGTATCGCCCTCAGCTTCACCCTCACCGTCTGTGCTGCTGCCCATTTGGTTTTCTCGCGTTCCTAGTTGATCGCCATCGGGCAATAAACCATTTTCCACTCCGTTTTCCATGCGCCTATTGTCTAGCCTTTAAAAAAAAACACCTATTAAAAAATCACGATTAGCCGCAGCAGCCGCAGAATTTATGTATGTATTCCACGACTTTGCTTCTTCTTCTTCGTGCTTCAAACGAAGATTGTTGTTCGCCTGTTAATTAACAGTTTATAAAATGTTATTACAGATGGAATCGATGTTTCATCGATTGTCAAAAATGCAAAGGAGGTTTTTATTTTCAAGCTATTAGTACACCATACAGAAATCCGAAATTAAATTAATTAAAGCTGCTAAGAAGTAAGTAATTTTGCCAAAAGTTTTGGTATAATTGAAAACATAACAGGTGCTTCGATCTTTACATTACAGACACAGCTGATTTTAGGGTATATCGATACAATTATTTTTTTTATCGGTAAAGCATTCGGCTCTAGGTGTGCAATATTTGCCTCCCACTTAAATTGGGAAACTTGCTCAGTGCATTGTTTAAAATCAACATGGAAACGTCTGGGAATAATAGTAGATGAGCGGACTTAACGATGCTGCCAATAACCCGTGCGACAATTAATAACTTTTGCAGAGCTTGCTTGCAGAATTTAGATAAATCGAAAAACACAACAGTTATAAAATACGACCTTAAAGATGAACCGCAACATTTACGCATCCTTGAATCAATGGCAGAGAGAATTCAACCGAAAAGGACTCCAACAAATTTGGCGATGCCAACTCGTTTGTGTCATTCCTGTTACACAAAAGTTAGCATATTTTGCAAGTTTGCAGAGACTTCCATCTGTACAGGTGTTGCTATGAATGAATTGGTTGCCGAGCAGCAAGAGTTAACAGGGGACGCCAAATTTCAAAAGATTTGTGCAACCTGCTTTGCTTTAAAGTTTGACTATAATGCTACACTGATTAAAATAACACCAGAAATCCAGAATTTGTTGCGGATTATATTTTTGGGAATTGGCAATAAGGCGGAGCAGCAAAATAATAACAGTGTGTGCAAACATTGTTTTCAAAAATGTACCACATTTTTGGAGTTCCAAAAGACGTTACAAGAAAGCCAAAAATATCTTGAATCAACTATACTATCTAATACAGACGTTGAAAAAGATTCTAATCTTGATATTAAAACAGAAATCCAAGAAAATGTTAACGCAGTAAGTTTAAAATTAAATTGTATATATATTTATTTTTATTATCATTATTTACTTCATTCACTTTTTTAGAAAGAGGAGACCAGCTCATTCGATATTGTTACTACATTCAATCCTACTAAGTCGTCCCCAGACAATGATGATACCAATGGCTCAAAAGGTGTAATTGCAGATAGTGAAAATATTTCGAAGCCTTCGATTCAAGTTTACTGTCTAACTTGTCATAAGGAATACAAGACTCAGTCCCAGCTAAAAGTCCATATAAAACGTGTGCACTGCAAGGCAGAAAACATGTGTCCATATTGTCAACGGGAATTCAAGCGTAAACATCACTTAACCGATCACGTGAAATTGGTACACGAAGGCTGTCGGCCCCATAAATGCGACCTTTGTGAGCGCTCATTTGGCTTGGCTAGAACCCTTCGCATTCATCGAATGGGTCACACTAATGAGCGTCCTTTTATGTGCTCCATTTGTGAGAAGACATTTCGTCAGAAGTCCGATCTTAGGCTTCACATTAATGATCATGTAGCGGACTCACAATTTCGTTGTCCGATATGCTCACATTGCAAAGTTAGCCAAGAAGAACTAGACGCCCACTTGGCGCGACACAATAACAAAGATGGATACCAGTGCAGCACTTGTGGAAGGAAATTTAAAAAGCTTAGCCATCTAAAAGATCACATCAATGCCGTCCATCTGAAGTTACGTCCATTTAAATGTACCATTGAAGGTTGCGGGAAGGCATTTGGTGCTCGCCGAACTCTACAATTACATATGCAAGCACACGCGGGGATTTCTCCCTACAGTTGCGAAATTTGTGACAAACGTTATTCCAGTAAAGCAAACGTTTTACGACATTCCCAAACACATAATGATACTGTCGTTGAATCTCCGGATGTGAATTAACCCGCCTTGGCTTAACCTATTTTAGCTAGCTCCTACAATTAATTAATGTGCCTTTCTTGAAAATATTTTTAATATTACTAGATAAAGTTAGATTTTTTTTTTGCAAAAAAAAAGACTTCCTCTTCAATTACAATTGCCAGCAATTGTGAATGAAAAATACGATGAGCACTCTTATATCGATAGATAATTGCAATAACCTGGGATATCGATTGCATTGTTGCAAAAAAGCGCGCATTGCAGAAGTAAAGCTGGCTTACTTTAATATATTTCGTTCAATTTGTTTTATATGATAAAAAACTAATTTCAAATGGCACTCTGGGTAGACAAATATCGGCCCCGTGAATTATCCAAGTTGGATTATCACAAGGTAAGTTTAAGTTCAGTGCACACAAAGTACAACAAACATCAATGACTAAAATATTTGTAATTAGGACCAGGCCGAGAACTTGCGCAATCTATGCAAGCAAAGCGATTTCCCACATCTGATGTTCTACGGCCCATCTGGCGCTGGTAAAAAGACTCGTATAATGTGTCTGCTGCGTGAAATGTATGGCGCCGGTGTGGAAAGGCTCCGCAACGAAACAATGAGCTTCACAACGCCATCGAATCGGAAGATCGAGGTAATGACAGTCGGCAGTAATTATCACTTGGAGGTGAATCCCTCAGACGCTGGCATGTACGATCGCACTGTTGTCATTGACCTGATCAAACAGGTGGCACAAACACACCAAATTGACATTAACGGCCAGCGCGAATTTAAGGTAATTGTCATATCGGAGGGAGATGAACTGACCAAGGACGCCCAACATGCGCTGCGTCGCACTATGGAGAAGTACGTAGCGACATGTCGCATAATAATCTCTGTGAATTCCACATCCCGCATCATTCCGGCCATCCGTTCGCGTTGCCTGGGCATTCGGGTGCCTGCGCCTAGCGAGGCCGATATGACGGCTGTTCTGCAAAACACATGCAAGCGTGAGAATCTTGTCTTGCCTCCAGAGTTGGCCAAGCGGGTGATAGACAAATCAGAACGAAATATGCGACGCGCTCTACTGATGCTAGAGGCATCTAAAGTTCAACAGTATCCGTTTACGGCGCAGCAGGAGATTGTCGAGCTGGACTGGCAAGTATATCTACGTGAAACTGCAACTCAAATTGTGAGCGAGCAAACGCCCGCCAAACTGGAGAAGATTCGCGATCGTTTGTACGAGCTATTGTCACAGGGTGTACCGCCAAATCTAATTTTTCGTGGCCTCGTTGAGCAGCTGGTGAACAACTGTGATATGTCCATTAAGGCGAAGACACTTGAGTTTGCCACACAATACGAGCATCGCATGCAGAACGGTGCAAAGCATATATTTCATTTAGAAGCATTTGTGGCCCAATTTATGCATATTTACAAAAAGTTTCTTTCCGAACTGGTGATGACCGATGATTTCTAGCATCTATTACTTATGGTATATATTATAATATTTTAGTTTATTTTTTGAGCCAACACACAAATAAATGAAATGCGCTTAATAAAATAATTGTTGCTGTCGATTTTCCCTTTCCTTGAGTATAGATATTTTCAATTTATCTTCCGTTGTGCGCTTCACAGTCTCCACATATCGAGCAACTTCATCCTCCAGCTCGATACGTGCCTGCAAAGATCAAAATTAGTTTTGTAAAACGAAAAGGATCATGCCATAAAATAAGAGCAACTTTACCTTTTCGTATTCAATGTGTTTGACGCCATTGACTTTTAGGCCATGCAACAGCAGATCAATTGTATGGACGGGAAATGCAAGCTGCGGATTTGTAACATTAACCGAATGCTTAAAGTCAAAGTATTCACTGCCTGCGCCCAGCATGCCGCCAATCATCTCACATGCCAAATCGGCAGCATCAAGCAAATTATTGTGCTTCACATATAAGTAGAGCAGCTCCCGTGTGTTGGCTAATTTGTAGGAATCGTGCAGCCATTGTGGAACAGTTGAATTCAATGTTAGTATACGGTTAACAACACTTTTGCGTATTAAAGTCGTTTCGTTGAGCTCATTGTCTACAATAAGTTTCTGCAGCAACGACCAAGCCATATGCGCTGCATTGTTGCGATGAGGTAGATCTGCAAGTAACCGAATTAAGTTTATTTGCAATAACAACAAAGGCTTACTTCTGCTTATACCTGCTAAATCATTAATTTGCAACCAAGCCCAAGCATCCTTTGATTTTTCGTCTGTGGCGCCAATGCATGCAGCTGTCAGACTATCAAATATTGGCAACATTGAAAAATCATGTCCACGAGCAAGTTTCAGCGCTGCTGTGTATAGCCCACAAGTGGCCAAGAGATGGGATAACTCTTTAGCATCAGTCAGCTTATACGCAGCTATATCTTTACGTTGGTAAGAGAGTTCTCGTAGCGCCTCGGCGTGCAGCAGCTCACGTCGAATATCGAGGAGTTCAAGTACAACGACTTCTTGGCCACTATAACCAACATTATCTGCTTGCTCACCGTTATCCAAGTCGATTGGAATTTTCTCGTCGCCAATTGTTGGCTTTGCTATCCATCTGTATCGATTATCGACCAAATACAGACTATTAACGCAAACCAGCAGTGAAGAGAAGCGCTTTTGCAAAGCATCGGGCGAGTCGCTGTCCATCTGAAGGCGCATCGCCTGCTCATACATGACAGTCGCAGCTGTTGGAGTACATACATTCGTATAAGTTACAATTGATTTATGTATAAAAAATCATTAGAAAAAAAAACATACCTTTGCGCATGTTGCCCTTTTTCGCATTGAACGCATACAAAAAATTATAGACCTCATTGTGATCTATGCTTAAAGAACGCGCTCGAGATTCAACGATGCTTTCGAACTCATCTTGTAAGTTATTATCATATGGAAGCTCCATTAGCAGATCAAAGCGATTGCATTGGAACAACATTATGACCAGCTGACGCAGACAATCCTTGCGGCGCGATGTATCAGCATTATTCGCCAGAGCATGGAAAGCCTCCTCATAGTGACCCAGTTGCAAATGATTATTAAATACGATTGATTGGAACATGGGCAATTGTAGGTCTTCGACATCAAGTTCGCTCATTGCACTCTCAGCCAACTGAATGATATAGTCAGAAGCCGAATGTTGTTCAAACAGTTGAATAACTTTTAAATAATAATGCACTAAAGCCAGTTTAACATCTTCATCTGTTGGCTCGAAACTCTGTCGGCTAAGAATGTTTGGCAGTTGTGCATAGAGCGGTGTATTTTTGAGCACTTGTTCAAACAAAAATGGTTCCTTGAGCACGCTATCTGCAACTTGCTTAAAAAGATGAATGGCCTTAAGTGGCTCGCCACAATCCAGTTGTGAAACGGCCAACATGAAGCGACCTGCAGTAAGAAATATAAAACAATTTAATAAAAATAAAACTTATTTCAAGTGCAATGCTCATACGCGAATTCTTTTTTTCGGTGCACCAGCAAGACAATAGGCGCACATAATCCTGAATAATAACGTGATGGCAAGTACCAAACAGCCACTCGGGGAATACGTCATTCCAAGCTTCAGGCCACCTGCAAAATATTTTCAATTGTAAGTACATACTTAAAATTATAATTCATTTATTGAACTTACAGCATCTGATTGACAAATCCAACCAGCTGTAGTAGCGTTTGCCGCATTGACAATTGATCACCCAGCTGATTTTGGTCCTTTAGCAGCATCGAAAGTGCGCTAAATAAGCCTTTTGATTGCAAAAACAAGCATAGAAGCGTTGTTTGACTATTTAAACGTATTTGGCTCGAATACGGTCGCGTATAACCACTAAAGAGTTGTGCACGAAACAGACGCTGTATTGAGACCTCACTGCACATGCAAAATAAATAATGCAGATATGTATATTAAATACAAATAGCTTAAGGTGAAAATTAGTTTTGGTCTTACAAATTGACAGGCGTATTTAGAGAAATCGGTGTTTCACAAATCCATACAAGTGTATAATACGAATTCAAGAAATTGATGTTGGTAATTACAGAGTCCTGCTTAGAAGCAGCTGATCCATATAGTATGTATTGTAAAATTAAAAGATTGCGGCACACAGCAAATCTACAAGAATAAGTCATTATTGAAGAAGCATTAACAATTTGGACAGCGCCTTGCTGTATTTACCTTATTTGTGCGATTTGCTTGACTGACTCGGCCAGAATGGAAATGCCGTATTCACTTCCAAATAATGCTCCAGTTGATTGCAGAAAGCGCGTCGACTTTAATGGGCCACCTAAAAGCATTTAAAAGGTCCTTAGTCGTTCGTCACAGTATATTAATGTTATATATACCTGAGGGCTCTTGAAATGCGTCTTGGTCAACAATTGCGAGTAAGTCGAGAAGCATATTAATGGCAGAATCCAAGTTTGTCATTGATATTAATTTTCTTTGGATATTGATTAGGCAGTTACGTGACAAGCCGATGTCATTATTATCATCGTTGTCTATATCGCCCGCAGTGATTCGAATTAGCATTTTGTTTAACATATGTGTATCCCGCTGGTACAATTTTTGATCCATACTCAGTTTAACCTGTCCTGGCAGAAACTTTTCCAATTGATTGATGATGTTCATAACATCAATAAACCCGGAAGCCACATCGGAATCATTGCCGCAATATGGTGCCACAAATGCAGCAACTTGTTCGGTGTGCTCACCCAAAATCATAAGATGTTCCAGCATTTCACATGGCCGAAGCAAAGCAAACGATTGTCTCCTGACAACGCAAACAGCATTCATGGCACCCAGAACAGCTAAGCCAGTCGGCTCAGAGAACTTAATATGATATTGCTCACAGCAGGAGTAGAAACGATCCCAAAGTTTGTTTGCAACTTCTAAATACTCATCGTCGCTAACATCGTAATCTTTAAGTTCATTTTGTACCTCATCTTCGACAGCCTGACACACCTGCTCTTTTAGCATTGCCATTGTCAGTTGCTTTACATCGAATTGCATGTTGACGCGTCTAAACATCTAAAAGACAAAAAAAAAACAATATACATTAGTTTTGCACTAAGTTGTTAGTAACAAAACTTACATAGAGTGCCTTGGCGATCACATTGCGATCAAATCGACCGGGATGAAATATGTAGGAGCAGTGTGCTTCGCGTGGATCGACGCCCGGCTCTATGGCTAGGAAATATCTATCCGGCGGTGGCTCCAATGCAGCCGATACCCAATGCACTTTGTGGCCGGTAGCCAAGAAAAATGCCGACACATTAAAATCACCCTCAGCATTGCTCCATAGCGTCCAAATAAGCGAGGATGTTGCATCGAAATCAGTTAAATCCATTTGCGGTGCTGTCACCTTATGATGCACGGACATGCTTAAGGTTTTTGTGTTCGTTTCGCTAATATTAAGTGCAATGCTAAGGCAAAGAAATTCAGCGTTCGTTTCATGCGACACAAATACACAAAAACTGTGATCATCTATTTTACGCAGCAAACTATTTTGTGCTACAAAACAAAGAGAATGCAATTGATAATTGCTGTAAAAAAACATAGCTTGCATATTAATTACTTACGACCCTGGGGACCTTCTGACTCCTGACAGTTAAATGTGTCAACGCATTGAAAAGTCGTAACAGACCACAAGCGCAGCTCATTATTCCGATAGAGCACCAGCAGATACATCTCGCCATCAATGCGACTGAATGCCATAGAAATGGCTGACTCCATGTTTTCGCCTCGTCCACTGAAATTGCATTTTGTTAATGTATATAAGAATATATATATATGTTTGGCTTACGTTAGCGCGCCCTTCAAGTTAGATAGAAATCGCGGCATTAAATTGGGTTCCTTCACCTCATGCGAAACCGTACTGCCAGATCGGCAATTCATTATGTAAAGCATTAACTTTGTATGATAATCGACGGCAAAATATGCCTCCTGGCTTTCTTCACAAATCTCAGAAGCTGCGAAATGCGGCACATTAATAGCAACTGTTCCATCAAGCACATAAAATATGCTGCGTTCTCTTAGTTTTTCACTTGCATCATAAAATATTGAATGCCCTTGAGAATCGGCTGTTGCTCCAGCGTTTAAAGATGCCTCGCTTCGTAATGGAAAGAGAATGCGGTGAACGCTGCTTACGGTGACCACCAATAATGTGACGCTATTTGCCTGCTCCGACAGCGAGACATTAAGAACGGCAGAGTCTGTAAAGCGTAGACGCAGGTGATTTCGCAGCAGTGTAATATCCAAGCTAACTTCTGACAACTCCAAAACATCTTGATACGTGCGCCTAAAATGGACAAATTTTAATTTATTGATTGAAAGTGACCAATATTTATATGTAATTTACCAGTATATGAAGCGGTTTCTATTTTGACCGTTTGGCTGGCATTTGTAGCACAAGCTGCCCGACTTTCCAAATGTCTTTATATCTTGCAGCGTACTCTGTGTGCCTGTTTAGAAATACAGTGACTATTATGTACCATTAAAACGAAGACGCTTGCTTTCAGCCAGACAGCTTACCTGTATTTATTTCGACTTCGCTCCATTCCTCTGGATTCAGGTTTTTAGGTATGACCTCTCTATAACTCATATTCGCATGGTTGTTCATCTTGAAATACAAATTCAATCAACAATTTTCAACGAAAAACAAACAAAAATGCGGACACCGGCAAAAAAACACGCGCGTCCTACCAGTTGCCGATTTTGTGTTTCATTTGCGTCAGCTGGAATCGATACTTTAAAATTGAATCGTTAATGATTTTGTTATTATTGCATATTCGATATATTGGTAAGTTCTTATCGATAATGTTAATTTCTGACCACTGTTAATTACAGTTCAGCAATATGTTAATGCTAATGAGACGCCAAAAACATGTGGCTATTGTTGTTTTTATTTATACAAGCCGAAATCGTTAACTAATATTTTGTAGCAATCCAAACAATAAAAATATGAGTAATAAAAACAAAAACACAGCTGATGCATCTTCCATTGAAGATGAGGATATATTAATTTGCTTGCCTGGCGAGCGCCTCTGCCGAGTAGAGGATAATATTATAGTTGGTGAGGGAACATACGAGCAGGGTGGATACATATATGCCTGCAAGTCGGGAATCGTCAATATAGATGACTCTACGGAAAAGGTGTGTATATGTGTTATATGTACTTCTATATCTATAAAATATTTATATTTCAGGTCCAAATTGTCAGTGTTCACAAGCCAGGCTTCCATTTGACCATACCGGCAACTGGAGATGTTGTTACGGCACGAGTTCTGGTGACGACGCCTAAATTTGCCAAATGTGCGGTGTTTTGCGTAAGGAATGTGCTGCTCGAGAGTAGCTATCGTGGTCTGCTGCGTAAGGAGGATGTACGTGAAACGGAAAAAGATCGCGTGGATATCTACAAGTCCTTTAAGCCCGGCGATGTCATATTGGCTCGAGTTATCAACCAAATGGAACAATCGTTCTTGTTAAGCACAGCTGAGGCCGAGCTGGGTGTTGTGGTTGCTTATGCAAGTGATGTTCGAAAAAATCGTATACCCATGGTACCAATTGGTTGGGGAGAGATGCAGTGTCCACAGACAACTATAAAGGAGCCTAGAAAGGTTGCCAAAGTACTACCTGAAAGTATAATAAAAACTGAACCACAAAATTAAATATCATTACCTAAAGCTTATCTTTGACCTGGTTATTCTAATTTGAATATAAATGAGTCTGGGTCATAAAGTACTTCTCTAATTCATAATTCCTTAGACATGGCTATAAATGTTCTCCAATTTCAAAAGTTTGTCAATTTGGTGGCAAAACCAATAACAATAATAATGAAAATATGCTGACATCAGGAATCAAATCGCGTGCTAAAACCTTTTGCATTCGAATAGATGTTGCAACTAATTCAATTCATGTTGCAAGTACTATGTAAGTAGGTTCGAGGGTCAATGACTAAAAGTTGATGCCACAAACAACCTGGCATTGTTTGTGTTACAGGTGTGCGCAACAGTAAAGAGGCTTGCGTGAGCGGACTCTTCACTTGCACCCCTGCAATAAAGTGTCAAACATATATAGGGGATGGATAGCCAATCATTGTTTGATCAATAGAGCTGTTCGCAATTCATTTGCCGGTTAATATTCAAAACAAAACCAATATGATATTTAAATGAAGTTCGTTTGTTTTTTTTTTTTTTTTGTGGGGTGACAGTAGACACTGACTGTCTGTCTAAGCATTCCTCAATCAAATGCTAGAAATAAATGCTCATTCACAACATAGCTACAACGACAACTAGTAATAGCATTAGTAGTAGCTGATAATAACTCAAATAATAATGGTGCAGATTTCGCAGACAGAGGAGGATATCAAAATTTCGATTGAACTGAATAGATTGGTCACGCGTAAGCCGGACGTTGTGTTGTTGCCACAATATTTGAAATTCAATAATCCACCCATATTCTTTGAGCGTCATCTTGCCCAGGAGATTGATGAGATGGCCAGCTTTTGTCGCATTTTCAAGCATGAGGCGCGCATTGTGCTGATCAAGAAACAGCCCGGTATTTGGCCAGAGCTGTTCCAGAAGCTGAACAAAGAAGAGCTGATGCAAAAGCGACTAGAGATTGCTGACCTTATTGTGGAGCGCAACAAGAAACGTGATGAGATGGCCATCGAGCGTTACGAAATCAAGCGACGCGCTGAAATCGAAAAGGAAGTCAAGCGTGAAGGCGATATGAAAGATCGCGTTAAAAAGTTTCAGGATGCCTCCCGCCAAGAGGCTCTCATGGTTGGTGTGCGTAAAGAGACCCATTCCAAGCCTCATGGCAACAGCAACAATGACTCTAAACAACAACAAGACAAGCAGCAGCAGCATCCGGCATCAGAGTATCGACAGGCAACACCGGTGGTGCGTTATCAACCAGCGTCGGCAATGTCAACGGTGCGTGGCAATGGACGCATTACTGTGTCCTTCTCGAGTCAACATAAGATGGAGACACCAAAGCGTGAGTCGCAGGCGGGCATTCAAATGCCATTTACCATACAGGATCGTTTAAATGGCAATCCGCCAAGTGTAGAAAAAACACCAATGGAAACGCTTGATGAGTGAAAATAATATGTGAACATTTAGTGGGGTGTGTGGGTGGATTTTTAGCAATTATAAAATAAACAATGATTAAACCTAAAATCCACTCGCTTATTTTTATATAATTCAATTGGAATATTTTTATTTTAAATTAGATAAAATATACAACAATTATTACATATTCATTATATCCATTATATTTTAATAAGCATTTTTTTTTATCAAACAAAAAAATAATAATACACGGTATTGTGGCTAATAATGTACATACCGTAGCTAGCGTACATGATTAGCAGAATTTTCAATTAAGATTCTATTTTATTTAGAATATATATATTTATATATATACGTGCATACTGTATGTAAGTTAAACGGTTTATAGTACTTTAAATATTGCAGTTTCATAGCGTGTGTAAAATGCTTTTGACTTTTAATTATTTTGTTTATGCAGTACTTATTTGTGTTCTTGTTGTTTTTTGTTTTCTATTTACAATCTTCTAGACTAATGCTTGCTCGTTGCATGTATTATTTTCCATTTTTCTTTATCATTGTTTTTTTTTTTTTTTTGTATTCGAGTTTATATTTATATTTGTATTTAATTGTTTAATATCGGTTTAATATCCAAATAGCAATAGTCAATATCTACATTAGAATGTAAGTTTCTATCTTTTTTTAATTTTATTAAAGTTTGAGTTTTTTCTGCAACGCTTAATCCTTAACATGGATTATGATAGCGCTCTGGCGAAAACAACTAAAGACAAGAGTAAGCAATTCCATTCTTATTTGCATTTGGCATCAACGAAACGAGTATTTATTCCCTCACGATGCTTAGGCTTAGCCAAGCTGCGAATGTAAATACTTGCATATATATATGTATATGCAATTGAAAAACATACATACATACATGATTCCATTAGCGATAACACATATTATAGTAGCCATAATTTCTCTTGGTATGCGCATATGCGTATAAATATTGATATTGATATATATATATACAGTTCGATTAATATTTTGATTTAAGGGTTAGTGGTGTTTAGTATGTGTAGGTATTTATCGTGTATAGGGTATACTCTTATTAAGTATGGTGAAAAAGAAGCTTTGGCGCTTTGTAGTAATCCCAAATGTCTGTGCGTGCTGGGGGCCCAATTCCAGCTTTAAATTTTCTCTATGGAATTACTTTTTCTTTTTGTTTTTCGCTGCAATTTTATCAAGCTTTACCGAAGCCATCAGGGATCAAGCGGAGGTTTCATTCGGTTCCATCCAGCCCTCGCTGTCATCCTCGCTTTCGGAATCTTCCGATTCCGACAGCTCAATTGCTACTCGTCTGGCTAATATCGATGCTACATCCAGCATTGCCGTATTGCGTTCAATTTCTTTTAACTCTGACTTTTCCACCTTTCGCAGTATAATGCCTTCAATCAAGAAAATTATTTATTGATTAACCTGCGATCTCAAAAATTCTTTTGCATATTCTTACCATCTCGTATAGATTTCATTAGATCGTTGCGTGGATCATATATAGGTGGCTGAATCTTTTTAGCACTCACAATGTGCGAGCCACCATTTGGCTGGCATAGCTGCATATCTCCATTGGCCATTGTCTTGGGCATAATTTGGTGTGGATGCTGCTGCATTTGTACAGCGCCCATGCCATCATCTGCCGGCGGTGGTGGTGGCGGCGGTGGGGGCGCCACATTGGGCGGCGACATTTTTGGTGAGTGCTAAAATAACAAAGAAAACAAAATTACAATATGATTGCCAAAGCTTTATATTTATGTATTCATTTACCTGATCTGGCACTGGCGGCGGTGGTGGCAAATCGCTAAGCGAGTTTAATTGATTGTTATTGACAATGCCCATGCTGTTGAAAGTGTTGGTCAGCTGTGCCATCACCATGTCATTGGCATTGTGTGCACTGTTGCTGGGCGCCATCTGCGGAGAGCCAGCTCGCGATGTGCTGTTGGTGCGGCCCAGCAGCTTGGCCGCCATATGTGCGCTGGCCATGCCATTCATGGCCGATAGCGGCGACACCGCATCCGGAACTGGTGGCGGCGGTGGTAATGCATCCCGACTCGTCGACATGCTTCGACCGCGTGTCGGTGTATTTGCGTTCGATGTGGTCGGCGTGCCACCGCCGCTACCATTCGATGGTGGCGCCGGTGGCGGCTGCGATGGCCGTGGCTTATTGCGCGATGGTGTACCCGGTCCGTAGATCTGTTCCGGTGACATTGCGCCTTGTCCACTCTGGCCGTAGATGCCATGCGATTGATGATAAAGCGTGCCATCGTATAGCTGCTGCTGTTGCTGCTGTAGATGCATATGGGACGATGCCGAGATGCCATTGGTGCCATATGCGGCTGCATATTGATTGGCCGCTGCCTGTGGTGTAAGTGGCTCATAGCCACTGCCATCGATTTGCTCGGATTGATAGCTGCGCCGCAGCTCAATTGAATTTGGACGCAGTGGGCGTGTATCGTAAATGCCCATGTCTATAAAAGTGTCCAAAATAAACATTAATATCATCGTTAAACATACCAAAAGAATACAAAATATGTTTTTTGTAGTACAAATAAGTAAACAAATCAATCAAAAATTGTTTCAAAAGATATACACAAATATGCAAAACAGGAAACACAATTAATTGGCAAGCAAAAAAGAGCTGAGAATAAAATACGACAAAAATAAAAAAAATATAAATATGTAAATATATATTTTTTGAATGATTATCGCATGGAGTCACGTAAAGTGCGTTGTGTATTTTATAGCTCACGACTTATGAGATAGGCTGGGAATTGCTGGTTAATAGCGCAAAAAACGGCCGAAGCTACAAATAACGCAAAGCTTAACTTAAATCTTAATGTAAATAAGTCCACCTTTAAGACGTCTTCTTCTGTGTATTTTTTTTTTTTTTTTTATAAAGTAATAGTGAATGAGTAAACTGTGTCTTTATTTCTATGTTTTGTGTGGAAAATTAATAATCTTTTATTATACTATTTTGCAAAGCATTATGTGTGCCCAGATCTTTCTTTTTTACAAACGTATAGATTTTTTTAAAATGAGTCTCGTTTCATATGCAATTCCAGGCCGCTTCTTATTAGTCTTACGAGCTATGGAAAAATGATAAATTAAAAAAAAAAAACCTAATGTCAAAGACCTGCTATCTTCTATTCCATAGCTGTATACCAGATTGACAGCCAGGTAAGTGTTTCATGGTAGTAGAAAAAGTAAAAATTGTATAGGATCAGAGCGAATACTAATGCTAACAGAGAGTCTGGCATTATTGCTTTGGATACTACTTTTAGCATTTTGTATTTAAGTAGAAATGTAGAAATTCCAATATGCGACTACTTGTTATTAAGTTATTGCCATACAATTACTTAGTAACAGTAGAAATAATCCATTTTGTTTTAAAATTTTCTTAAAATCCCATATGTTAATGAAATAAAAAAGAAATAATCACAATATGGTGCGATGTTGCCTATTTTCTTCACCTAAAACTAAATGCGTAGTCTGTTTACAGTACACCTGAGTTTTTATACAAATTATGTTTATTTAGATAGATTGTTTTTATTATAGGAGAGGGGGGAGAGGAACGACTAAAGTGGCAAGTGATAGTAGTATTATTAGTAGTAGTTAGTACAATAGAAGAGTAGATGAAGGAACATTTAGGAACACATACAGACACAATTTATGCGTGTTTGTTTGTTTGCATTTAATCGATTGATCTGACCTGTAATAGCGATAGCCGTTTGCTTTGCAAGATTACTGTTATTCTCCAAATGTGAGAGCATATTATAGGGCTTAACAGAATCTGGAAATGGAGATGATCATGCGGTGTACGTTTAAGCTACTTGAAATTGAATATGTAGAGTATACACAAAATATATTTATTACAGCAAATAACACCAAACAATTTAAG
Organism: Scaptomyza flava; assembly: GCA_030179655.1. NCBI lineage: Eukaryota > Metazoa > Arthropoda > Insecta > Diptera > Drosophilidae > Scaptomyza > Scaptomyza flava. The sequence continues at coordinate 21,496,988 of JARNME010000029.1, read as the reverse complement.
AAAATTATAAAACAAACCAACGGCACACACAACAATGATATACATAAGTATATATCCAATACTCTGTGGGTCCTCAAAAACAAAACCATCAACAAAACTTATCGATAAATATTCCCATCATAAAGTCATTTTAAAGATTTGTATGATCGCATTGATTTGTTAAAGAATTTAGATTAATGTCAGCTGAGGCAGGTAAACATATTTATATACAAGAACTTTTACTCGATTGTGCCCGATTAAAGTACAATGAAATATTAGTTTTAAGCATAAAACTGGGCATAAGTTCGATTATGATGTGATTGAGAAGAACTACATATGTGTGGGAGCATATGTATGTAATGTACTCTATATAGAAATGAAGAAATGAATGAATCATATATTCGATTGGCGCTTTGCAAAGCTAGGGAGGCGAGGCGAGCGATTTGCAGGATATTCAAATTACATGAAAAAAGTCTTTAGGTACACATTTGAATGATTGGATTAAAAACCAAAACGAAAGCCAAGAAGTGCGCACAGTCGATTCATGTACGCCAAGGAGGACTTCGACATGGCGACATACATAGATGCCGTACCTACTTGCACATCATCGATATACAGCAGCTGTTCGTGTTGCAGTTGTTGCTGTTGTTGTAGTAAGTATTGTTGATCAACGGGTCTTCGACGCGCCAAAGTTCCCATGTGCAAATCGCTGTCAGCGTTAACAGTTTGTATTTGGACTAGCTGGGCTAAATATATACATATATATATATATATATATATATATATATATATATGCATACAGTAGTTTTAGTATATAAAATATACATATGGACGATGAGATAAAGTTTACAAGATTTTGGGTAATAAATCTAAATTTTGTCCTGGCATAAAAGTGAAAACACTCAAACCAAAAAGCGAATGTAAATATAATTAAAGCAGCTAAAACGTATTTTTGTAATAATTTTTTTAAATAACTGTTGCAATACACATAAGTTTTAAGCTTTAAGCATTTGGTTGTTTTTCTAGCTGTTTTTTACCAAAGCCTTGAAGCTAATAATAACTTTTTATGCTCGATACCGAAGTTAAAGAGTATATTGGGCTTGTGCAATGTCGTCGACACCCCGAAAGCCAATCTTTGAACACAGCAAACACCCCTGCCGCATTCGCATCCCTTGGCAATCAGGCCTCTTTTTACCCCTTACTAATATAACGATTCAAATATATATGTTCTGTAATCCTAGTTTAGCTGAAATAATAGTTTAACTAAATATATTTCACAGTTTTTTAGCGTCAGCCACCAAATTTGTTGGGTGACGTCCCCGAACGAACTGCATCAGCCAAACTTTGAAGGCAGTGCACACCCCTGCCGTATGAGCACCCTTTTGCAATCAGGCCTCTTGATAGGTATCGAGGATACCGCAGTCGGTTGCGAACGACTGCATCGTTTCCTCTTGTTTTTTGTTTAAACTTTAACTTTGACACTATTGCTTTATATCTAACTTTGGTAAACAAATCAGCAAAGAATTGGAACTGTGTTGGCACTGATTGGAAAACTTTCTTTTTGCATCGCCATTAAAATAAAAAATTGCCTTTTATGAAAAACGTTATTTAAGTTTGCGCTATAACTTACTACTGGCAATATTAAGCTTTCTGCTATAAACATAAACTTATTCTTTTTCTTACAAATTGCCTGACATTCAAATTAATTGGTTCACATACATTTTGCAACAAGCACATACACTTACAGCACATTATACAATGTCTTATTTAAAAAAAAAAAAAAAAAAGACAGTATAAATCCGTATACTTACTGCCATATCCGGCCTCTTCATTGGGCATTGCATTGGGCGTGCGATAGATAACGTTATTGGGCATTAAAGTTTCGCCGTGTCCCAAAGCGATTTGACGCTGCTTTTCACGTGTATTGTGTGGCGTGCGGACACGTTTCTTGTGCCGATTGTTGGGTCCATTGCCACCGTTGCCATCCTGCCGTGGACGATGCATTTTCTTGCCCTTGTCATGCATTACACGCTCCGTGTCCTTGAGCATCTCTTGGCGCCACAGCTCAAAGAAGTAATTGGGATCCGTGTAGAATTTAAGACCATCCTTGCCATCGTCACGATACACATTGAGCTTGTCCAATGGCGGCGGCTTGTCGCACAGCGCATATGTCTCCAGCATTGGGGCGGGCATTGTGGAACGTGAAAAGATCTGCTGATCAAATATCTTGGCCGATTTGAAAGCCTTCTTGCGTGTTATATCGGTTAGTGGCACCTCTTCTACAGTGCTGTCCAGCTGTGTAACCTTAATCGCCAGCCGATCAATGCGTGCCTGCAACGAATTCGCCCGATCTCCAATGTTGCCCACATCGCGCGCCAACTCGCCAAAGACATCCTCAGCGTGCTTCGATAGGGACGACAATTGCCGTATTATGTTTGTCAGTGTTGTGTTTGTCACCGTCTCCAGCTCCACTGATTGCAGCTCATCCTGCTGGTAAACTGATCGTGCAACATGTACGGGCTCTATTGATCGTTTGGGCAACGGCATCTTGTTGTGTGGGTTTTAAATCCGTATTGTCCTCCAACTGAACACTTATTGCCGGCTAACGCGTTTTCATTGACTGCAAAATGTTGGAAAAAAACCAAAAGAGATTGTACAAAAATTGTTACGTGAGTTCTGTTCAGATAAAATCTACCAAACCAGTTGCAACCCCTTTTAAGCAGTGCATTTGAGGCGTAAATAAATGCATACTTTTGCAAGCTCGTTCCGCCCAATGATTTTGACCGAATATATTAACAATGCACTCAAAAGAAAATTCCACAATCAAGAAAAGAATTCTAAGAACTTTTTTAAGCCAAAGTGCGAACCATATAATTGTCCCTATTTAAAATAATAGCAATAGTAATTAAATAAGCTTATTTTCAACTTGGGAAACCAAAGTGAAAGTTTTCAAAACACAATTCTCACGGAACCCAAGGGTATAATACATCTCATGTTTTTTTATGTTTGTAGTTTTTAACTAAAACTAAGTGTCTTAATTTTTGAATGCCGTTTAAGGTGTGCGTTTTCTTAAGCCAATACACCCTCTACATTTTGAATGCGCATTATAATATGTATTCACTGCAGTTTAAACTGCCAATAGTTTGTCGTTTTGTCTGGACCACACCCACAAGATATGACCTAAAATTGTGATAAGCGCAATGACGTTATTCCTACAGCATAAAATTATCGTGGTCTTATTGACAGCGTCTTTCACTTGCTATTATCGTTCGTCACTGCCACCAAATGAAAAAACAAAATATCATAGTTGTTGCTTTTTTGCCAACTGGAGCCCCACCGTACTTCTGTATGTGTGTGCATGTGCATGTCACACATTCATATGTACACATATTTGAAATAAAGGCTATGTAAATCTCAATTGAAATTTGCACACAAGCTGGCACACAAATACATTCAAATGCGCACATATTACTTTCAAAATTATCAACTTCCTTCACAAACTAGATAGCACTTAAAATTTCATTTGGTTTCTGTCACCCCCTCACAACTCACCTCACGTTACACACTTACACACACACACTTTTCACACTTCACAACAATTTCAGTTTGACACTTTTCTGTAAGCTGCTTAACACCATAACACTACAGTTATGCTCTCTGTAACTTGCGAAAATTAATTAACAAATATTTTGCACTAGATATTTATATTTTTGATTTTCTTTTTGTGGATTTTTGGATTTCCACACCTTTATTGTAGTGGTGCACAATTGCATTAGCATTGGAGTTATCGACTTGCAATCGAATATGGTCAAGAAAATTTCAAGTTGGATTTGAGAGCTGCTTCCGATAAAGTATTGTCAATATTCATATAATTGTTTAAAACTTAAGTGTTTTATTTTGCTTTAATACGTTATAAATTAAACATAACATAATTGTAGGCAAGTAATTAATTTTATAATTCTTTATTTTAAGCATACTATATCGATAACATATCGCACTAATGAATGTGCAAAACGACCCTGTTTCCTTGCATTCTGAAGGGGTACGATATTCACACATTCTTTAATAATTTTTTTGGCTGCGTAACACTAAATTATATTTATCCTAAAGATAATCATAAAATGGCAGGAGTAGCTACTAAAGGATCCAGTCTAGTGAGCAGTAAGATAAATTTCATTGGCTACAGCTGTATAGTAATTGACAGACTGTTTTCATAAATTATGTAATGTTTCACTTTGACAGGGCTGCTTGTGCAAGCGAGGCCTCAGTTGGATGTTTTCTTAAAATACGCCAAAGTGGAGCTTACTCCACCAACACCGGGCGATATTCCAGCTATTCGCCAAAGCATTGGTAATCTGGTAAAGAGTGCAAAGAACGGAGGCTACAAAAACCTTTCGGTTAAGGAAGCTTGGCTAAACACACTTGTCACCGCTGAGGTTATATTTTGGTTCTACATCGGCGAGTGCATTGGCAAGCGTCATCTTGTTGGCTACAATGTTTAAATTTACAGTTGCGAAGTTGAAGTGAAAGAGAAAAATAAATTTTCTCCCATAACGATTATGTATGTGAACGAATAAAACTTAAAAAAAAAAAAAAAAATGTAACAAAAAGTGAAAACACTCAGATGTTACGAAAATATAGCCAATTATCAATTTTTTCCGGTTAAAAGAGCAATTCAATTAGAACTCACTATATTCACACAATTCTTGAATCTCATTAACTATCTATAATAATATCTTTCATCTACTAATTAGTGTCGCGTTTCTTTTGTAAAAATGTAGTTATGTCGCCGAGCTATCAGGCGTATATTAGACCATATCGACAATATAAGAACACATGTCTGGAAAAGAGCTGATGTTTGCAGTTCTTCCATGTACTTAACGTATCTGATTGATTTCAAATGAGTTAACTGTAATTCGATCCAATGAAAGTCAACATTTATCTTAATCCAAGTTTATTTCGATCAATCATAATGTATTATGAAAAGTAAAAAGGATATAATTTTATCATAAAATTAAAATAGGTATTAAATTTGGTGGCAATTCAAAAGATTTTGAAAAAATTTAAAGTAAAAGTAATGTGAAACTTCAAACACTTCTAGATATTCGTAATTATCTTTAAATTATAAGTAATAGAATTTCTTTTCGAGAGCATTTTGCGGAATAGCGTGCACATTAGTGCCAACAAGTGTTGCCAATTTTTTAGCATACTGACATACGGCTGGAACTCGCGTAGTGCCTGACCAGTTGTAATACAAATGGCACATTTTATACGTTAGTATTTGTATGCGAGCCGGAGTTAAGCTAATATTGCTATAGAGTACATTATAGCTTGTCGGCGATACAGTTCCTTGGCGCACCGTCTGCGACACGAGATAAAAATCGTAACGTTCAGGTAACGTGACCACATCATCAACGACAGTGCCCGCTGGTGGATTTCTATTGGCTCCTTGAAAGAATCGCGTGTTTGACGATTTGGTGACAACAATGTAGGCAAACTTTGGTGGTCCTGCATCGGCCTTTTGATATTCAGCATCCAGTTTTTCCACAATATCCTTAACCTCGAACTCAAACAATTGCTTCAAGGAGCCCGAACTCACGCCATCCCGATAAAATATGATGCGTGCTGGCAACTTCTGATGCTCCTCTTTGTACTTTCTGAGAGCCTTCAGAACCATTGGCCACAAATTGTTGGCCAACACGTCATAGGCGCTGCACTCGGCGACTGTGCTAAAAAATGTTGAATTGCTTGGAAGATCCATTGTAGCCACCAATGCTCCATAGGCTTTGTTGCGATCACGCGTGCACTTGGCTATATCAAATCCCATAGTCATAACGCCAGCCATTGGTATATCAACCATCCATGGTGTGTAGCCCAGTTTACAATTGATTTGTATGGCAATTTTTGTGGCAACGCTTAGACCTCTCTGATTGGCTTTTGTGGTTACCACCTGAGTAGGCACAGCTCTATCCACGCAACTTCTCTTTTTAATCGATGAGTATCTAGAGGAATATACAAATTTCCATAAATTTAAATATTCATATTAATCAATACACTGTACTTACCTTTCAACATTATTGTTTGGTACAAGACATAGCACCAGTTTTGGATCATGGCGCATACAATCGTCCAAGGCTTGTATATAGCTGCTTGTGCGATCATCATAAATTAATGCTCTAAAAATAACAAATTCATCAATTTTTAATGCCTGGTTTTATGTGTTGCTTGAACTACACTTACTCGCGAGGGGAACTAAAATGAAAACCCATGCCCCTTGCAGCGCGATGTAGATTCTCCAACAGCTTTCTTAAATCATGAGTATTGCGCTGCGGTGCAACCACAGACCAACGGTCCAAACCATTTGAAGGTGTTGTTAACATCTGTTGATCACGAAAGTATCGCGTCCAATCCGCTTCAGGTCCAGCAGAGACCCTATGCAAAAACAATTATAAGAAAATTTTCCCTTTCCTTGTTGTTGTCATAACTAATGCATACTTATTTGATTTAAAGAAAATTTTTTGTGGACCAATTACACGTCCCTGAACCTGTACTAGATTCTGTTCCAGCTCCATGTTCCAATCGGCTAAGACCTTTCGGCTGTCAGCTGTTGTCTGCAATCGCCGGTTAAAGGTTTGCAAACGTTCGATGCGTCTTTCTGGACACATGCGCGTATGTTTGCCCATTGCTGTCATAAGTCTAAAGCGGAGTGAATTAGTTTACATGATACACTTTTGAGGGGTACGGATCTGCACGGTACATACTTGAAATTGGATCGCATGCTATCTGTGAGGCCAGTGACACGACACAACTCGGGAATAAGGATGACGATTTCGTTGGCATTACTGTTTTGGGCTTTATCGCGATTTTTGGATATAAGTAGCGGCTGTGCTTGATCCCTGATGCGAATGTTATATTTCTGAGGCCAAGATCAAATATAAATTATAAATCTTAGTTTATTGTCAAGTGTTAGATCACTTACCGTTAGATAGTATTCAACAAAACTAACGTCTTTACCCTTGCAACTGAATGTGGCACGCGGAGTTTGTGCAAAATCAACGTCATTAATGCGATAAGTTTTGTTATTATAATCGGTAAGCACAATCAGGCCTAAAACGTTAAGACGAAACTCCTCTTGGTGTCGAGCGGGATTCGCTGAGGTGCGACGCAGAATATCATACACTGTTTCGGTGCGCATTACCTTGTGTGTAATCTCTGCGCACAGCAATATGTCAGTTTCATGTTGACGGATCGAGGTCTCGTAGCCGGGCCAAAGTTCCATGGAGAACTCACGCAAAAGGACCTATTTGGTAAATATGAATGTTTTAACTTAGACTAATCAGCTAATAAATTTAACATTACCTTTGCGTGTGGATCAAAAAGATTACGTCCGACCTGTTCCAGTTTTAGGCCCTTCATGGCACGACGCAAAATCAAATTAAGGACCTGCAGAAAACGCGGCTCAACCGCCGTTATAAGACCCACATACTTAATGGTGATGGTGTAATCAACACCCTGCTTTGAGGTCGCCTGTAGCACTGTAACGTCTTCTTCAAATTTTTTGGTCGTGAACAGTTGCTTGCCATCAAAAAGATAACCAGTACCCAAAGCAGTGGCGTGCTGAGATAGTACGCCACAGCGTACCCGAACCATCTCAATTTCGGGCTTAAAATCCACATGATAGTGCACAATGCGCCATTGCGGCTTAGTCTTTAACTTATAAAAATTTGATAGCAATTTAATGGGTTCACCACCATCTCCGCGTTTCGTAAGCACATCGGCCGGTCTGGTTTGCACTATCTCATAGTGATCAATGCGCCTGCGATTACCTTGAGCATCGCCACGACCTGGAGGAGCACTCACTGCAGAAGCACTTTCGCCGCGTGCTGTGGATGTGTCACGCGATCTTGGATCTCCAGTACCACGAGATGTAGAAGGTCCATAGTCGAGGGGAGCTGCACTGGACGTGGAAGCGTAGCTTGAACCGGATGCCTCTGATCTGTCTCTAACACTATGCCTGCTATCCGATGGACCTCGAAAAAACTTTGCGCGCTGTAAAAACGAAAAAAAAAACACATTTTTTAATCGAGTTTTGTGTTTTCAATTAATTAAAAAGTTGGTTATAAGTAAGGGAAATGTTCTAGTGTTGGACAGTTCACAAAACTGTCAGAAATCAACGTAAAGCTTAAATGGTGATATTGTTGGAAAGCTTGGTCAATTGCGCATCGATCTGTCCAAGGCAATATACACATTTCATTCGTTTTTTGAGAGACATATAACATTTAATTAAAAAAGTCAAAAGCACGATTTTTCAAAAAGTTTACCTAAGTTGAACACCCCCTTAATTTTTGAAAAAATCCACCAAATAAACTAAAACGTGATGCTAAATCATAGTTTTGATTGTTGTTTTTTTTTTTTTTTTTTTTTTTTGTTATTGAATTGAACAATCAAAATCAAACGAATTACGGTAAAAATTAGTCGATATAGGCCAGAAAAATCGAAAATTCAATGGAAACTTTCTTTTTTTATACCCTTCACAGGGTATATTGACTTTGTCATGAATCTGTAACGCCTTAAAGAAATGATGGGAGACCCCATAACCTATATATCAAAATGATCAGGACGAGCTCAGGAATTGATTTCCGTCTGTCCGTCCGTCTGTTTCAACACGATTTCCGGCCAAACTGATGAACCGATCTTGATGAAACTTTCACAGATTGCTTAGATCATGTCGGGTTTGTTCACTATGGAATTTCATCCCGATCGGAGCATTCTACGACATAGTCCTAGTCATAGACTGGCATTGCCAAAATTAACTATGCGCCACTTTTTATACCCTTAACCCATAAAATGGGTAAATAAGGGTATAATGGTTTTGTGCAAAAGTATGTAACAGGCAGGAGGAAGCATCTCCGACCCTATAAAGTATATATATTCTTGATCAGCATCAACAGCCGAGACGATATAGCCATGTCCGTCTGTCCGTCCGTCTGTCTGTCTGTATGAACGCGTGGATCTCAGAGACTACAAGAGCTAGAGACTTCTGATTTTGTATTTAAGTTCTCCTATACCATGAGCAGAACAAGTTTGCTTCAAATTATCGATAACTATTCTGGTTTTCGATATACACATAATATCGATAACAATAAAATATCGAATTTGGAAAATCTAAAAATGAGGGTTGAAGTAATGGACAATGATAGAACTTTTCTGAAAATTTCGTCCAAATCGGTTAAGAAACACCGGAGATATTGAACTTAATCGATGGAAGCTAAGCCAGTTTACCAAAGTCTTATATCAACAAGAATAGAACTTATATAGAGTCGTCATGAGGCCAAATTCTGGCTGCCAGTTGGAATAGGCAATCGTGGCGACACCTCTCTCACAAAGCGCTGCTGCTGCTTTTTTCTCTGCCAGCGCATTTCATGCCCGAGTATATCAAGTCACTCAACTTGGCGACTGTTATACGCTTTTGTATTCTCATAGCACAGCCAGCCAGCCATGCTCTGAGTATTTTGCTTGTATAAACATATGAGCGTGTCTACGTCACACGTATTATCATTTTTTTATCATTTTTGCGACGTTGCCTTAGTGAAGCTATGCATTATACCCACATTCATATATATTTATATATGTTTGCTGTTTTGCTAGGATTTCTACTGATTTTTGTTATTTTGTTTGGGCTGGCTAGTGTTAGTGTGTTAGTGGTTTTGTATTTCTACATGACATATGTAATTGTATGCGTAGCATTTGCCATGGCATTCATTGACCTTTCTCTACTTATTATCAATTCAATTTGGTGCAGAATTTGTATTTTGCCTACAAAAACCTAAAAAGCAAACTTCCAAGGCAGCCAAATATCATATTTTGTGCTGATCGACCATTTGCAGTATCAGGCAAACAGCAAAACAAAAAAAAAATAAATAAAAAGTGCAAGATCCGGTTTATACATTTTTCGGAAAATATTGACAAAATTGAACTAATTCAGGCTCCATACTTATTGTTTTGGCAGTCAATAGTGCCTTACAAGAATTTAATAGAAAAATTCAAATGGTAATAGATCTTTAAGGTGAATTTGCTTTGAGTCTTTTGTGTGGTTTCGGTAATGTTTAACATAATCTCTGATAAACTTAGTTCTGCCCATAAAATATGGATTCACCCAAATGATACCATTGCTTTTTGCATTTGCAGCCTGCCTTTTTTTTAATAACCGCCAATAGCAAGGCGTTTGTTATCACAAACACGAAAGGAGCGTACGTCATTATTGTAAATTCAGATATTTCACATGACAAGAAAACAAAACACAGCTGCATTTCCGATTTATTAAAAAAAAAGTTATAAGCCTACCGGGCACTGTACGGGGCATCTTTGTACATGCCTTTAACCATAAAACGTTACTTAACAGGGGTAAAACCATTATAAATAAAGACTGTGCAATTGGTAAGAAGAGCTTTAAAAGCTTTTTCGTCTCATGCAGACGCTCTTGGAATAAGTGCAATGAGTGTGAGCCAGCGCGACAGGGGATCGCATGTGCAGATGGTTTTGTTTCAGTTGCCCTTGCGCTGAGCTGCCACTAAGAACAGTAAAAGTTTGTTAGTAATTGTATGCGTTTGCTCCATTTCTTGCTGGGACTGCTCGTCGAGATTTTGATCTTTTTTCTTTGTCTGCGTCTTCAATAAGTGCATTTGCAATGGCACAATTGATGGCTAGTGTCATTGAATTATGTAATCGCTAGTTTTGTTGTGGTTGATACTAAGAAAGTATTGAAGCTGGAACAAATCCGTAAAGGAGGCACAAACGATGTTAATGAAAGACACAGCTCAGAGCTCAAGCGGCTGCATGAGAGAAAGCTTTTTCTACCAATTACACAGTTTTTATATTTTAATGTCCTGGACAGTGGTCACTAATTGCTTCTGGCCCACTGGTGAATTAGTTTTTCTTTAAACTTTGCCCTTTACTGCAACACGACATACATACATAGATAAATTTGGGCGTCAAATCGACCAAATACTGTAATGCTTGGCACATGCTTTCCAGGCCGAGCATGTCGGTCAAAAAATACAAAATATTACTTTGCTTGTCAAATTTACCCAGTGTTAGCCCACACGTGCGGGCGCAGAGGGGTAAAAAATAAAAAATTCCATGGGTATGCCCCGCATATGTACGTATGTGTCTACCTGCTCTATACATGAGAAGTACAAAAATATGCCTTTAGTACAGAAAATGGTAACCCATCAGGCAGTTATTACCTCTTTTACATCTTCTTAATTGATTTGTCCGCTACCCTTGAGAATGGGTTACGATTGGACAGCCGACATAATATGAAAATAAATTCAAATTAAGTCAAAATTATTTTAGAGTCGAACTTCCATATAACAAAGTTTACCATATAGCGAATAAATTTCGTTAACACTGCTTTTGGTTTACCTTTCAGTGTGTATTTTTAAGACGTACATACAGTGGCTCGCAGCTTATTTCGTGCAGCTGAAAAACAAAAGTTCAAATCGCCACTACTTTTAAACTATCAAAGATTTTGAAAAAAATTAAATGAGGTATATTAAAACTGAACATTTTAAATTACAAAAAAAAAAACAACTTTCATGCAGCAGCTTATTTCGTGCACTTTATTTGTAGCTCGTACGCTTATGCGTGTTCTATTCCCTATCACGAATTTATTCGTTATTGTTTAATTATACCCTTCACATGTGAAACAGGGTATATTGACTTTGTCATGAATCTGTAACGCCTTAAAGGAATGATGGGAGACCCCATAAACTATATATCAAAATGATCAGGACGAGCTCAGGAATTGATTTCCGCCCGTCCGTCTGTCTGTTTCAACATTCAAATTTCATTTCAAATTTCATCCCGATCGGAGCATTCTACGATGTAGCCACCACACAAATTTACCATATCAACACGATTTCCGGCCAAACTGCTGAACCGATCTTGATGAAACTTTCACAGATTGCTTAGATCATGTCAGGTTTGTTCACTATGAGATTTCATTCCGATCGGAGCGTTCTACGACATAGCCACCATACAAATTTACCAAATCAACACGATTTCCGGCCAAACTGCTGAGCCGATCTTGATGAAACTTTCACAGATTGCTTAGATCATGTCGGGTTTGTTCACTATGAATCGATCAGAGCATTCTACGACATAGCCACCATACAAATTTACCATATCTTACTATAAATTGTTGTCTCTGTCGTGCGTTTTCAAGTACCTACATGTCAATATGCTGTTGTTGTCGCACACGAACAAGTAAAAAAAGAATAAAATATTAGCGAAAAATTACCAACAGCTGCACAGAAACATAAGAGGGTGGAGCATTGATTTGGCTGTGTGAAGGGTATCATAGTCTTGGCATAGCCAAAATTAACTATGCGCCACTATGTTTTGATGTACGAATTATGTAAAGAACGCAAAAGCAAAACAATAACACATTTTTTTACTCTTAACCCATAAAATGGGTAAAAAGGGTATTATGGTTTTGTGCAAAAGTATGTAACAGGCAGAAGTAAGCATCTCCGACCCCATAAAGTATATATATTCTTGATCAGCATCAACATCCGAGACGATATAGCCATGTCCGTCTGTCTGTCCGTCTGTATGAACGCGTGGATCTCAGAGACTACAAGAGCTAGAGACTTCAGATTTTGGATATATGTTCTCCTATACCATAAGCAGAACAAGTTTGCTTCAAATTATCGATAACTATTCTCGTTTCCGATATACACATGTAATCGATAACGAATATAACTTTTTTGAAAATTTCGTCCAAATCGGTTAAGAAACACCGGAGATATCGAATTTAATCGATTGAAGTTAAGTCTTATATAAATTTAATATATTTATTGCAACTGGGTTCATGGTATCTTGTAGTCGGGCTCTCCCGACTAGAGCTTTCTTACTTGTTTCATTTACCGTTTTGTTTTTGTGTGACGTTTGGCTTTTATTCTCTGGTCTTCGCTTCACAGTTTTTATGAACATTTTGCCTGCTCAGTGCCCATCGAAGATGTTGTTGTTGGGATTACTCCGTTATTTTTTATAGGCACCAAAGCAAAGAATAACTGATTGTGATTAACTGTATTTAGAATAGTTGTACACATTGTAGAAAAGTGAAAAATTGCGCGATGCTTTAGTCTGCAGTTTCTATCATCATTTCTATATAACGAAGTTTTTTCTTGTCTCTTCAGATTCGTTATGTGGAAGTTCGACTGCACTAAATTTAAAACAAAATTACATTTACATCTGAAAGAAAATTTAAAATATAGGTAAACAAAAATTTTAATAGTTGACGTTAACGTTCTGCGAATTTCAACAAGAAAATTTGTGGTCGAACATTTGTTGCGTGGATTGAGAAAAACCTAATCAGTCCAGCTTAAGATAAGTAATTAGTGGTTTCGATAAGATAAAGAAAAAAGGAAAGATCTTTTTAGTACTGGAATTGCAGCCTTCAAGGAGACAACGTGTAAGAGCTTGTTATAGTCAGAGCATACAGCACGAATTTGTTCAGGAATTAAATAGTTGTTCGAGCAACGATCAAGTTGAAGGGGTAAATAGTTACGGGATACTAACTTATTTGAACAGTTAATTTTATTCGATTCAAGAGACCTGATGATTGATTTCTCACTTAAGTAGATTAGAAATCAATAATTATCCATGCACAGTTCTATGGTTGAATAGTGAGTGAATGGCCTGCAATACTGAAATTAATTATTTAACACATTATTTTAAAATTTTATATTGTGTTCCTTACCCTGCTTCAGCCAGCTGTTTTTATAGCATTTCAATAAATGAGGCGCAAATGTCAGTAAGGCCGGCCAAAAAAACGTTTTTTGTTGGTCCGACAAAAAAAACTAATAGTATTCGTTTGTCGGTATTGGTATGCAGAAGCAATGGATTCATGTTCGGTTCGACATAAAATAAAGTGTGTGCGGCCGGCCTGATGGAGCGTAATTTTTTTCCGCCTTACGCGCTCTATAATTTTTGGATCATGATCAAGGAGCGGTCGCTTTCACAATCTGTAGCAGAGAAATGATCATGGAGCAAAACTCCCTGGGGAACGCAGCCAATGCCTACGATTCCATCGACAACTGTACAATATTCGATTTACAAATATATATGTACATATGTAGCACCTAGAGCATATTATACTGACGTCGGCTGTCGCAACAACTTGTTGTGCAGCGAAGATCGGAGAATGAGCAGAGCATGCTAAAAAATTTATTGCTGCTGTCCTTGTCTTTTGCATAGGGCTTGAGAGAGCAGAGAGCGCTTAAAATGTAATTTGGACGAAAACGCGTTGTAGTGCTGCTGGCGGTGGGTACCATTTACCGTTACTTTTCTTGTCTACATGCAATCGTGGCGTAATGTAGTACAGAACGACCCCGCTCAACGCAACCTTTTCAAATTTGAGTCAATTGTGAAAACTGATGTGGTTGGAAAAACCGAAGACAATTTTCTGTTGGCCTCGAGACCCTTTTCCAAAAAGAGATGCCTTTGCTAACATTCAAATTAAAGTTAATCTATTAAATCAGTGTTCAAAGCAAAGATTTAATTTTATTTTATATAGTATATATTTTGAAAATCTGAGAAATAATGGTCTGTACTTTGTTATAATTTGCTGCTGTTTCACGATGCTAAAAACTTGGTGTCGCAATGATCGAGGGTTGCGGTTGGCGAGGTCGCACTGTATTCATTCGTTGGATTTAATACAAATGAGTGCAGAGAAACATAAGCATTTGAGGTACAGTGCTGATTTTTCTATAAATTTGTTACAATAAATAATTTCAATTGAGTTACATATGTATGTATGTATGTACAATGTTCTTGCTTCAATTTTTAAAGTTTATATCCTAGTCGATCTCTCTTGACTAGAGCTTTCTTACTTATTTTTATATCGTCAACAGCTATTTACATATCTTTTCTCACTGTCTTAAGCTTGCTTGTTCTTTGTGTTATTTCAAACAAATTCGCATTACTTGTATATACATATGTATGTATGTACATACTCGATTCTGAGCGCGCAAAAACGACATGTACATACATATGTTCAAGAGCGTCCCCAGACCTGAAGGTAGGGAGGCAGGCAAAAATAAAACTTGATAACTTCTTTTGAATCGTATTGCAAAACAAAGTTTTTGCATAGTTTAGTACAATATAAATTAAAGCATACAAAATATTTTATTTATGATAGTTTTTTTTTCTTTCTCTTTTTGATGTGTATATAAAAACAAATCGACCAATATTGAGGTGGGGGGGAAGGCATTGACCCATCATCGAAAGTAAGGATCGTTTGCTTAGATTGTGTTTGCTTGAATATAATTGCTTCCCTTTTATTTTCATGCTCTTATTCTCGAAACGATATATAATTGTGTATACATATGTACATATATGGTAAACAATGTCCAACTTATGAAGAACAGATTTTCTCATTTTATGCTTCTCTACATCAAGCCTTTACAAAGTGTGCATGTGTATACATATGTATATGTACATACATACAGACAAATTTTAAGACGCATCAGCACAAAAAAGAAACACTTATGAGCCCTGACTTCACACGACTGATAAGTGCCGTTACCGAAATTCGAGACACAACGAAGCCCTCAAATATATATACATGTATACCCTTTCGTATATATGCTTGTGCTTGTTGTTTTCATAAACGAAATCATATGCCATTTGAGTAAATTCTTTTTATGTAAATATAATATACAAATTGATAATAACTTACCGGCTCATGTCGTGATCTCTCCCGTTCTTCAGAATCGTCTAAGGCACGGCGGCGTCCCCGTTCTTGATCACTCATTACACACACTTACTTTACCGTTATTAGAGAACAAGAAAATAACAACACCCTTACGACTGAAGACGTGAAAACCGAATGAAGCTTGAACTTCGAAAACTGCAAACACTTTACGATTATATTGCTTGTAGGCGAGCTATATCGATATATAAGGCGCTGTCATCTCTACCATTGACCAACTAACAGAAAGACGGAAAATCAGAATTGTTCAAGTTAACGTCCTGTTAACATGATAACAAATTCTATACCAAGGAAGATGAAACCCAGATTGCGCATTCAGGGGCTCACCTTCTGCGCATCTACGTCACATGCGTCAATGCGCTGTGCAGTTTTAAGATGAAACAAAAATAACAATTGTTCTTAAAATTGTTTTGGCTATTAATTAAATATATGTATAATAAGAGAAACAGCTTTTATAGTATTTTACTATTTTATTCATTTACGCTTAAGCGATAATTCAAAATTATTATTTTCTTATACGGAAGTACAACATTGTTCGAAAACAAAGTTTTTTGATTTTTTTGTCACATTTTATTTGTGTTGATGCTTCAAAATGGGTTGTTTTGTCTTCTTCAACCGTAATGTTTGGCACAGAACCCTTTTTCAACAATCGCTTTTGGCAAAATCCTATTTATAAGTATAATTAATATTATTAATGACGATAATTATTATACACAATTAAAAACAATTACCCGCTTCATTTTGCTTATTATTTTCAAAATCTTCTGCTTAAAAATGCATACCACAAATTGTTGTGTTGTCGCCGACAAAAATTTATCCATGTTTGTGGTTCATATTTTGGGAATGGGTAATAACTCCACAAATTGTTCTTAAAATTGTTATAGTTGCATCCAAAAACAGCACAACGCATTTTCAATCAATTAGTTCACTCAATTCAAATTCGCTGTATGCAATATGCAATTCAAAACACAACTAGGCACATGTGACGTCACGCAAACAGCTGGAAAACAGCTGTTTATGCGCAATGCGTTAACTGTATTCTTTATATTATGATTCTATACTACCCTTCCAAGTTGGGCTGCATCAAGCAAATTGAAGCAAATGTCTTGAGTTGCCAAATTAAAATTTTGTGACAACAACAAGAGCAATGTGACCAATGTGCACAAAGCATTTTCAATCAATTAATTCACTCTTAACAGTCGTTATTATTCAAATTCACTACAATGACTGTATGCAATATGGAATTCAAATCTCAACGCAGAAGGTGAACCCCTGACTGCGTGATCTGAGTTTCATCGTTCTTGAACAATGATGGCCTTCTTCGCACCAGCTGGCAGTCAGCGCTATCTTCGAGATAGCAAAATGTTAATTAACATAACATTTCAGCTCTGATTTTCTGTCTTGTTAGTAACTTGGTATATGACTTGCTCACTACTAACTGCTCATATTTTTAATACATTTTTAATTTGTATATTCCCAAACTTTGTACATATATCGTTTAAGTTGATCAGAAATTTATCAAACATCTATGCAAAGACCAAAATTTTTATTTGACTTAAACGATGTATCGATACACTATTGCAACTCTGGTCTATAGATTATTGCAATTGTGAATGAATGTGTGTACAAGTGTGTGTGTTTTCAATAGACATTTAATTTTGGGCAACATTAAATTATAAAATTTAAGAATTGACAGACAAAAAAACGTTGAAAAAAATTGCAAATGTGCATTTAGTATAACTAATAACAGTTCTATACCGAGGTAATGCAGTGGCAGGCTATAATGCATAAGGTAATTTCCAAGTTACGTGTTTGTGTGCGTGTGTACCAATGAAATTTTTCGATTGAGAAATAAAAGTTCTGCAAAGATTTACTTTAATATCTAGCTTTAATAATGTTTTATGTAAGCATACTTTATGTGTTAATGTATGTTTGCATTTACATTAATTATTAATTTCAGAAACAAAAGTATATGGTTACATTTTTAAAATAAGAAAAAATATGTTCATATGTAATTTGCATGCATTTGCACATGTATGCAAGTCCATGTGTGTATTAAAAAAAATTTATTAGGTATTAAAACTGTCAAAGAATGGGTAAAAGCTGAATTATTGACACGATCAAAATGTGCATTAAAATAATCATGTTCATATAAACACAAAGGTATGCCCACGTGTATATGTTTTTCAACGTTTGTCAGACTTACAAAATGTGAATGTATTTGCATAAGTATGTGAACCAATGGGCAACAAAGTTTGAGAAAAAATATCAATTCACGTTTTTACTATTACAGCACTAATAGTGTAAAGACAATGCGGCTTGGGTTCGGTGCCATTTCCTCATAGTACTGCAGATATTCTGGAAATTCCACGGGGTCTTGAACTTTTTAATGCAGGAAGAACATCTTAAAAATTTGATTAACAGCTGATTGTCTTTGTTCATAGACACATATTAAAATTGAAAATCTTTCTTTTTGTATTTCACAAATCTAGAAATATACAAAATAAAACGAAATAAAACGAAATGAAATGCTATTTCAAATCAAACATAATTGTCAAATCATAAAATAGATTTTTCTTTAATCGAAAAAATATTTTTAACATTTTTTTAATTAGGAACGCACTTAGCTTAATTGCGCAGTTTGCATTATTAATTGTTTGTTTCTCGTATTTTCAGATATAACTATACCCACGTTGCATATCTTTTTGGAAATTACGAAAACAACGTAAGTATTCTACATAGTTTGACAAAAATAATAATAATAGATATTGATCAAATTTAAACCGAGTATCAAAAAAAAAGTCTGTTTGCTCAAAGTAAAATTATTTGTTAATAAACTAAAAAATATCTTATATGCTTTTCAGATGGGCGACGTTGATCCAGAAACGTTGCTAGAATGGTTGTCCATGGGGCAAGGAGATGAAAGAGACATGCAATTAATTGCTTTGGAGCAGCTATGTATGCTTCTTTTGATGTCAGATAATGTTGATCGTTGCTTTGAAAGGTTCGTTCAAATAAAATAACAAAACAACTAGATTTTTGATTCATTAAAACCTACAGAACTTAAATTAATTATGATTCTTCAAAGTTTATATCTTTCCTCACATTGTGTTGTTTATTTTTATTTGTAGTTGTCCTCCACGTACATTTTTGCCAGCATTGTGCAAGATATTTTTGGATGAACTTGCACCAGAAAATGTGCTCGAAGTTACTGCACGCGCAATAACATATTACCTGGATGTATCTGCTGAGTGCACACGACGAATTGTTTCGATCGATGGTGCAATTAAAGCCATCTGCAACCGCTTAGTTGTTGCTGATCTTTCGTCGCGAACATCTCGCGATCTTGCCGAACAGTGCATTAAAGTCTTGGAACTTATTTGTACACGAGAAGCAGGAGCAGTTTTTGAAGGATGTGGCTTGAACTGCGTCTTGTCATTTATTCGGGACTGTGGATCCCAGGTTCATAAGGATACATTGCATTCGGCCATGTCTGTTGTTTCGCGACTCTGCACAAAAGTGGAACCAAATTCACCTTGTATTAATAATTGCGTTGAAAGTTTAAGCACTCTATTACAACATGAGGATCCACTGGTATCAGATGGTGCTCTTAAATGCTTTGCATCTGTGGCCGATCGCTTTACAAGGAAATGGATTGATCCCGCGCCACTAGCTGAATATGGATTGGTTACGGAGCTGCTCAAACGTCTAGAAAGTGCTGGTGGTACGCCTAGTGCGCATCCTCTATCAACATCTAAATTAAATACTCCTCAGCTACCAAGTCCTAACTTAGAGGGAGCTAACGAAAATGTATCTGGATCAGCAGCGGCGCAAGCATCACCAGCACCGACGACCGCCACTGCAAACGCAACAGGCAAAGTGCCAAGCGAATCGATTCGTTCGCCACAATCTATTTCAACAACCATTTCGCTATTGTCAACATTGTGTCGAGGCTCATCTTCTATAACGCGAGACATTTTAAGATCTCAGTTGCCCGAGGCAATTGAAAGAGCCCTAAAGGGCGATGAACGATGCGTGTTAGACTGCATGCGTTTTTCAGATCTGTTGCTTCTTTTATTGTTTGAGGGACGCCAAGCGTTAAATAGGGGAAGTGCCAATTCGGCTCAGGGCCAATTGGTTCCGCGACCAAAACGGACGGATTCTACTACCGATCGCACTCATCGCCAACTTATCGATTGTATACGATCCAAGGATACCGAGGCATTGCAGGAAGCAATCGAAACATGTGGCGTCGATGTAAATTGCATGGATGACGTCGGACAGACTTTATTAAATTGGGCGTCTGCTTTTGGAACATTGGAGATGGTTGAATACCTATGTGAAAAGGGAGCAGATGTCAATAAAGGACAAAGAAGCTCATCCCTTCACTATGCGGCCTGTTTTGGTCGGCCAGGTATAGCGAAGATTCTGCTCAAATTCGGTGCATACCCAGATTTACGAGACGAAGACGGTAAAACACCTCTGGATAAGGCACGAGAAAGATCCGATGATGGTCATCGTGAAGTTGCCGCCATACTACAGTCTCCGGGAGAATGGATGTCGTCCGGACACATGCTTGCCAACAAGGATGGTCAAACATGCACATTGATTGAGCCCCGTGGTGATCCTGAAATGGCACCTGTCTATTTGAAATTACTTTTGCCCATATTCTGTCGAACATTTCAGGGGTCTATGCTAACGAGTGTTCGACGGGCTAGTTTGGGATTAATTAAAAAGATTGTACAATATGCGCATCCAACAGTACTTAAAAGTATCTGCAAGAAATCCAATGAACCCTCGACTTCAATATCTGCTCAAAGTGTTGGCAACTTGTTAACTGAAGTAATTGCCAGCGTCCTGGATAGCGAGGTAAATACATTTTGTGTACTTTTGTTTTAAAAGAAGTATATATGTATATTAACTTCCACTGAAACACTAAAACTTACTTTTTATTTGTACTGCAGGATGATGAAGATGGACATTTAATAATTTTGAATGTTATTGAAGAACTTATGTGTAAGACACAAGAGGAGTTTCTTGAGCATTTCGCAAGACTGGGAGTCTTTTCCAAAGTCCAAGCTTTAATGGACAACGGAAATGAGGATTCAAGCACGTCACAGCTCACAGACAGCACGCAGGACTTGTCTTCAACGACAAAAGGGCCAGCCCTGTGCATGCCGCATAGATCAGTTCAAGGTAAATTACATTAATTTTTTAATAAGATGTAAATAAATAAACCTTATTTTAATTCCATTGCAGATGACTTAGTGGAGGACGCTAAAGAGATTTTGCAAGGAAAACCATATCATTGGCGTGATTGGAGCATTTGCCGTGGCCGTGATTGCTTGTATGTTTGGTCAGATTCTGCTGCATTAGAGCTGTCTAATGGCTCAAATGGTTGGTTTCGATTTATACTTGATGGCAAATTGGCGACAATGTATTCAAGTGGAAGTCCCGAGAATGGCAATGATAGCTCCGGTTAGTATTTAAACAGTATTTAACAGCTCAACATATTCAACATAATTATTTGTTTCTTTTTACAGAAAATCGTGGTGAGTTTTTAGAGAAACTTGTGCGTGCCCGTTCTAGTGTAAGTCCTGGCACACCATCGCAGCCAATATTGCCCACAGTATGTGTTTTGAGGCTAGTAGTTGGAAATTGGGTACTGCAGTCCCATAAACCAAATCAACTGCAAATACACAATACAGAGGGTCACCAAGTGACCATATTGCAAGAAGATATGCAAGGATTTATATTTGAAAGCAACAGAGGAACTAAGCACTCCTTTACAGCAGAAACATCATTGGGTGCTGACTTTGCATCGGGTTGGTCAACGGAGAAAAAGAAACGCATCAAGTCAAAGACAGATGTGCAAAAGGTGCAAGTGGTGAACGTATCTCGTGAAATCTATAATAAATATTTCAAATCGGCTCAAGTGATACCGCGCGGTGCAGTTGCAAAGCTTACTGCTATCGTCAAGCAAATCAATCAAGCTATCGAGGAACAACGTTCGGGTACCAATAGCAATTGGTCAAATACCCTCTATACGGCGTTGACAAACCTTTCTCAGTTGATTCATGAAGATGGCGTTGTGAGTGCTTATGAAATGCATTCCTCTGGTCTTGTTCAATCACTTGTGGCAGTGCTGTCAAACAACTATTGGGAAATGCATTTGTCGCGCTGCAAGACAAATAAAATGCTTAAAGAACGCATCGATATTTTTAAGAAATGTATTTTCGGAGAATGTGTTGGAGAACCGAATACAAATAATTCAAAAAATACGGCTAGTATCCTTATACAAAAACTTGTTGCTGTCTTGGAGAGTACAGAAAAACTTCCGGTCTTCTTGTACGATGCACCAGGCACTGGCTATGGCTTACAAATACTACAGAAACGACTTCGATTCCGTTTGGAACGTGCCTCATGTGAAAGTACCCTTTTTGATCGGACCGGACGTACTTTGAAAATCGAACCCCTAGCAACTGTTGGCCAGCTTGCAAAATATTTACTCAAAATGGTGGCTAAACAATGGTACGATCTCGATCGTTCTACATTTTTGTATTTAAAAAAGTTGCGCGAACACAAGCAGGAAAATATATTTACACACGCTTTCGATTTTGATGAAGAGGGTTTAATCTATTACATTGGATCGAATGGAAAAACACATGAATGGGTTAATCCGGCTCAGTATGGTCTCGTACAAGTGACAAGCTCAGAAGGGAAAACACTGCCGTATGGAAAACTGGAAGATATATTGTCACGTGATGGTGTCTCCTTAAACTGTCATACTAAGGATAATAAAAAGGCCTGGTTTTCGATTGATCTTGGAGTGTATATGATTCCAACTGCATATACTTTACGTCATGCTCGCGGCTATGGACGTTCTGCGTTAAGAAATTGGCTACTACAGGCATCGAAAGACAGCGTCAATTGGACTACTTTAATCAGTCATGTCGATGACAAGAGATTAGTGGAACCGGGAAGTACAGCTACTTGGCCCATTATTTGTAGTGCTGATGACACAAAGGGATATCGTTACATACGGATTCAGCAGAATGGTCGTAATGCCTCCGGTCAAACACATTACTTAAGTTTAAGTGGATTTGAAATTTACGGTCGCGTCGTTGGTGTTTGTGATGATATTGGTAAAACCATTAAAGAAGCTGAGGCTAAAACACGCCGTGAACGACGTCAAATTCGGGCTCAACTCAAACATATTACAAGTGGAGCACGTGTTGTGCGTGGTGTTGATTGGCGCTGGGATGATCAGGATGGCTGTTGTGAGGGTACCATAACGGGTGAAATACATAATGGATGGATTGATGTTAAGTGGGATCATGGTGTACGCAATTCCTATCGCATGGGTGCTGAAGGAAAATACGATTTAAAATTAGCCAACTTGGAAAATGTATCGGTCTTTGAAGGGGTCAATTCAATGTTACCAATGGCTTCGGGAGTAGGTCCAAAAAAGAATGACAAGACAAACGTGCTGACATCGCGTAAATCAAGCTCAACGCCATCACTTCCCGAAGCTACAGAGATAAATAAGAACCCAGAGGATGCATCCAATCAAACAGTTTCCGCCGACAATTTGGCATGGAAACAAACTGTCGAAACAATTACAGAGAATGTATTTAGCTCGGCAAAGTCTCACATTGCAAACAACCAATCGAATGCAGCTTCAACAAGTGAATCCCAAGCTACTTTTAGTGAATACAGTGCAGATCAAACATCATCATCTACAACGAATGCCCCGTCTCCTTTGATTCGTGAGCTACAACATATCGCAGACCTGTCTACTATCAACAATTCAATGCCAGCAATAAACCTAAGCAATGTGTCTGATTTGGCAACCATAACAGAGAGTTTATCAATTGTGGAGATTTCAAAAGAGAACAATAGTGGCTCAAAGCCAGCTGACTTGAAGCTAAGCGAGTCTAATCCTGTCGGTTCTAAGAATGTCAAACGAATTCCTCACATTGAAGAGAACAACAAGATGAATGCCAACAACTCGGTCAATAATGTGGCCAAGGGACTCTTGATCAATTTGAAACAACTAAACTCAGGTGGCTCTCAATGTGGTGCTCAGTTCCCAGTAGAAACCCACGAATTCATTGATAAAATGCGCGATGGTGTGGATATGTTGCGCAATAACACTAATAATATACTCTCCTCTGATGAATTACACATACCGCGTACAAATGTATCGTCGGGACACAAGGGAAACGCAAAAGTCTCAGTACTAATACAACCTGGTAATCTCCAAAAGAATGAAGCATCTGACGAGGCCACAAAACCATCGACTCCTCCTCAAAACCTTGCAAATACGGATGACAACTCAGAGATATCTTCTTTCCCCGGCCAAATCGAGAATATAATGAATCCTCAAATTTCAAATGATGTTGTTTCCGTCTCTAACCAAATGAGTATAAGTGTACCAAACCTAACAACATCATCTTCGGAGGTGTCATCAACATCTGAGGTCGCCGTTCATACGGGTCTATTGGAAACATTTGCAGCGATCGCTCGTCGTCGCACCTCGCAGGACACAAACAACGAGGAGAACCAGTCAAATAACACTAATGTTAACAAGAACGAACATAGTAATCAAAATGTTGGAGCAAGCTCATTCTTTGCAAGAGGACCCAACTCGGTGACAAGCTTGGTAAAACTAGCATTGTCAAGTAATTTTCATTCAGGCCTTTTAAGTACTGCTCAAAGCTATCCTAGTCTCTCATCGAATAATGGGGAAAATACTTCGTCGAATTCAACAAATAAGAAACTTAGTCAACAACCGACACCATCTATTAATCCAACCTTAACTATGAGCCTCACATCTACTTCAAGCGATAGTGAACAGGTGTCGCTGGAAGACTTTTTGGAAAGTTGCCGGGCACCCACCCTACTCGGCGATATGGAGGATGAAGATGACATGGAGGAGGAGAACGATGAAGAGGAAAACGAGGATGAATACGAAGAGGTGGGAAATACACTTCTACAAGTTATGGTGTCGCGAAACCTTTTAACCTTTATGGATGATGAGTCGTTGGAGAACCGTTTGGCAGGCGTTAGCAAGCGTAAATCGTGGGATGATGAATATGTTTTAAAACGGCAGTTTTCCGCTCTAATACCAGCTTTTGATCCAAGACCAGGTCGAACCAATGTTAATCAAACATCTGATTTGGAAATTTGTCCACCAGACGCAAACCCAGAAACTTACCAGCAAAGCGGTCAAATAAACACGGAACAGACAACGCTTGGCTTGAAACTACGTGGTCCGGGTGTAGGAGGAGTTCCCGATGTTGAAATCGATTTGGACAACAGTGAGTGGACTATCTTCCGTGCAGTCCAAGAACTACTGCAAAATAGTCAGCTGAATAAAAATGATAAATTCCGTAAACTATGGGAACCCACATACACAATTGTTTATCGCGAAACATTCCCAAATGTTTTGGAATGTTCATATATGGAATGCGACGAAGGTCAAAAGACACCAGGCGTCTCATCGAGAAGCGGAGCATCGACATTATCTCCAAACTCCCCAGTGCATGGTGGCTTAAGCATTACCGATAATAACTTGTGCTCGGTTGAAGATGTTCTCGATTTGCTCACCCAAATTAATGCTCTTAATCAAGCTGAAATGGATGGCGAAGATCAGGGTGCCACTACATCGGCGAATACTTATTTACCAGCTGATTCCTTTATGAGCAAGAAAATTACAAACAAATTGCAGCAACAGATCCATGATCCTCTCGTATTATCGAGCAACGCTCTACCAAATTGGTGTGAAGATCTGAATCAATCTTGTCCATTTTTATTCCCGTTCGAGACACGGCAGCTGTATTTTAATTGCACTGCGTTCGGATCATCCCGAAGCATTGTTTGCTTGCAATCTCAACGTGATATAACAACCGAGCGACAAAGGATTCCAATAATGAGTCCACGTCGTGATGATCAGCATGACTTCCGTGTTGGGCGGTTGAAGCACGAGCGTGTCAAAGTGCCACGCAACAAAGATCTGCTCAAATGGGCCATTCAAGTGATGAAAGCGCATTGCAATCGCAAGTCTGTACTTGAAGTTGAATTTTTGGACGAGGAAGGCACAGGATTGGGACCAACACTCGAATTCTATGCTCTAGTTGCTGCAGAAATTCAACGTGCTGATCTTTGCATGTGGCTTTGCGACGATGAGGTGACTGAATCTCCGGACACTACACAATTTCATAATATTGAAGACTCCACGAAACCAGTGGGCTATTATGTAAACAGGCGCGAGAATGGACTGTTCCCAGCTCCGTTGCCACAGAACTCTGAGCTTTGTGAACAGGTATCAAAGTATTATTGGTTTTTCGGTGTTTTCATAGCCAAGGTGTTGCAGGATATGCGTCTTGTTGATATGCCCTTATCAAAATCCTTTCTGCAATTACTTTGTCACAACAAGGTATTATCACGTCATGATATAAAGATAAGATCTAATGCTCGCTTGAAAGATCTGATTGTAAGTTCAGTTGTTTCAAAGGAATCCGACTATGCAAGCAGCGACTCGAAAGTCTTGAACGACGATTATACACAATCCAAGTGGTTTAGTGGAGTCCTAAATATTGAAAACCTTAAGGAGATTGATGCAACACGCTATCAATTTTTGATCGAACTACAAGATTTGTTGATGCGCAAGCAGGCAATTGAATTGGACGACAATTTAAGTGACGAGGAGAAAGATGAATTAATTAAGAACTTAAAAATGTGCACCAAAAATGAAATCGAAGTTTCACTAGAGGATTTAGCCCTTACATTTACTTACTTACCCAGCTCATCTGTTTATGGCTACACATATGCCGAGCTAATTCCAAATGGTGCAGCAATTGAAGTCGACATTAACAACCTAGAAGCATATTGCGAATTGCTACTCAACTTTATGTTACAAGATGGAATTGCCATGCAAATGCAGGCATTCCATGACGGATTCTGCGAAGTGTTTCCTTTGAATAAGCTGGCCGCATTTAATCCAACCGAGGCTAGAATGATGATTTGTGGCGAACAATATCCGCAATGGACTCGAGAAGATCTAATGGCTTACACCGAACCAAAATTGGGTTATTCAAAGGATAGGTACGTAAATTACTTAACATTTTTTTTTGTTTTTGTTTTTTAAATTTTGTTTTTCTTTTCTTATAGCCCTGGATTTTTACGTTTCGTTAACGTTCTGTTAAGCTTCTCGGGTGCTGAACGTAAAGCGTTTTTGCAATTTACAACTGGCTGCAGTAGCTTGCCTCCGGGAGGATTGGCCAATTTACATCCTAGACTAACAATTGTACGCAAGGTTGATGCTGGTTCAGGAAGTTATCCATCAGTGAATACTTGTGTTCACTACTTAAAGCTTCCTGATTACCCGTCTGAGGATATAATGAAAGATCGATTGTTAACAGCAACCAAGGAGAAAGGTTTTCATTTAAATTAAATATTAAAACAAAATTACTTATTATTCTTTATATTAATAAGTCAAATTTAAAATGGTTTAGATCTATCCAAAACGGAATAAAAATGTTAAACTATGTAAATAACTTAAGTGCTTTTAAATTACAAATGCACATTTTGTCCGAAATAATGTAAATTACTTATAGCCTAGTTATCTATTCAAACTTCTCAAACAAAATTATTCAAAAAAATTTGTGGTAAAGAATTTAAATAAATTTGCCTTTGATGTTGAATATTGGATTTTTACCATATCTTAGTTTAGTTTCGATGTAGGCGTTCGCTTCTGTATCTAATATCAATAATTTTTTAGTCAATGCACACATGTGTTGCGTGAAAATAAGTAGTTTTATTAAATCAAATACAATGCTTGCATACATACACTACTTCTGCAAGATTATAGTTATCTTATGTTAGTCTGAAGCTAAGAAATACTAATTTGGTCAATTTGGAATATAAAATCAGTTAAAGACCTTATGACTTAAATAGTAAAAAAGTCAACATTACATTATATGTAGTAATAATATATTGTTTTTAATGAAAGTTTTTAACCGTAACCATTGTCAGTGGTACATCATAACATCTGTGCTTTGGTACATACACATATAGGCATCGCAAAATAGACGCTTTGCGTGTTCAGGTAAGACTTTGTCCTTTATAGACCTTTCATTAATAACTCGAGCTCCTTCATCGGATAGCCACTGAGGCAATTCCCGAACGGAAATCATTTCAGGTATGTTGTATCCGTTCTTTTCACCTAGGTTAATATTTGAATGTAATTTATTTGGAAAATACAGTGATTGAAAAATTAAGTACCTTTTCTATCAGCCATTGAATCAAAGAAACACCATGGTGCATCTGGTCCTGATCCGGCTTTAACGAATGCTACATAATGCGATGTTTCTATGCAAACAACGGCAAATAGCTCCATATAAAGTCTAGGTAAAGTCATGTTATCAGCCATTGCTTTAAAATCGCTTGGTACAGAAAGTTTTTTGGACACATGATTCGCTCTGAAAATTTTAAAAGCACAATGATTTATTATAAATTTTATAATTAATAAAAACCTACCGTTTAGCATGCATGTGAGCCGTGTTAAGACATTTTTGGCAAAAAGCTGTGCCCTCTAGACCAGAGCCTGCCTGCAAGGAACCAAAACATTCGCGACATTCGTACTCAGCAAGCTTTCCGCAAACGGAACACTGGCGAGGTGCTAATAAAGACAAAAATTTAAAAAAAAAAAAAAGTGCAAACGGCCAATTTCTTGATTACTTACAGTCTTCAATGATATCAGTTATATCCAGAAATTGGGATGGTAAAATTCGGGAATACATTTTATAACTCTTTCCAAACCGAGGCATTTGGATAATAAGACATGACGGCACTTCCTTTAATTTGATATCGGACGAATGGAAACTTTGTTCAAATAGTTGCTGAACCGTTGGAAATGTCAGTCGCTCATCTTTCTCCACAAACAGTTGATAAAAATATGAATCTTGTCCAGAGCTTAGCTACAGGAAATACAACAAAACATGACCAACTGTGAAACAATTTGCTTAAGGTTTAGTTAAACGTACTTTTAAAAATGGTTCCACTCTCATAATTTGCGACAGCAAACTGTTTAAAAACTCTTCGGGATCCTTTTCCTCACTGGTTAATCCGCTAACTGAACTCAGTTGATCCAGAAATTTGCGAAGTTTCATGACACGATCCGCACGAACAAATACATTTTTACGCAATGGATTAACTATCTCATCTCGTAAAACATTTTGAACAGCACCATAATGTGATATGTCCTGCAAATTTTATAAAATTACATTTTTAAAATTCTACTGAAATAGCTTTTAATATTTACCTGCGCGTCTGGTTTTCTATATAAAATGGAATCAAAAACACTGGTAAAGGTAAACATGGAAAACAATGTTGCGTCCAAATAACAAGAATTGTGGTGTCCTTGAATTCCTTTAAATTTGCCGCATATATTTTCCAGTTCATCTATGTTGTGTATTCCTAACATAAGAATTAAGTACATAAGCATTAAGTAGATAAGCATTATTAAAATAAATTTTACTTACCCAATGGTGCAACAGCACCTAGTACTGAAGGGCAATCAACATGACCAAATTTCACAGCATTGTTATCAGTTGAAATTACGCTTACTGAATGATTTCCCTCTGTTTCGACAAATCTTCTGTCATTAGTACATTTAATGGCAGGCACAAAAATAGCTCCACCTTTGCGACATTGGAACCGTCTGGAAGAAATCAATGTAGTTGACACAATTTTATGCGTATTAATTTTATTGAATTACCGAATCCCATTGTAGGTTCCATCAGATGTGGTAAGATTTTTTAAGTTTGGATCATCTTCGACTTCAATTCCAACTAATATTTGCGGTGAGTCAGATGATATGCCAATCCAACGAATTACGCCATATAAATCACCAGAAATTCCAGAATCAGATACTTCAACAAGAGAGCCAATTGTTAGCTTCGTTCCAGGTATTTCGTGTAACTCTAGGTAATTGTTGCAATCTACAAAAATAAAATGTATTAAAGACACGCTAAAAGTAAAACAATTTTTGTATGAGTGAAAATATAAAGAATCATACCTTTAAAGCAATTTTCACTATTCGGTACATTAAATTCCAAAACCGTCAGTGGAATATCATACATGTTTATAATTTGATGCTAATGGTTGAGCAAAAATCAATGAAAAATTTAAGGTGATGCTTATTTAATGAAAAAGGCACAGCTGAAAGACAATTATTGCAGCCAAAAATAATACGATGTTCTCGTATAGTATGTATATTTAGAGTACAGACAGCGCGCAAGTGTTATTTTTACCACGCATATATATTTATGTATCCGAACTTCAAGTAGGATTGAATAAACTTACAAGTATATACCCATATTTTCCATATTTTTTGAAGTAAATAAACTGTAAAGTATACATTTGCTTACATTTGCGCTGATTAAATAATATATTATTATTTTATTTTCAAGCCCACGGCACAGTTTCTAAAAATAAAGTGCCTTGTCTATATATATGTATGTATGTTTTCCATACAATTTTGAATGCATGCAATAGTGTTCCGAACGAAATAGACCCGTTTATTGTCTAATTGAATTAAATTATAAACTTATATTTTATGCTCTGAACTGATATATGCATATGAAAGTAAGCAAAATTATAGTTCTTACCAGAATTTAAAGTTGATTTGACGTCTACAGGTGATGCAACATTTTGTGAGATGTCCTCCTTGTTCCTCGCAAAATTCCCATGGGAAGCAGGTTTTTCCAAACTATTGTCCGTATTTTTTGCAACTGGATGTGGTCTGTTTAAAATCATGGCTGCTCCTCCAGCATTTGTTGGCCAGTTTGATCCAAGCAAGTCAGCCAAATCAACATTTTCTTTTTCCTGAGGGTTATTAACAATGATAACGTTATGTTCGTTTTTGGTGGACTCCTCAATGTCCGACTTGTTAATGACAATAATATCTCGGTCTTTAATGTTCATGGCATCAGCAGCATAAAAAGTATTTTTTCTAAATCCTTGCGCATCTTTAACATTGAATTGGTTTGTACTTTTCCGTTCTACAGATGTTTGAGCGTTGCTTGAATCTATTTTAAGTTCCTTATTATTAAACTTATAATTGTCGCCTACAGGCATACAATCCTCACTTTCCAAGGACTCGGCCATTGTTTCCTGTTCTTTTTTAGCTGGGCCTTTGCCAATCAGCCGAGTCGAATCATAAAACTGAGATGATGGCTGCCTTTTCTTATGTGTGTTGTTAACATTCGGACCCAATGCCGTGTACACTCGTTCAATAGTTTCATTAATTAATTTTCTTGCAGATACTTTATGTTTCAATTCACTCGGAATGGGAACTATCCAATCAGCTGTGGCAAATATTGATAAGCTGGGCTCACAATGCATATATTTCGACGAAAATGGAATGTCCTTGGCTTGCGGTGAGTGTCCATTGCTTAGGCTCTAAGATAAATAAAATCTATTAAGTAATAATATATAAACAGCAGCAAGTTTTACTTACCAATATTTCCACACCGAAAAAGTATCCCACCGGATTCAATTCCGGCACGGGGCCAATGTAGCGTAAAATGCAATCAAAGTTTACATTTTTCTTTTTAAACAATTCTCCTGGTACGCTTAAAAGATCATCGACACTTAAGTTGTTCAACCAGTTACATTTTTGCTTATTGCACACTAAACGGAATCGGCGCTCCAAACTCACAATACTTATTACATATGGCCAAAGAGCCTCAGCTACTATGACCAGGTTGCTTGTCTTGCATTCGTAATAGTAGGTATTCGTATAGCTAGTGTTTTTGAAATCTATAATCTGAACAATGTTTTTATCACTTTCGTTGCCATCGGGAGTGCCTATAATTTTAATTAAAGTTCCTTGTTCGACGAGCAGTTTGTCGGAATGCGTATTAGGATACTTGTTAACATTGCGGTCGACATCGGAATGGAGAAGCTCACATGAAGTTAGTTCAATCTGACGCGATATTAGCGCATATTTAGAGTAGTTTAAATTGGTTTCCATGAAAATAAACCACCAACAAACACAAATAATTTATGTTCAAAATAAAGTTGACTAATAACAAATAAGTAAACGATGAGATAAAGAATACCGATATATTTTCTATCTAGCTCGATAATTAAAGTGAAATCGAGTGTAGTATTTAAATCGATAGGCTGTATCGATAAGCTGTATAAAAAAACGCCTAACGTTTATATGAAGGTTTTTATCACGATCAATTAAAGCATCACTAATAATTCAAGCGAGTACCATAAATAAATAAATTTATTAGGAGCTCTTTGAAGTTGACTAGATAAACACAAGTCCAATTTATTCAAAACAATTCTACTCCTTTATTGTTAAAAGCTCACATATAAGTAATTTCATTTGAAAATTTAAACAAACAGTTATTGGACAAGCGGTTTTAAAAAAAAAATTTACATTTTAAAATCAATCACAGGACAAAAACATAGATGTTCTTACTTGTTAGAGCAATTGAACACTCCTTTAATTATATTGTGTGAGGCAAAATCAACCCCAAAATTATAAGAGCGAATCACTCTTCATTTTAAAGAGAAATTTTCCCACTGCTTGTCCACTTGTTTATTTGCGATATTGTTTCAAACTTTTTGTTGTCAACACACTTGTGATTATGCAAATATAAACATTTAATCTACAGAACATGAATAATTCTCAATGTATTAAATAAAACAAAAAATTTGGAATATATATTTAAATAATAAAAAAGTTGCAAAGTCCTATTTTAGCCACCCCTACATTTTATTAGTATACATTATTACACTTGGCAAAATGTGCTACAAATATTTACATAAACAGGTCTAAAACGTGAAATACAAGTGTAAAATAATTTGTTTTTCGTTTGCCTGGAACATTTAGCACAATGCCATATTTAGTTTCAAACTGATTCAACTTATAACAAACTATTAGTAAGAATATTAAAAGCAAGTTTCCTAATTTTGCATTTATATTAAAATTCTTAGCAGTCAGAACTTTTTGCTGTGTACTAACAGCATTGCCCTGTATAAAAATCCTCTCAGTATATCTGATGGCAGGCAAGCAATTTTTTTTTTTTTGCAATGCTTAAAACAACAGTCGAATATAGGTTTCAGTCCCGGGTTGCCTGTCGCTGGGTAATGGTCTTCCATTAAAATATAACTGAGACCCAGTGTTTGCGTTTTTGGCTATCATTGAAGTATGTATGTATGAGTACATGTGTGTATACACTCTGAAGGTTGTGATTTTATATGTAAGAAGAAAGAAGGAAAGAAAACTATGCACAATCCTTTAAATATAGTGCACAACATGAGTGTGTGGTGTGCATTTTTATTGAAATAAATGCAAAATAATTCGCATAGATAAATAGTATGTATGCATGTATGTGTTAATAAAACGGCAAGAAATTGAGTGTGAAATATATAGTCAATACGTATGACAACACAAAATTCATGTGCTTTTGGACCGCTACAGTTGTTGGCAAAAGCATAACAATTATGATTTATTTTTATTTATTTATGAAACAACCTTACCCGCAAGGGTAATTAAAATACGATACGCACGATTAGACCGACGAATGTATAACGGTAACGCGATGCTGGGGTATTTACATAATTTTTTTTTTTAATAAAATTATAAAATTGTGAAAATGTAAGTTGAACTTAATTTGTGCATAATTCATAAAATAAATTGATGGATTAATGCATATATAAAAAAAATATAAACATAATCAACAAAATGTAAACAAAAAGCATCGAATAATAATAATAATCAACCCATCAAGAACCTTAAAAAGCAATTTGAATATGCAAACACTTGTATAAATGTATGAGTGAACTTGTCTTACTGAAAGAATTCGGTTTTGTATTTCCAAAGTTTGCATCAAGAAAAGTTGCCACTGCCAATTGTTACCTCATAGTGCTTATGTAAAGTTATATATGTACATACATGCATCGTTATATATATGTACATATATCCTTACGTGTATCGAATTGTTCGCCAATTGACTTTGCAAACATAACACGCCATCTATATAAACATACATACGTACATATGCATATGTGTTTGCACATTCAATTATTGTGGTAGGTGACGATTATTACAAAAGGAAACATACAAATGTTATGTACATAAAGTTTAGCTATTTTATTGCATTTTATATCATTTAGACATTCGTATATACCTTATTATACATATGTGCATAAGAATTCTTCGTCCGTCCTTCTTGGTCGATATTAAAGTTCACGACCCCAAACCGCGTCATAACAACCAACATTTTTCGCTACGCCCATTTCCGCCCTTTAAGCAATTGCAACCAACTTTTGAACTAGAGCCAAAAGTGTATGCTTTGAACAGTGTATTACGTGTTTCAAACTTTGTGTAAGTATGCAAAAAGTTTACTTATTTTAATTATAAACTTAACTTTATCCAATACTCCTTCCTTCCCCAACTTTTGTAGCCTCACCCTCTTCCACCCACCTGTTCAAAGCTAGGATTAGGGAAAAGAGTGTCGTAAAATCGAAAATGTCTACTGCAAAGTTTCAGGCTGCATAAAAAATAAGATTTATTTTATTGTTCGAAATATTGATAAGTTAAATGTTTATATGAGCACTATGAGCAGTCTCAATTAATATTTGCCCTGAAAGCATGTGGTATTGAAAGGATGATTTATGATAGTGATTGAATCAGATAAAACAACTTAAATGACTGACAAAAGAATAGAAAAATCAATGCCAACTTAACCTTAAGGACTAATGAAGGCTTTTTGGCATTTGGATTGTGTGTGGTCTTAGACTAAAAAGCATTGTGAAAGTGATAAAAAAAAAAAAAAAACAATAGTTGTAAGGTTAGGAAAACAACTTAGAGCCTTATATAAAACAGAACGTTAATTAAAAACAAATTAAATGCAACCTATATTAAAGAAATTAATAAAATTATTAAAACATTGAGATAAATAAATAATAACTTGATGTTTTTAATTTAATTGCAGGCTGCAAAGCACGCATTCCTTGAGGCTGTGATTATATTTATAGTTTTGATTTTTACACCAATTATGTGAATGGCCCCAGGACCTAAACTTATTATTGCGATATCATCAATGCGTGTTGGTAAGAATACAATCTTAGTATACTAGATTGTAGGTTTGATTTTAATTAATTGTCTTGTTATATTTCATAACACTTACCTATCTTTTTTTTAAAGCAAATTGGTCTGCCCATTTTTCAGTAATCAATAAAAATCGATGACAAACAAGATTACAGCATGATGATAAAGCCAAAGTTAGTAAGCCAATAGAATTTTATTCTCTGTATCTCATATTGTAGGCAACTAAGCCCAGCAACTGACGTAGATTGAAAGAAAAATATTATTTTAATAATTTCATTTATTCTTCAACCCATTTGTGTTTTAGCTCTTTTCTTCCGAAACCGTCCGAAACACACTTCGACTCGCCATAACTTCCAATTATTCAACAAATTTAGTTTTGTTTTAAAAAGTCTCAGAAAATGCACGCCAATGCAGCTTCCGATCGCGGCGGATCATGGAGACTGCCACCGGATGAGACATTACAGGTTCAAGATTCGAAAGATAAGGATCAAGACTTGGATCTTGAAGAAGGACACAACTGGCGCAGTATTATCTTCTCTTTGTTAGTTATTAGTTTTGTAATAGCTGGTATAATAACTGCTATATATTTATTGGGGTAAGTATTCGTTTTCTTAACACATTTACACTCTTAAAATATTACACATATTTTTTTTTAAAGGTATGTGGATGAGCTCCTGTATTGGTCTGGTCGTCGAATGATTCTCGATGAATATTTGCAAGGAGAGTTGACGCCGACTCGATTGCAACCATCGTGGGTGACAACAAAGAAATATGTATTTCAATCCGATGACGGTGGACTTTCAATATTGGACACAACAGCGAATTCAGTAAATATTTTAGTTACCAATCACACCATACGTCAATTAAACGTTCGGGGCTATCAATGTTCGCACGATCTTAAGTATGTGCTCTTTAGGCATAATGTAAAAAAAGTGAGTTAAGCGAAATAAACCATACAAACAAATATATAATTGTTAATAATACCGGAATTATATATAGATATTTCAGAAATCATTTACTGCGTTTTACACAATCTACGATGTGGATAATGACCACCATATGCCCGTAAAGTTAAAAGACTCATCGAAGGTGCAAAGAACTCGACTTCAATATGCGGCCTGGCTGGGAAATACAACATCAATCATTATTGTTGCTGACAACGATATATTTGTAAGACAATCGCCATCGATGGAGGAGGATATAAGGATAACAACGACAGGACATGATAATCATATATACAATGGAGTTCCAGATTGGCTTTACCAAGGTTTAATATTGACATACAACAATTACACAATTTTACTATCGGTTTTTGTATTTTAGAGGAAATTTTCGATATACCTGAAGCAATTTGGTCATCTACGGATGG
Organism: Scaptomyza flava; assembly: GCA_030179655.1. Classification (NCBI taxonomy): domain Eukaryota; kingdom Metazoa; phylum Arthropoda; class Insecta; order Diptera; family Drosophilidae; genus Scaptomyza; species Scaptomyza flava. The sequence continues at coordinate 21,460,724 of JARNME010000029.1, read as the reverse complement.
CAGTCATTTTATGTTTGCCTTATTTAACGATACGCATGTTGGTATGATGACATATCCATGGTTAGCATCTGGAGCCATTATCGCTGGAAGCGGTATGACATCGGGAAGTTCGTTTCCTGAAACCAAAAATGTACGATACCCAACGCCAGGCACTGCCAATCCAGAAGTTCAAATGTGGATCGTCGATATAACAAGTTTTGTATCCATTGTTAAAATGGAATTACGACCGCCACCTTTTCTAAACGGACAGTAAGTCCAATACACAAGTTGTAAAATTAAAAGTATTAACAAAAATATTTCCTGTAGGGATTTCTATCTAACATCGGCGAGTTGGGTATCTGGTAGCAATAATCAGGTATCTGTCGTTTTTATGGTACGCTCGCAAAATTATAGCATAATCGCAACATGCTCGAAGGAACAAAATTGGTCTTGTGCAGAAGTAAGTTAAGAATACTATATATTTATAAAGAAATTAAACAGTAAATTATATAAATTTTAGATACATTCCGAGCGTGCTCCTGAAGATGAATGGCTTGATATTTTCCCCCATCCAGTGTTTGCTCCAGATGGTAACAGTTTCTTACTGCTCGCTGGAATTCAAGAGTCGGGAAATGATCATTTCACACATATTAAACACATAACTATCTCACAGCAAAGAATTTCAGTGATATCGCATGGTCGCTATGAGGTAAAGTATCTGTTAGTCTTACTCATGTTTAAACTCATTTCAAACCAATTGATTTATTTAGGTTTTGAAAATCTTGTGCTGGGATACAACGAATCATGTAGTATACTATCTAGCCACCCAAGATAAAAAGCCTGGTCAAAGGCATCTGTACTCGGTCAAGGATCCAGTGAATGATGATACCAGAAAGTAAGTAAATTAAATAGTATTTACTCAACTGACCTTCTATTAAAATGAGAAAATTTTCTATAAATAGAAGCGAACCTCAATGCATCACATGCGATTTAGGCGAGGCCTTGTGGAGTAGTCGTTATTACTATACAAACTGTTCCCACTTTGATGCCTTCATCACACCAACAACTGGCATTGCAACGAACTATGGAATTGATTTTTACATTTTAGAGTGTCAGGGTCCCGGACTACCAGTCTCGGGCGTGCACTCTCAAAAAACCCACAGCCTCGTTAAAATATTGTACGATACACGTCCATTTTATACGGAAAGGTTGCAGAAACTAGCATTACCCATACAAAGATCATTTGAAATTCCCTTGCCCCATGGTAGCCGTGCCCAAGTGCAATTACTTTTGCCACCCAGCTGGCGAGAAGAGCTTCGAGATGCAGCATTTCCAGTCGTTGTTGAAGTGTATGGGTTTAAAATGTTTAAATAACCAGATACTTTTAGTATATAATATTACTTGCTTTTTGCAGAAATGGTCGTCCAGGTTCCGAGTCTGTTTCTGAAAAGTTCAGAATAGATTGGGGCACATATATGTCCTCCAGAAATGATGTTATTTATGTGCGTTTGGACGTGAGAGGAGCAAAAGGTCAAAGCAAAAAATCTCTTTACCGACATCTGGGCGGTGTTGAAGTGCAGGATCAAATATCTGTTTTGAGGTAAGCAAAACACATTAATCCAAAACATTTATTTAAATCCTAACATATATTGGTTTGCTTGCAGATATCTTCTGGATACTATAAGTTTTTTAGATGAAACAAGAGTTGGTATTTGGGGTTGGGGCTATGGTGGATATGTGACCTCAATGGTTCTCGGCACCCAACAAAATGTCTTCAAGTGTGGAATTTCTATTTCCCCTATCGCAGATTGGCTCTATTATAGTGAGTTAATTAAAGTAGTTTAAAAAAATAGGATGTAAAAAAGATTCTTTTTAGACTCTGCGTTTACTGAGCGAATATTGGGTTTGCCTGCTGAAAACTATAAGGGATATGTGGAAGCTGATGCAACGCAACGAGCTCGTCTTATTAAATCAAACTCTTTCTTCTTAATTCATGGCTTGGCTGATTCAACTGCACCCTATGTGCATGGTGTTCAACTAGCCAAGTCATTAACAGAAGCAAATATATTATATCGATATCAGGTGAATAAAACTTTATAATATTTTTATAACATGTAGTAAGGGGATTTTTAACAACGCAAAGATTCTCTTGCAAATATTTATTAATTGTTTTTGGTTTCATCAAAATAATTTAATTAATTTTTCTTTCAGACTTATGCTGATGAAGGCCATGATCTAAATGGTGTGTTAGAGCATGTGTATTCGTCTATGGAACACTATTTCGCAGAATGCTTGAGCTTGGATCCGGATGATACTAAGCCAGATCTAGATCAAAACATGGTACCTGCTGAGTAGCGGGCTTAAGAAAAAATAAAAAAATACAACATTTTTACGTGTAAATAGAGTAGGATAATTATTATATTATGCAGAATTTGAACTGTTATACTATTACCTATACATACACTGGTTGTTTTCCAAAGAAGGATATATTATAGATTATAGCATGGCTCATGTAACGCTTTGTACTTCCAAATATATTATGTACTATTATCATATTAATGTCATCAAACTTCCATTTAATGAAAAATATCATTTCTATGATTGTATTATGTAACTTCCATTAATTAATAACTCTTTCTTTTGTATATACATAAATGTATACACATAATCCTTCCGTTAAGAGCCACCTATGTGTTATTTAGTGTTTATTTGATTTAAAAATTAAAAAAAAACTAAATGCTTACTTCACTCGACCTTCCAAAAAGATAAATATTATAACAGTACTATAAGAAAATAGCTTGAATTTGCTATTTTCACTAATAAAAGTTTTTCAATGGTATCGCTAACATAATTTATCAAAGTCTAAAAAAACATATAACAGAAAAAAAGAGAAAAAAAAACATTTTGTCGTGAATTTACATCGGATGGCAAAGGTTTTTTTTTTAGCAGAAGACTATCAAAAGTGCTTTCACAAAAATATATAAAATAAAGAAAAACAAAAAAAAAAAAAAACACACTCAGGATTCTAAATCAGAATCTATCAGACTTTACTGTTCCGTTTTGGTTTTGGGATTTTTGACAAAGCAATAGAGATTTAAGCAAATAATAATCAACGATAAATGTTTTTTAAATAATTTAAAATAGTATTGTGCCTCACAAAATGATCGCTTAAGATCGCAGGGAGCTTGATGGCAACAGAAATGTTTTCAAAAGCAATTAAAAATTAAACATATAATTTGAGTCGGATGAACTTGATGTTATGAAGTAGGTTTGTTTCGCATTCATGACGGTCTAGTCTTCATATTGACTAATGATATTACGCAACTAAGAAGGCAATCAGCTGATTATTAAGTGCACCGCCTGTCTATGACACCAAAATTTAAAATAACACTGCTGCCACTTACTACACCACTAAATGTATATGTAAAAAACCCAAAAATGTCCTAACTACTCAATTTGGTTGTTAATAAAACTTGCAAAAATTAAAAATTAAGGCCACTCGTGCTTAGTCAACTAAAAGATAAATGATAAATATTTAAAAATCTGAAAATTTATTTTTTGTCAGTTAAAATAATGTGAACGTATTTATACATGGCCGTATTAAAAATACATACTATGTATGGATATATGTATGTGTAAATGCATTGGGCTTTGTAATCTTTGTTTATAGTGTAAAATAAAAAAAAACCAGCCGATTAGCTAATTAACATATTTTACAATAATAAAAAAAATATCCCTCTAATCGACATTCAAAGAATTCCCTAATGTAAAGTATAAAAATAATAATAGCTTCAAAATAATGTTTTGTATATTGTATAATAATGGAGCATCAAAATGAGTGTTTATTAAATTTTACAAACGACTTATAAATACATTAATGTATATTTATATATATATAAATATTATATTCGGTTGTCCGAAGATGTCGTCTGAATTTATTTACATTTTAAGGTAAACATGGTGATTAGTAATTTTACATCTAGATTGTACTCGTATGTAGTAGTTGTAATTGCTAATGAATTTGTTTTTAATCTTCCTCACTTATTTAAACAATAAATAAACCAAATATATTTTATTTAGTAACTAACGCAACAAACTTGTTTGACACTGCAATGAGCTTTTTCTGAAAGAAAGATTTTAGAAACGCTTTTAGAAAAATGATTTACTTACAAATCCACTTAAATGATTTGAGAATCCCAAAAACGTTTACTTAAATTGTCCGTAAATTTTTTATTATTATAAAACTCAACAACATGCATATAAGTACATACATTTTCATAGATCGAACAGATTGATTACTTATCCAGCTTAACAACGAGTGTGTCAAAAGCATCAACTGTTAATCTTTCAAAAAAAATCTTTTCTCCATTTTCGGTAACAAGCATTCGTATTCCACTATAAAACTTGGATGATAAATCCAAAGTTACTTTGGTACTTCCAAAATTTGTAACTGAGACAAGCGAATTCTTCCGGGGATAGTTGCGTACTATTATTAAAATGTCGGCATTGCTATGAGCAAAAATTTGAGTATTTGCCTGATTAATATTAGTTTTGCATATAAAGTTTTTGTAAATAGCTGGCGATCGTTCGCGTAAAGATATCATTTGGTGTACTATTTTTACGCTATTGAATGATTTTTTATCGATCTGTGGATCAGTCAAATTGTACGAATCTTCAGCCCAAAGTTGTATTATTTGATCGGTAAGGTTGTGTTTATTGTTCTGAGCAATGGCTAATTCATTTGAGTGCACAATATTGGGTGATCCGGGTAACATCAGCTCCATAATTGTTGCAGGAAATATTCTCTCTAAGTTTGAGATGCTTTTGCTAATGGACCATTGAACCCAGGTGACATCTTCACCTATTGGCATTTCATGTAATACTCTTTCTATGCGCTCTTTCATTTTCCGAGAATCATTTTCAATATTTAAGATAATGTCAAGCAAATCGACATGTTCCAAAATTAATGTTGATTCTGATTTTGTTCTATCTCTCAATATTGATTCTTCGACAATGAGAATTCTATTCTTTCCAATAATGCGTTTCCATGATGATAAGCACATTGATAGAGCAGCAGTGTTCTTAAAGGTTTCGAGTCCCTTTAAATAAAATCCGTTAACACCCTGATCAATCCAATGCATTAAAGATTCGGCAACTATATCTAGAACTTCACCGTCCTTTTTACCAGCAATCACGCGCTGCAATGGCAAATCTAACAGAAGACTTATATTGTGTGAATATAAAACATTGGCTAACTTTCTAACAGAACTAAGACTGCCAAGTTCTGGTCTCATTGTAATTATAGATGAAGCGTTAAAATGCCTATCATGGGAAGGAGTCGATGGAAAAATAGAGTTAAGCCGTACACCGGATATATCCAAATTAGCAAAATACTCAATGCCATTTATGATGCCACCGATATCGCCAATATTGTCATTATCAGAATCAATAAAAGTAGCTGGATTAACTTCATAAAAAACGCTTCCTCGATGCCATGAAGATCTGCAGAGAATTAGTGAATTAATAAGTTTCCATATGGTTTGTAATTAGTTTAACTAACTTTGGGTTACAAAACTTTGGCATGCTAGCGATATTGGCAATAACAATTGAGCACATTGCTAATATTCCCGATATGAAAACGAAAAATGTACATTTTCGGATAACTGGCCAGTTCCAGGATACAAACATTGGGGTCTCTTTCGATTGTCTTCTGTTTCCATTTAAAAAGTGATTATTGGAAGCCTTAATAAATTGGTATAAATAGTTACTTACTTACTCAAATTATTGTCTAGATTAATTTTTAATTACCTGATTTGTGTTAATGTTGTTATTTTGTAAATGATGATAGTTCACTTTGTTAAAAAGGTTTGTTGACGTCGAGTCTAAAGCATCCATAGCGATGCCATCACTGCTGCCTGAGGAACTTGTATCCGCCTTGCAATCTGTGTTGCTTATATTGGATGAGGTTATATCGTTTGTCACAATATTCGGGCTCAATGGGTGGGATAGTAGGGCTGGGCCCAAACCACTGTTGTTCGAATGCAGTAATGGACATATGGAAGCCTCTTCGTCCGGTAAAAATGTAGATGTTGATGGTGATTCAAGCAGTGTTTGTGGAAGTTCAACTTCTAGGAAACTGGGTTCCGTTGATATACCCATGTTATCCATTTTACAAAATCCTTAAAAAAAAAAAACAACAAAATATGAAACTTTGTAATGAATATGTATTTGTATATGTATATTTATATATGTATATGCATATATTAGCTTTTGGCATTTTAGTTAAGATTATACTTTTGACAATTTTTCATTTCGGCTTATGAGATAAATAAATAAATATCAAGATCATGCGGTTGCTACTGCATCAATTCAATAAATTTACGACACAATTATGTATATGAACACACATACATGCGCTAATGCATATATGTACGTATCTCTACCAAAGAAAAATTCATATCTTTATTATTAGATATATAAATCAGTATTTTCATGCCTCATATCATATTTTTCATCATTTGACAAAAACATTTAAATGCCCTGTTTCACCGATTTTTCTCACATATTCTCATTGAAGTTTATTTACCCAAGAATGTTATGAGAAACTTGCTGCCTTCTCAAGAATCCAATTCACTGAAATGAAAAGTTTATTTATAAAACGCATGCGCTGTATAGTGTAAATATTTTCCTTATATCGGGCGTATCATATGATATCGATGTTTTATGCTATTATCGATATTATGAATATTTTCAACGTATTTTGATTGCCTTGAAAAATCCAAATAGCTTGAGCCCACTACAATATATAAGTAAAAACATACAATTTAAATCATTCGTTAAATTTGATCAATTATTTGTTCTATTTAATACATTTATTCTTTAAGATAATGTATTAATTTTGAGAAAAATGTCTTCTTTTCGGGATAATCGTTTGTTAGTGTCTGGACTATATCCATCAGAGAGTCATTCATTTCCATTTGTGCTTCCAACTGTTGTTGAATGCTAGTCTCCGATCGAACAATTTTCTGTTGTCCCTTTGTGTTGTTCAGCTTGCGAAAGGCTTTAGCCCGATTTTGTTTTCTTATAATTTGCTCTAAGTTGGCATGTTTTAACAGAAGGGCATCCTCGATTTGAGCCCGAATGCTGGCATCTTTAGTAGTAACTTCCTTAAGGTCAATTTGCATTTTCCGCAAAATATAGACCATACGTTCAATATCGTTGATATCATTCGTAATGCGAGTCTCTTGCAAGAATGTTATTTCATTTTGAATCACTTTAATTTTATTGCGTACCTCATCAAGTTTTACTTGGACCTGTGATGAGTTCTTGATTCTTTTCTTCTTTGCATCAATGTGTTCCTTGACCGTTGCATTCACAAAGATCTGCTCACGATGCATCACACAATGCTCCAAATCCTGCACTAATTTCTCCTGTGCACGTTTTAACTGATTATAGCGAATGGTCATTCTGTGGATTTCTATTTTCATGGCACCGATTTCACCATTTAACGATCGCTCAGTCTTAGTCCAATTTATTGTTTCCTCAATAAGTTTGTGCTTTGTTTCCCAGGACAAAGATTCTCTATGATTGTCCAGCACAAGATCCTTATGCAGCTCAATTTCATTTTGCAATTCGTGAATATCCTTTTCCAATTTTAATGTGCTCATTTCAGTATCCTGGAATATTATGGCTTAGTTAAGATATTAGCGCCAGAAATAGTCTTGTACTTACTTTTAGTTTTTGAGTTAGCTCAGTTTGTACGTGTTCGTATTCGGTTTCTTCGATGTCATGATGTTTTCGCTTGGTGTATATTTTATCATTCAGTAGTTCCAATTTTGAGGTATACTTCTGAATATCGAGCCTAAGGTCTCTTGTCTTATTTTCTGATATTTCTAGCTGTTGCTCTACTTTAAGTGATTTCTGCTTGATGATTGACAATTCTGATGCAATAAAAAATTTAAGAGTTATTAAATAATATTAAAGCAAACAAAATGTGTTGCTAAAAACTTACGTTTCCTAGTAACCTGTATTTCATTTAATTGTTCACTTCTTTTATGGGTTAAATTTACATAATGATTTTGAAGCATGATCCAAAATAGTTGATGTTCTCTGATACTGTGCTCGCTAACATGAATAGATTTCTCTATTTGCTTAATCTGTGAATTAAAAATAAAAATAAACATCATTAAAGTTTCTATACCCAAATGTATATCTTCTAATCTGACCTTAAGTTCAGTTGGATTACCAACATCAGCTCCGTAAGCGCTTTGAATTTCTTCGATTTTGCTGTTTAACTTCTCGAATCGCTTCGTTTTTGCATCAATCTTATTTTGTATTTGCTTCAATTCTTCATCAAGATCATTAGATTTATTTTCCGCGCTATTCAAGCAGTCTTTCATCTTTTGATTTTCCTTTCTTGTATTGAATAAAACACTGCACAGTTTCTCCACTTCAAGCATAGCTAAAGCCAATTGATTTTGTACCTTTGATAATGAAAGATCCACAATTCGACGATGCTCTTGGGCCTTGTTCAATAGTTTTAAGCGATAGGAACTGGCTTTATCCGTTATCAGCTGTTCCTGAGCTAACTTTAGTATGGCTTCTTCGATAAGAAATTTTTTCTGATGGTTTTTGTCCAAAGTGTGGTCAAGTCTGCGAATTTCTGATTGCAATTTAGTACCTTCGCGCGTTGCTTCATGCAAATCGGCTTCAGTTCGGGCCATAAAGTCGGGAAATTCATCAAGTTTGGTTTTAAGCACCATCAATGCATCCATTTCTCGTTGACCTGCATGATTAAAAAGAAACAAAAACTGAATTAAATTTTATACGTTATTCACTCATTTACCTACAGTCTCGACTCAGGTTATTCATGTCATCTGCCATACGCTGCTTAAACGATTCCAACTTTTTATTCAGTTCCATTTCTCTTCCAATCTGTTTTTTAACTGCTTCAATACCATTCGAGTTCAGTTTAATTGACTCTTTTTGTTTACTATTGGACAAATTATGAGTTCATAATTATTTAGAAAGCTCAAATAGTTAACTAACCGTATATCATCCTGAATTTGAAATAAGATTTTATCTCTTAGCTGAATTGCAATGATAACCTCAGTCCAGGCCTGTATTAATCGCTTATGTTCGTTCTGAAGAGCCTCCAAATCGGTGTTGGCATCTGCAATGCTCATATTTAATACGTTGACAACATCCCTGATTGCGACTTCATCTTCGTTGATTGATTGCAATTCGGCATCTTTTTTCTTAACCTCCATTTCGAGACGATAAAAAAGTATATCCGATTTGCGTTTCTCCTCGGACAGTTGCTTTTGTAGTTGAGCATCCCTGCTTACAATGCGTTTGGCATTCTTAACCTCATCTTCGACATCGTATGCCCATTTTTTAATGTTGCTACCAAGACTCTGCAGGTCCTCCAATTCCATCATACGAGTGTTATATAATGATTTTTGAATTCTTGTTAATTTGATTTTCTCTTCATATTCCTTTTTCATTTTATCAACAGCAGCTTCTTCGGTTTGTCGCTTCTCAATATGCTCATCAATTTGAACAGAGATTTCCTTGATTTGTTGTTCTTGAAATGAAATTTTACTTTGCATATCATACAAGTTTAATCCTTGTTCCTCGCGTCTTTCCTCCTTGGCCTTAACTTCATATTTTATCTCAGTAATCTCAAGCTCCAACTTATTTCTGGTACGCAGCAGATGCTCCCTAAGAGACTGTTGGAACTTTTGCAAGAGCGGATGATCGGGCGGAAGAATACCCATTTCTTCCGGCTCCAGCGCCGGCTGAAACTGATCCTCCGACGCAATTGTAAAATCACAAGAGTCAATATCCTTGTTCTCAAACATTTTTATTTAAATAGTCTTAAGTGTAGCATAAATACTTATGTACTTTAGTAACTGGGATTGTGTATTTATTTGACAAAAATAACAAATTGTTGTTAATGGCAACGATGCTTGTAAAAAATAATAAATACTCTCTTTAATGGTTACGTAGAATCGCATGAAAACAGTTTAACTGTTAAGAGCTTAAAAACCAGGGATTACCACCGGCACGCGATTTGATATGCAAGAAAAAATATGAGAAATTTGAATAAGCACTGTTTCCGATAACCTTGACGATTTAAAGGCCTTTTACAGTAGACAATAGATAGAGATAGAGAATGCTACAGCCACCAAAAATTGAACTACATTCATAGGCACTCGTATATACTATATACATAAATAATTAAAAAACCGATTATGATGATGATTAAGTTTTTAATTATCCAAAAATTCAACATACATTGTTTTGAAGATTTATTAACAACGCGAAGGCTTAAAAAAAAGGTTACTTATATTCATAGTGTAATTAAATTATTAAGTTAATAGTTGTGTTGGAAATACAATCAAGAACACATCCATACGTCTGCAATGTAAAAAAATGTTAGTCATTATACACATAATAGTTCACTGACAAATATATGAAATTTTAACTGACGTTAACACATTTACTTATTGATGGCCAAGAAATTGTATCGTTTTGTTATAAAATGTTTAAAGGAACAACTGTAAGTAATAGATTTTTTTTAAGTTTAAGTATGTCAGCCTGTAAGTATGTACGCCGAAAGAAAATTTATAAAACAATATATAGAAAAATAAATATAGTACATACAATAAGGTTCATTATTCAATACCGTAAGAGTTATATTATTATATCGACCAAATTCCAGTTTTAAACGTTCTGTTAATAAAGAACAGTGTATACGCACGTACAAAGTTGAAAAAGATTAAACACTCAAATAGTCTTAGTAAAATTTGACAATTAGTTGTTCGTATTCTGTTGTGAGGTGTTGATCCTACGACTTTTGATAAAGGTAAGGAATGTACGTACATATGGACACTCCCATAACTAATCTATGTGCATGTGACAGTCACACATTATCTATTTTAAAATTAACTATGAAATAGTTTTCTAATTAAACCAGCCTTTTATTTATATAACTTTTTTCTTCATTTTTTTGGCAACTATTACATACTTTTGTTAGTGGATTTATCTAATATTTGTTTCATATAATGTTTTATCTAAGTTTGTAAGGGATCCCTCAGCTTGCACTTTTTCCATACTTAAACATTTAATTGTTGTTGCATCAAAGATTCCTACATAGTCAATTATTTTGTAATGGAAAGATTTTTTGGATTTGATTTGTGGTAACACATCTTTTAGGCAGCAACTATTTAACAAAGTAACTTAATTAAATAAATTGAGTTTTAATACAATTTATTTGATTACATCAGATAAACAGATTTTGTTGTTTTTGGTCACATTGGACCTTTGTTTTGAAATGTCCATATGTACATTCATTAAGGTTTTTTTGATCTCAGTTGCCGTACGCAAATTTTGATTAATCATTTTCTTAGTTTTTCGTAAGTACATATATATGTACTTTGATATACTACATATTTGCATTTCAGAAGGACTGTTTATCAAAATTTAGAGATATTTTGGTATCGTTGGATTTCTTAAGAAAAATTGATATCTAGATGTAAAAATGAGTTTTTGCTTGCAACGTTGCTGGAAAATATGAATTTTTAAAAGACAAAATGTGCATGCCAAAAATTTTCTTATCCTAATAGCTTGAAACACGTAAATGCATATGACTTTGAATGAAAACACACATACGAACATGAATACCTCAGCGAAATAAGTATACGAGCAAATATTTTTAACAGAAAATCAAAACAGTATGACTGTTTTCTGCGGTCTGACAGAGATTTAATACTGTTGGTGGAATATTTCATATTGTTAACTTATTTCGGATAGGGTAACTTCCTCTAAGCTTTTACAATTTTTGAGTACATCACTTAAGAATAAAACAATATGATTATACTTATTTTTAACTAAGATACTTAACTAAATAAAACAATATAATTTAAGGCAAAACATGTAATTCATATTTGATATGAGCACCAAATTAAGTTTGCAAGCGAAAGTTAAACAGAAGTTAAATGTGTACTTGTTAACTGGCTTCGAGCTTTTATCCATTTTTTTTACTACCCATGCTTAAAAGCATTACCACCAAGCCTTTATAGTCTTAACAAAAAGCAAAACAGCTAAATGCTATAAATAAACATATACTTATATCCCTGAGATATATGTTTATGTATACTATACCTAATATTTGAAGAAAAATTGTCGTGTTTATGGGGTCGATTAATTACACATACATATATAGTATACCCTTGTGTGAGGATTTTGTTGTAAATACAATTAGAGTAAGTAACCAGTGGAACGTATTACAAAGTAATAAAATCAAAATAAAACAAAGATTTAAAAGAGTGTGTGTTTTATTTTGTAATATCGATTTTTAAAGCGCCTGTTCTGGTTGTCTTTCTTTAAATTTCAACGTTTCATCAAAGATTAACGATTTTAAAGCATCCCGGGAGATATCGTCGTTTTCCATATTAATGCGAAATGGTACTTCAGCAACAGGCTATAAAATAAAAACTCGCTGAATTGTATACCAACACTGAATAAGGACAAAATTGAATACTACCTCATCTCCAGGATCATAATACTGCTCTAAATACGGGTGTGCAAGAGCTTCCTCAACTGGAATCCGTTTGTGCGGGTTAAACGTCAACATTTTACCAAGTAAATCCAACGCCAAGGCGTCTGCATTGGGAAATAATCTCGACCATGGCACATTTGGTTTGAAGGGCAAGGATTCTAAATAATTCCGTGCCTGCAATTATTTAACGACATTGTTTTACAAAAGTAAGTTAAAATAATTTTTTTTTTTTCGACTTACCTTCTCATTAATAATACATTCCAAGTCTTCCTGTGATGGGGATCCTAACACGCCAAGAATATGGTTAAGTTGATCCAAATAATGTTTACCGGGAAAAATGGGTCGATTACTTAGCATTTCAGCTAAAATGCATCCAACGGACCAGATATCAATGGATTTGGTATACCCCTTCGAATTAAGCATAATCTCAGGTGCCCGATACCATCTAGTTGCTACATATTCCGTTAGGAAACCAGTGTGGTCGTGCTCTGGATCGGCAATTCGAGCCAAGCCAAAGTCACAAATCTATAGTAATACGGAATGGGTTCTTAAATCCTAAACGTTTATAATATGTATCATATATACGTACTTTTAAATCGCATGTCTTATTTAGCAAGAGATTGCTTGGCTTAAGGTCCCGATGTAAAACATTTGCCGAATGGATATACTTTAAACCACGCAATATCTGGTACAGAAAGTAACAAATATGATCGTTACTCAGCCTCTGCAAATACAAAGTAGAATCATTTAATCACATTTAATTAACAATAGTCAAGGCATTGTCAATCTTAAATCTCATAGTAAGTTTTTAAAGGGTTTTTTTTATTCACCTGCGTTTTAAGTAGTTTATACAGATCAGTCTCCATTAAGCATTGTACAATATATACATCCCTCATTTGTTCTATGCTATCAACACGCAAGATGTCACGTATATCAATGATCTACAACGACATTTTTTAGAACGTTTTAACAATGTTTACAAAAAAGTCTTTAGATTGCACATTTGAATTACGTTTTCGTGTTTAAATCTGGTGAGGATAGTAATCTCCCGAAGCGTTCGTTGACAATACGTCTGATGCTCGAATGGAGAAATTTTTTTAATAGCAACTCTTTGATTTGTCAACGTGTCATCCGCAGATCTGCAATTGTATTATATTTTTTATCAATAAATATCGCATTAAAAACACTTTTATAAAATACTTTAAATAATCAATAGTCTCAATCCCAAAAAAATAAATTAATTTGGCTCATCTAACCGAAATTAGGGGTTTGGCAGTAAGGTTCGTTAAAAAAATTAACATATAATAAAAATTTTTAAAGCACAGAAAACAAAAAAAAATTTGATCATAACCGGGACATGCATGCATGTAAATTTGTATTATTTTAAATCTTGTATTTAAAAGTCACAGTCACCGCTGTCACTGTACAACATAAAATTATCGCTCATCTCTATTAAGGATGTATGTACACTTGCACGTATATACATTTGTGTGTATATATGCTGTGTACTCATATGACTACAAGGGTAGGCAAGTCGAAAAAATTAACTTAATTGTACTTACACTACCATTCCATATGCGCCTTCGCCAATATATGTTAGTTTCCTATACCTTGGGCCAACTTCGAATATTTGCCCCCTTATGACTTCGGCGTTGGGATGTGGGGCAGCCACAGCAGCAGCACCCTCAGCACTAACTCCAGCATTGCCCTCCGCCATCTTATATACAAAATTTTTTTTTTATCTGAAATTAAACAGATATAAAAGAAATTTGTATCCGATCATTCATTCGTTCATGGCGTCATTATTGACAAAAATATTTAAATAAGTATGACAATTACTTGAATTTACATGAACTTATAATAGTGGAAAATGTATATGTACAGTTTGACACGAAAGTGTTTTCACAATGGAAAATTTTCATTAATTTTTACTTCCAGGCCTTAGAAATCAGGCTATGGTTAAGATTTCAATTTATTTTTTTTTCAGATTGTAACTTAATCGATTATCTTTTAAAATTAATTAACAAAAATTCAAAATTCATTCATGGCTTATAAGATATACAACAAAAACAAAAAAATGAATTAAATTCAAGTGACACGAAAGTGTTTGCACAAACGTTGATTCTAGTTTCTACATATTCCGTTATTCGCATTTACCGTTTTTCTCGGAATTTTGCGTACACAGATATGTTGCTGATGCAGTTTTTGACTAATTTCATCACTTTTCGTTTGAGTGAATGCAGCGTGAACACAGTTTTGTAATAGTTTAAAATGCCTGGAAAACGTTTATCATTTGATATGATACAGCTAGTATACTTCAACCATTCCATTGGGGAAAACGGTCCAGGAAATAGCAAAAATGTTCGCAATTTCGAGGCGAACTGTTTATAACATTGTAAGTCGCGCAGAAAATGAGGGAAGACTGCAGACGAAGCCCGCAACTGGACGACCTCGCGCTTTGAATGACAGGGCAGAGCGGATTATGACTCGAAAAATTGACGCCAACCCAAGAATTTCGACCAGAACGCTTGCCAGTGAGCTTCAAGAGGAATGTGGCATTACTATTTCTCGGGAAAGTGTACGCAGAGCCATCAAAAGGAATGACTTCTCATCCAGAGTTGCTCGGAAGAAACCGTTGATGTCGGCTGAGCACATAAATAGACGCCTAACATTCGCCAGAACGCACGTAGGACAGCCAAACTCGTATTGGGATGAGGCTATATTTTGTGACGAGTCGAAAATGATGCTGTATTATAATGATGGACCCAGCAGAGTGTGGCGCAAGCCGTTAAAAGCACTTGAAAGAAAAAATATAATACCAACAGTCAAGTTTGGAAAACTTTCCGTAATGGTTTGGGGGTGCATCTCTAACAAAGGGGTGGGCGAGTTGTGCTTCATAGAGAACACTATGGACGCTAAACAATATCTAGACATTCTACGCACACATTTGGTGGCTAGTGCACACAAATTTGAGTTTTATAGGGATGGTAAACCAACATTCAAGTTTTACCAAGATAATGACCCGAAGCACAAGGCCAACACAGTAAGGTGCTGGCTACTGTACAACTGTAAAACGGTGTTTGATACCCCTGCTCAGAGTCCAGATCTAAATCCAATTGAGAATTTGTGGGCCGATCTAAAAAAACGGACAGCTAAGCGACGGCCAACAAATAAAACGGAGCTCAAGTTGTTTATTTTGGAGGAATGGCGGAAAACGCCAATTGAATACATTCAATCTCTTATTAACTCTATGAATAGACGATTGGAAGCGGTTATTAAAGCCAATGGTGGATACACCAAATACTAATTTGGAATTTAAACCGTTTAAAATAGCTTAACTTTATTTAGTTTACTTATGTGCAAACACTTTCGTGTCACTTGAATTTAATTCATTTTTTTGTTTTTGTTGTATATCTTATAAGCCATGAATGAATTTTGAATTTTTGTTAATTAATTTTAAAAGATAATCGATATACTAT